>JACEFZ010000157.1:92500-125479 GCA_014155875.1 Cepaea nemoralis | reverse complement strand
GGGACTTTTTTTTTTTGGGTTTGTTTGGGGGGTTCCCCCCTTTTTTTACCCAATTCAGAGCTGTTCCAGGCACGGCGGACATTCGGAGAACTACCTAGTCAGAGCTGTTCCGAACAAGAGCGGCATTCGGAAACTAGGTAGTCAGAGCTGTTCCTAGCACGGGAGACATTCGGACGAGACATTTCACTCGGACGTAAATGCGTAGTGTCAATTTTTAGTTTGCCACCCGTAGGACGACACTTCCGACTTCCGGCGGGCATTTTTTAGTGAGGTTAGCCTTCCTCTGGTTTCGAGACACGTTAGACTGTTGTAATGTCACCCACATCTCAGCTGGTCAAGATAGAACGATCAACAATATCGTGGTCTGCCCTCAAGGGAAGGCAGGGGCAGACCATGGGCATTTTCTCGCTATCCAAGGAGGCTTCCATAATTGCAGAGCCGGCACATATTGCTCTGAGACTGGGCTCACCCAAGGAGTTTCCACGTCCTGCTCATGGCTGCTTTAGTTCCTCACTTCCATGTGTTGGGCATCCCACTTGCCACTGATCGCTCAGTCACACACCAAGAGCGGTCAGACTGCGAGTGACATCCACTCGGTAAGCTTTTGCTTGTGACTTCAGACCACGCAATAGGTTCGCTCGCCGTGCGTTCCATTTCGCGTTGATGAGACATTCTTCCACTTTTGTCTACACTCTCTATGAGTTAGATACAGACAGTTTCCGTAACCCTTCGACTGGGGCACTTTTCTGACTTTTTTGTACTCGCTCACGAGGTAGGCTACATGTGCTGCCGGCTCAGCATCTTACCTTCGTGCAGCAGTGAACGGGAAACGGCCAGGCCCCTTCATCCGGGAAACTCTCATATCCCCCAGCTGGGAGCCTTCGAACATGTATCAGACCTGAGCATGTAGCTTGCTCAGTATCATGTTTCTATTTTCCGGTAGACGGGTATCAGCCTGGCTCTAAGTTCCGAGGGTTTGTGGCTTAGAGGCGTTCAGCCACAGCCCTCGACAGGGAGCCTTAAGAGTTTTGTCCGGACCAAGAAATTCTGCCTTTGTGCACCTCATTTAAATTTTGACTGCTATCCTCAGTCTATGCCTGCAGAGCAGCAGGTTGTGTCTCTCTTAGTCTGGTCCCTATCCCATAAGCTGTCCGATATGTAATTTTCCACCCATCGGCAAGCAAATGGGGTCTATGGGACACGCAAGCTCCCCCACCACGTCAAGGTGGAGACACATCGGGGGAGAAATGATCATTTGAAACGTCTTAAAGCAAATTAAAAATTAGTATTGCGTCTCTTCTCTTGCTGTTGAAGATGAGGACAGCACGTATAGGAATGTCCCGAGTATCGATTCTTGACTTAGCTCAACTCAGCTCAACTCAACTCAGCTCAACTCAACTCAGCTCAACTCAACTACACTCAACTCAGCTCAACTCAGCTCAACTCAACTCAACTCAACTCAGCTCAGCTCAGCTCAGCTCAGCTGAACCCAGCTCAACTCAACTCTACTCTACTCTACTCAACTCATCTCAACTCAACTCAACTCAACTCAGCTCAGCTCAACTAAACTCAAATTACATAGGCGTTTGGTCTTTTATTTTCTTTTTTTCTTCTTCTTCTTTTGTCACCATTCCCCTATTGGGGCATAGCCCCTCAGCTAAGATGTGCTCGGTAGATTGCCTTTCCTGTCTGAACGCCTGCCGCTCATACCAACTGAAATCAACGCAAAGCGATCCACGCCCAAATGGCCTACGGCTGATCTCGAACTCTCGTCGCGGTCTGTCGGGTAAAGGTGAAACCAGATTCATTATCCCCCAAGTCACAGGTGCCGACCAAAACACCGTTCTGAAGAGTTAACTCACTTTTCTAGAACTTTATCATCAATTTCTAGAACGTTATCATCAATTTCTAGAACGTTATCATCAATTTCTAGAACGTTATCATCAATTTCTAGCCTCGGGAAGGTTAACCCAGTCAACAAATGCCCGCAGAAGTCGGATGTGTCGGCCTAACGGCGCAAGAACGCAGCTCTGCTGTAAACAGGCACAACGCAGTCACGTCCGAAAAAAAGAAACTCCGGATGAACGCAGAAGAAGATCAATTTCTATATCGTTATCATCAATTTCTAGAACGTTATCATCAATTTCTAGAACGTTATCATCAACTTCTAGAACGTTATCATCAACTTCTAGAACGTTATCATCAACTTCTAGAACGCTATATCATCAACTTCTAGAACGTTATCGTCAATTTCTAGAACGTTATCATCAATTTCTAGAACGTTATCATCAACTTCTAGAACGTTATCATCAACTTCTAGAACGTTATCATCAACTTCTAGAACGTTATCATCAACTTCTAGAACGTTATCATCAACTTCTAGAACGTTATCATCAATTTCTATAAAATTTGGTGGAACTGCGGTAAAGCTGTAAAAATGTAAACAATATAAAATTACACAAAGTAGTGCAGCTTTACATAACAGAGTTAAGACACATACAGAACGTTGCGGCGATTAGCCTTCATCAGCAAACAAACACATTCACAAACACAACATACAGTCAAGGAGATCTCCTGTGACTACATCAGAAGGTGACGACAGGACGAGAATAACAAAAGCATGGAGAAATGGAAGCAATGAAGAGAAAATGAGAATTAAAAAACTGTTAATTGAAGAGAATGTTAGTTGAAGAAAATGTTTAATTGAAAAAAAAAAATGTTAAATAGAGAAAACTTTCAACTAATATTCTCTTCAATTAACAGTTTTTTAATTCTCATTTTCTCTTCATTGCTTCAATGTTTGCATGCTTTTGTTCTTCTCGTCCTGTCGTCACCTTCTGATGTAGTCACAGGAGATCTCCTTGACTGTATGTTGTGTTTGTGAATGTGTTTGTTTGCTGATGAAGGCTAACCGCCGCAACGTTCTGTATGTGTCTTAACTCTGTTATGTAAAGCTGCACTACTTTGTGTCATCAATTTCTAGAACGTTATCATCAATTTCTAGAACGTTATCATCATTTTTAGAACGTTATCGTCAACTTCTAGAACGTTATCATCAACTTCTAGAACATTATCATCAACTTCTAGAACGCTATATCATCAACTTCTAGAACGCTATATCATAAACTTCTAGAACGTTATCATCAACTTCTAGTACGTTATCATCAACTTATAGAACGTTATCATCAATTTCTAGAACGTTATCATCAATTTCTAGAACGTTATCATCAATTTCTAGAACGTTATCATCAATTTCTAGAACGTTATCATCAATTTCTAGAACGTTATCATCAACTTCTAGAACGTTATCACCAATTTCTAGAACGTTATCATCAACTTCTATATCGTTATCATCAACTTCTAGATCGTTATCATCAACTACTATATCGTTACAATCAACTTCTAGAACGTTATCATCAATTTCTAGGACGTAATGTGTTTAAGGAAATGGGTGTATGTGTGTGCCTCGCTGTATGTATTAATGAGGATATATGGGCATGAGAAAGAAAGAGAGAGAGAGAGAGAGAGAGAGAGAGAGAGAGAGAGAGAGAGAGAGAGAGAGAGAGAGAGACAGACAGACAGACAGACAGACAGACAGAGAGCGAACGAACGAACGAACGAACGAACACACTTTATTTTCAAAGGTTAAGAATTGGGCACGCAGGCCCGTCTAACATTCTGCCCTTCTATCACTTTCTTTCATACATTATTCCATCCATACATCACTTGATGCTAAGAACAACAACAAGAATACCAACATAATAGATGTGCATTATAAAGCATAGAAAATATGCACAAATCAATACTACATGACTCACTTATATTATGTGGGAATTATTGTTAGCTGTGGGGAATATAATGTGCTACGAAACGTGGACTGGCTATTATATTAGGGTTTTATTATTATTATTATTATTATTATTATTATTATTATTATTAGAGACAGAGAGAGAAAAGAGAGAAAGGAGAGAGAGAGAGAGAGAGAGAGAGAGAGAGAGAGAGAGAGAGAGAGAGAGAGAGAGAGAGAGAGAGAGAGAGAAAGATGGTCAAAGAGAGTATGTATGAATGTATAAGTAAACTTTTGTTAGTGAGTATGTGATTATGACTGTCTATATGTCTATGTGAGGGAGTGTATGTTTGTGTGTTATTGAGTGGGCGCATAACTGTGAGGGTTTGTGTAAATGATGTAAGTGTGTATATGTATGCAGGTATGCATGTATGTGTTTATGTGCATGTGTACGTGTGTCTGCCTACCGGCTTGTCTCATAACATGGTGATAAATATTGTTTATGTTCACAACATTCATTTGACAATATCCCCCCCCCCCCCCCCCCCCCCCCACCCCCCCCCCACCCCCGATGTGAATGTAACCTGCGCAATATATAATTGATGTACGAAAGATAAGTGACTAGAAGGGCCGAATGTAAGACGGGCCTGCGGGCCATATTTGTGACCCTTTGAAAATAAAGTTCGTTCGTTCGTTTGTTCGTTCGTTTGTTCGTTCGTTTGTTCGTTCGTTCGTTCGTTCATTTGCTCGTTCGTTCGTTCGTTCATTCGTTCGTTCGTTCTCAACAAACCACCCTGCCAGCCATATAAACACTAAGGTAGGACGTACGCTTTGAAATGTCTACCGAATACCGAAGTATTTGACAGCCTGTTGAGAGTTGCTAAGAGATGACGGGGCTGCAACATACACCAGTCGTAATGTCGGCGATAATGGTTGGGACCTGACATATATATATTCAGGGGGCGGGGGGGGGGGGGGGGGGTGGATCCTCTTAAAATGATAAGTGATATGTTTTCACATATTTGCTGGTCTGGTCTCGGTGTTTGCTGACTACACGAGTGACGGTTTTATGTTTCGTTGACTTACAAGTCGGCCAGTCTTCTCTCTCTCTCTCTCTCTCTCTCTCTCTCTCTCTCTCTCTCTCTCTCTCTCTCTCTCTCTCTATCTTTCTCTCTCTCACTCTCTCTCTCTCTCTCTCTTTCTCTCTCTCTCTCTCTCTCTCTCTCTCTCTCTCTCCCTCTCTCTCTCTCTCTCTCTCTCTCTCTCTCTCTCTATCTTTCTCTCTCTCACTCTCTCTCTCTCTCTCTTTCTCTCTCTCTCTCTCTCTCTCTCCCTCTCTCTCTCTCTCTCTCTCTCTCTCTCTCTCTCTCTCTCCCCTCTCTCTCTCTCTCTCTCTCTCTCTCCCTCTCTCTTTCTCAATTCGTCCATCCGTCTGTCTGTCTGTGTTTCTTCTCTCTCACCCTCTCTCTGTTTCTTCTCTCACGTCGTTTCACTCTGTGTTTTTTTGCTCACTCTCCCTTTCTCTTACTCGCTTTCTCACTCTCTCTCTCTCCCACTCTGTTGCTTCTCTCACGCTCACGCACGCGCATCTAACTCTCTTTCTCACTTTGTTTCTTACTCTCTCTTTCTCTCTCTCTCAGTCTCTTGTTTTTGTGTTTGTTTTTCTGTCACGCTCTCCACCTCCTCCCTTCCCTAGAGGACTAATAAGGATTGCACATCCAAAGACCCCGATTTATGGCCTCTCAGAGAAAGCTCAGCACAAACATTGTTATCTATTGCTATCTGTTGGTATCTGTTGGTATCTGTTGCTATCTATTGGTACCACAGCAACCACAGAGAGGAGGAGGGAGGGGAAGACCTGGGAAATTGGACGTGAACCCTCCCCATATCATAACTTGTGTACGAATCCTTCCCATGTCCCCAATATATCCACTTTCATCACCTTGTACTCCCTCAACTCACTTCACACCCTGGTTACGCCACTAATTCACACATAGAGAATGAGAAAGAAGCGAGTATCTATGGCCATAAACAACAGAGAAACTGAAAGCATCACCGACTCAGGAATCGAACCTGGATACAATTAGAATGAAGCAATGGCTCGTCGTAGACATACGTGAACTTTGAACCCCCATCAGCTAGACGTACTAATGGTCCAATTAATTGTCTGACACAGAAGGTCCAGCAGGGTTGTCCGTGTCTTTAGGTAGTTTATGGACATTTCTATTTGCCGATCTCCGTGGCAAAGACGTTACGGACGCGGTTCGTAATTCCGCCTACCTGCGTTCGAAACACAGCTGCGATCGATTTGGCAGCAGACCGTGTCGCGCTGGGGTTTAACGTGACAGTATGGGAGCCGCTCGTTCAGAAAGCAATAGCAAACTACTGAACGTAAACTTGCCAAGACATCAACAACAGCATGTTTCAGCATTTGTTAATGTTCTTGGCAAGATTACGCTCAGTAGTTTGCCATTGCTTTCTGAGCGACCGGCTCACATACCCCGTAAGTAACCACCGCGACGCAGTCCGCTGCCGAATCTCGCACATCTGTTTTCCTCAAGTGGATACTGTATACGGGATTACGAAGAAAGTTGTTAGCTCCTTCGCCAGGGAGACTGACGTCCTGTAAATAGGATATGGAAAAAAAAATAAAAAGGAAGTTTAAGGACATTTCGATGGTCTGGGAAATGTAAAGACATTTCTTTGGTCTATGAAGTTTTAGGAGACTTTTGTGGTCCTGAAAGGTATTCCGGCACTTTCATGTCCTTATAAAGAAAGTCTCCTTGGAAAGTACTTGGATATTTCTTTAATTGTAGGAACTATAAGGATATTTAGATATCCATGGCAAATATTAGGACACTGGTATGTGTAAGCCATCTGCGGCTGACCTCTGGACCACTATGTCCAGGACATCGAAGCTGCCTTCACAAAGCCCGCACATACTCCAGAGTTGACTGGACTAATACGACCTTGAAGAGTCTCAAATACTAGAGCCACCCTAAGCGAATGCGCTACCTACTGAGCCAGCCAGATTCCCTTAAAATCGCACCGTCAACATTAAAGCTACAAGTGAAGATCTCAATAGATTTCAAGTCTAAACTGTTGACTTTTCGTCATTGACTTGGAGACGCAAATTACAAGTACCTCTAAAGTCGGAGTGGGGTCAGCTGAAAGCGAAGGACACTGGTAATAGGGAAAGCTAATTCACACGTAAAAATCAGTCCAGTGTACCAGAAGTAGTAGCAAGTGTATGGACTACGTTTGAGTTCAAAACGAGCAATCAAAAAGGAAAGGTTCATCACCTAAACCCTCCGTCTCAACAACAGCCATAAAGGCCACCTTCGTGGTTTCTAGGTGGCCAGAGCACACACCAAACCCACATGATGGGCTCCGGAATACCAGTGTGGCATTTAGAAGACGTAAATCTTGTCCACTTGTCACCTCACCTCATAAACTCCTGGCCCAAATATAGGTGAAGATCCTAGATTTAGTGTCCTCGCAGTAGACTCTGTTGTAGGTTTATCTTCAGGTGTTGTTTATCTCTGACCTGGCTTTATGTCATCATTTCTTATCCTTTGTGGGGTGTGCATAGGGTTGCCAACCTTCCGGCAAAAAGAGGACATGTCCTCCTGTTTAGCCTAATATTCTCCGTCAGGCAGGCAAAGCTAAACACCTTAAATGTCTGGCTTTTCTTATATTTAATGGGTTTTCTTGTTTTGTTTAGTAATTAATAAAGATGAGAATCTTATGAGTAATTAATAAAGATTATAAGGTAATAATTGTACATTCGGCTGTTTAAATAATGGTTTTCTAGCATTTTGAAAAAGGCCTTCATTGAATTTATATATATATTTTTTTAATATGATTGTTTCTTGGTCGATTCACTAAGAGTAAGATACACTTATGGGCAGCTATTGTAATAAAATTGTACTGATTGTGGGTTTAATCTGGAACGATTCAAATAAAACATTCAATATGTCCTCCTTTGTCATCTTTTTTTTTGGTCTTATTATGATCTCTTTTTGGTGCCCACGCATCTGGCAACCATAGGTTGTGCATAAATTCAAATCTCAACTTCTTGTGTACTTCCGCGCCATAAATACTTCTTTACAAAAATGTTTCATTTGACAGATTGGATTTCTAGACGATTTAAAGTTCAGTAGATTGCCACTGCTTTCTGAACGAGAAGTCAACGTTTCATTCATCATGTGCCATGCCGATAAGCGTAGGCGGTCATGCTTTGTCATCTCACTCGATCACCAGAGTTGTGGATCAGCTCAGTGTTCCTGTCTCGACCAAGCTACGTGGCCATGCCATCCAGGTATTTACTGCTCTGCCTTTCCCTTTGTTCTCTTCCCCTCGATTTTGCCAGTTGTCACCAAGTTCTCCAATTTATTTCTTCTCATAACATAAATTGTGACTGTCTATGTCTAATTTCTCTAATCAGTTTACGGTCGTCATTTGTTTCTTGTAGGACTTGATCATTGGTTTTTCTGTCTGTCTATGGTATTCTTTGCATTTTCCTCAGAAACCACATTTCCACAGCCATTAGATGTTTTTTCAGCCTGTTTGCTCATTGTCCACACTTCACATCCATACAAAACAGGTTCAATGTAGCACCTCAACACTATTTTACTCGTTGCAAATAACATTTTTTTTATTATTAAGTATGATCAATTATCTCACATGAGGATGATGATGATGAGATATCTTATACCCTGAAATGCAGTTACATTTCGCCAACACTGATGCCTCGATCTTGTTACCCCTAAGAGCCGCCCTTGCACCCCTACTCCAGGACATTGACAAGGAGTCTGTTGACAACCACATACCTCACACATCACGCCACATACCTTATACCACATACCACATACCACATACCTCACACCACACCTCAAACCACACGCCTCAATACCTCCTACCACATACCAAATACCTCACACCACACACCTCACACTATATACCTCATACCTCACACCACATACCTCATACCACAAACCTCTTACAACACACCTCATACCTCACACCAAATACCACACACCTCACACCACATACCTCATACCTCACACTATATACCTCATACCTCATACAACACACCACATACCTCATACCACGTACCTCACATCACAGACCTCATAACACAAACCTCTTACCATACACCTCAAACCTCACACCACATACCTCACACCACATACCTCACACCACTTACCTCACACCACATACCTCACACCACACACATCACATACCTCATACTTGATTGATTGATAGATTGATTGATAGATTGATTTAGGAATCGACATCACAGCATTCGGGGCATTCCCATAAGTGCTCCGTCCCCATCCTCAGCAGCCAGCGAAGAGTTCCAACACTAATAGTACCAGTAGCAATCTGATTATATGTCCGCCTCACCTTTCCTTTGAGCGTTGAGCGTCGGCCAGATCCCTTCGTCACTCCTCGTTGTCTCATTCTTGCCAGACCATGGTAATCCATTTGCTCCTCCGAGGTGTGCAAGTGCTCCCACAAGGCCGCAACCACGTCTGCCTTGTCATGTATCAATACTCCACCAAGTTCTGCAGAGCCAGCTAATCTGTCCGCCTGTTCATTTCCCAGCACACCGTCATGCCCCGGAGAAAAGATCCAGGCGATGCTTGTCACCCGTGACCTCCGAAGCGAAGCAAGCCACTCCGCACGAAGTCTGCCCGTCCTCACCCTCGTCAGCATGCTTTCTGAGTCAGTTACAATCACGATGTGTGTGTGTGTCGTATTCTCCATCTAGCGGAGAGCCGCAGTGACTGCCTCCACCTCCATTCTTAAGCTGAATGTTGTGGTATCATATGCCAGGCTCTCCTGCCCCAAACATCGACCATTAGCTTTGGCTATGAAACCCCAGCCACTTCTATCACCTTTTGACACCGAACCATCTGTGTAGATAATCACATCACTCGAGTGAGCATTGTTCTGAATTAGTTGCTGGATTTCCACATCCGTAGCCCCTGCTGGCCACTCCCTGCACTCCAGGCTTAATGTGATTATAACTCTGCACAAGTCTGACTGCTCCGCTGGCACTCTGACCCATTCCTCTCCACGCCTAATGTTCTCCAGGGGGCACACCTGTCTGATCGTATCCTCTGCCTGAGCCATCCATGATTTCCCTCTTATCAGTCGCTGACCCTTAACTGCGTCCAGCGCCTCATGCAATGGGTGGTCTGTGTCTGCAGCTACTCTGAGGTATGCCTTCGCCTGCATCACCTTGAGCCTACCAGCAACAGTCGGCAGACCAAGGATGTAACGCATACACACTACTGGGGTGTCTCTAGTGCATCCCAGAATGACCCGCATAGCTTCGTTCTGTATGCGCTCTAACTTCACCAGCTGACTCTCTGAGACAGTGAGCAGACCTAATCCATAATCAATTACTGAGAGGATCAAGTGCTGGTATAGTATGAAAAGCATTCTCTGCTCTATGTCCATTGCAGCCATAGTTTTAAGTGCATTGATTCCCTTTTGAGTTCTTGTCACGACCGTCTCCACATGGTCCTTGAAGGATAGGCTCCTGTCAAATGTGATCCCCAGATACTTCAGTTTGTTCTCTCTGCTGACATTTCTACCATCTACCGCGAGGCTTGGGACATCAGCTCTTACAATCCTGTTGTCCAGAGAGCACCACAAAACAGCCGCCTTTTCCGGGTGGATGACAGCACTCATTTATGTGCACCAGTCACATAATAACTCCTGGGCTGTTTGCTCCCTATCTCTCCCCTGCCTATATGCAAGAATATCATCTGCAAATGTTAGTATTCTTCCAACCCTTGGTGCTTCTAGGTTTGCAATCTTGCTCGTATACACATTAAAGAGCACCGGTGAGACTGCAGATCCCTGTGGCAGTCCCGGGGTTACATATGTGGTTCTGAAGTCCATGCGCCCAGACGGAGAGCAACCCGACGAGAGTGCAGGACGACTGCTATCCAGTTAACCAACCAGGGATTGACCCCCTTAGTAGTAGGACAGCGGGTAACTAAGTATATTTTCTGGATTGTGGTGCTGGATTGGCCCCAATCCAGCTGGATTGGGGTTAGGGTTAGGGTTAGGGGTTAGGGTTAGGGGTTAGGGTTAGGGGTTAGGGTTAGGGTTAGGGGTTAGGGTTAGGGTTAGGGGTTTTGTCTTCTCCTAATTATACTTTCTGGATTGACCTCGCTGGATTGCCCCCAATCCAGCTCGGGACCAGGGCAGTTTGGGTAGGGTAGGTACTTAGGTCATATGTAAGGGGTGATACATCTAATAAAAGAGTTGTTTTCTAAGAGCAGATAACTGAGTGTGTATATAATATTTTAACTAATTGTAAAAAATGAAATAAAAATAAAAGACAATCAGAGGCGCGCGGGCGGCTTGCTGGCGCAGGAGCAAGCGCGGCCGATCGGTCGCGTGGATCGGTCGGGGTCGAACCCAGTCAGTGTCTTGTAGTAACCAATTGGCCGTGTATTGCTGAGTGACCACAAGCCGGTCAGTGACGAGTGCAGGTGGTGGGGCTCGACGGTTCGAACCCTCGAGCCGCGCCGGGTGTCATATGAAAATTGTAATAAGTAAACAGGTTAATATGGCGTGTATATGATCTGTAGTGGCTTCGTGGTATTCGTTGCTAAGGGGTTGGTGAGTGGTGATGTACCTATATAACAGCTCCCGAACACTATCATCATGCGGGTTACAACTCTTCACATGAAAACCTTAAAAAGTAAAGATGGCTGGTAGTAAAATTTGTAGTGGGTGTGGTTTAGTGTTATTCGTTGATAAGGAGTGGGTGAGCGGAGAAGTAGCTAGAGAAGTGCTTCTGAACATTTTAAAGAGGTGGGCGAGTGGCGAAGTGGCTAAATAAATGCGTCGGTTCCTTGCTAAGAGATAGAGGAATTGCTAGATAAAGGCTCCAGGTTGCTGTTAGGGGGTAGGTGGGTGTACACATAGCTAGATAACTGCTTCAGATCCTTGTTAAGAGGTGGGCGAGGGGCGGAGTGGTTAGATAATTACGCCCGTTCCTTGGTAAGAGCCAGTGTGATCGAGTGGAGAAGTGGGTAAATAATGGCATGGAGGTCTACCACTGACACATTCAACGCATAATGGCGGCGTCAGTAGTCAGAAGACCTAGGATATTTTCATTATATGTCTATTGTAAAGTGGTCGACTGTTTATTATAACGATGGTTTCTATTATCTGTAATGGATGGGCCTTAAATAATATCATCATACCGTTTACAGCTCTTCAAATGAAAACCTTAAAAAGTAGAGATGGCCGATGGTTTTAGTGGGTATGACTTTGTGATATTCGTTGTTAAGGGGTGGGGTGAGTGGATGGGTAACTAGATAAACGCTTCCGAACAGTATCATCGGGTTCGAATCCCAGTGGGGTGGTCTAGTGGTAGAATAATATTTGGTTACTTAGTTGTGATTTCGAGCTAGGTTGTTATTAACCCGGCTATGTTTAGAAAAGGAGAGGTGGTGTGCTGGTTGCGGAGTATGTTAAGGTGGTACCCCAGACACCGTGGAAGTGACAGGTTCGAATCTCGGTACTTTGTCGTTGGTAAAATTGCCAGTCATCAACGTGTGGGTCTCAAGTTGATCATACGGGTTAGGGTTAGGATCGCTTTGTCCGGCCTTGTAGCCGCGGCCACAAGTCCCACCGATGCTGAAAAACATAGGCAGCAGATTTCACCGTTGCACCTACGAGTCAGAAAATATAACCTAACTTAACATTCAGAATATAATATACTCAAAACCTCAACAGGTGTTGCAAAAAAAATCAATACTTATTCTCATAACGGCTAATCCAGGGGATTATCATCCTCGTAATGATCAAGTCAGGTTAATAATATTTCTTATATCTCCGCCATTGCAAATAGTTCGCGATATTAATAAATGTTCATATAAAGGTTGGAAGGAGATTAAAAGATTAACACCTATTGTCGGGACATCCAATAAAAATCAATAACACTACCCTCGATTTTTCTCATATTTGCCGGTTGGGGATTATGGGTTAGGTGTATGTGTCCTTGTTTAGTTAAAACAGGTGGTATGAGTAGGAGATATCACAAACAGTACCAGCATGCGCCACTCTGATCTTAAATATCAGTAGTTCGTTATTCTTGTGACATTGAAAACGCTTGTGGCTTGAAGAAGAATGGTGTGCTATGTTATTGGGCGGTGTATATAGATTGATCAATATGCGAAGTTGATACAGGTCACCCTTGTCAGCGCATCGTAGCTGTGTTGTGAATTGTCGCCTATTGCATCCGGGTGTGAAAATAACCAAAAATATTTCATATCAACTCAGACATGCCTCTATATAGCTGCACTGCGAACTTGGCTAGAGTCTACTTTAGGAAAGTATCGTGTATCTGTGTATGCGGGTTTACCACTGCTTATAGGTGTGTGCAGTATTATTGGAAAGCAGTTGTTATGTATACATTATCAAAGTATGTTGCCTTACAGAGCTGGTATAATATCTATGTGTCTGCTACGTTGTATGTTTTGTCATGTTGCCTTGTAGTATTTGGAGGGAGTTTCATGTGGTGAATTTAAAAAATACGATGTCTCAGAATCCACAACACCACTGGCATTAGAAGCATTTCAACTTGTCTGCTCACTGACCTCGCTTCACAGTCATACTAAAGTACAGGTTCTATGTAGCACTTAAACACTCTTTTTATTTCTCATTACAGTTGACAACTTTATATTAGTCAGTATGTTTTCCAACTTGCAAAAGGCAACCTTCATCACAGCGATTCTTGTTCTAACGTTTTAAAGCCACCTCCCATCAGACATTGTATTTTTCTGTCCGTGTAGTCTCTTGGCTACTGTTTCCCCATTTCAAACTCCATACCTCTACTCATATGTATTAGTGTGGTAGAAGTAAACCAACATCTCACAAGATAGACGTGTAATACCACCATGTATATGGACATGTGGGTAATGGTTGCATCCTGTCACCTGCGTAAGGGTACAACTGAGACACATGGTTAAGAGGGATATCACAGAACAAAAAGCTGTGTTCCGTTGGTGATCAAACCAGGGGATCTAACTCATGATGACCACCATGTACGGGAGTGATTCTTCTCCCGCGTCAACAGGGCGTCGGAAGTTTAAAAGGGGCTCTCTTCTCTAGCGTGTCTATGTCCGAGTCGTCATAGGGTCACCAAGTAACAGCAAAGAACAGGAAACTACTACTACCGAGGCCTCTATACACCACAAGGCAGCTTCGAATACAGTATACACAACTATAACCAAGTCATCACTGTGTTCGTCTAACCCTTTTTTCATAGACATAGAGGAGAGATGTGAGCACCGAGGCCAGTTGGAGAAGGTGTACCTTTTACTTAACAGCTATCGGGTCATATACCCACGAGTGTTTGGCTATTTTTATCACCTGTATAATATTACCAGTGAACACAACAAGTTTCCCCGGATCAAACTTATGCGGCTCATATAACAGGACATATCACGTATCCGCTGTCCTGACCAGCGAAGTTATCGCGTCTCAGAGCAGACATTTACACTTTCATTAACTCTTCTGCCTGGCCAAAGAGGTCTTTGCATCTTTCCCCAGAAACTCAGTTCCAAGGCCAATATATGTTTTTCAATGTGTCGACTGATTGCCACATTTCACATCCAGACAAAAGTACAGGTTCTATGTTCCACTCCAACAGTCAAATAAGAAAACATGTTAGTCAAATTATTAAAATGTTGGCCAAATATAGAAATATATCGACCAAACTTATAAAACTCGTGGTCAAAATAAGAAATATCTCAGCCAAGCGTATAAAAAATAGGAAAAAAGGCTAGTCAAACAAATGAAAATGTTGGCCAAATACAGAAATACCTCGACCAACTTATAAAATGTAGGAAAATTTGTTAGCCAAACTGACAAGACTGTTAGTCAAAATAAGAAATGTCTCGAACAACGTATAAAATGTAGGAAAAATTGTTAGCCAAACTGATAAAACAGTTGGCCAAAATAAGAAACGGCTCGACTAACATTATAAAAAGTAAGAGAAAATGGTAACCAAACTAATTTAAAAAAGGTGACCAAAATAGGAAATATCCCGACCAAACTTATGAAAAGTAGGAGAATTGTTCGTCAAATGTGAAAAATATTGGGCAAGTAGGAATGTATGTTAGCCAAATAGGAAAAATATCAATCAAACTTATAGATGTCTCGTCCAAACGTATAAAATGTATGAACATTTGTTAGCCAAAGGTGAAAAATATTGGCAAAGTTAAGAAATATCTCATCCGAATTTATAACAAGTAAGAAAACATGCTAGTAAAATCAAGAAACATGCCGACCGAAGTAATACAATAGGCAAAACAACGGACAAACTTATAAAGATGTCGACCATTATAAGAAAATGTGTTACCCAAATTAGGAAAAATATTGACCAAGTTTTGAAATATCTCGACCAAACATACAAAAAGTAGGAAAATATGTCGACTAAAGTAGGAAAATTTGTTAGCCAACGATGAAAAATAGTGGCCAAGTAAAGAAATACCACATCCAAACTGTTAAAATGTATGAAAATTTGTTAACCAAAGGTGAAAACTGTTGACCAAGTAAAGAAAAAATGTACACCAAACTTATGAAAAGTAGGAAAATGTGTTAACCAAAAGGGAAAAAAATATGGGATACACTATGAAATATGTTGACGAAGTAAGAAGATATGTTAGCCAAATGGGGAAAACTGTTGACAAGTAAAGAATCTTCTCGACCAAACTCATAAAAAGTAGGAAACTTTGTTAACTAAATGTGAAAAATATTGTCCAAGTAAAGACGTCTTTCAACTAATCTTATAAATATGTCGCCCAAACTTATGAACATTAGGAAAATGTGTTAACCAAATGGGAAAAATATTGGCCAAGTGGAGAAATATCCCAACCATACTTACGACAAGGAGGAAAATGTGTTAACCAAATGGGAAAAATATTGGCCAAGTGGAGAAATATCCCAACCATACTTACGAAAAGGAGGAAAATGTGTTAACCTTATGAGAAAAATATCGCCCAATTGAAGAAAAAAATTACACAAAACTTATAAAACTTAGGGAAATGTGTTAACCTAATGAGAAAAATATTGACCAAGTAAAGAAAAACGTACACCAAACTTCTGAAAAGTAAGAAAATTTGTTAACCAAAAGGGAAAAATATATGGGCTAAACTATGAAATATGTTGACCGAAGTAAGAAAATGTGTTAACCAAATGGGGAAAAATGTTGGCCAAAACATGAAACATCTCGACCAAACATATAAATATCTCGTGTAAACTTATAAAAAAGTAGGAACAAATATTGCTTCTGTAGTTATGTCAAACGTGTCTTGAACTTTTATCTGAACAGACATTTCACAAGACATAATCATCAACGTCAACACTTTCCCTCTTTTACATTACCGAAAGCTCCAACTTATCAGTCCAGAGTATCCACTAAAGAAGCACTTATGCATACTAATCACCCAGCTCTTCACACTCTTGGTTTTTTTTCTTTTCTAACACAAAGTGCCTCTGTCTTTCATAGATAGCTTCACAACTTGTCTATGTAGCACCACTAACAACTCCAAACCTTCGTTGCACATGAGCTCTAATGAAACAGTCATAACAACATTTATGGCAATGCAATCTGTGGCTCCACCTGGGATAGTTTCAATATCATCTGAGTATTCGTCAGCCAAGATCCACTTCCCATGGCTGACATCTTCAACTTTCTATACCACAATGTCTGCTACACTAACCTTCCATTGGTCCATCTTTCAACAATACAAAGAGTGTTCTCGAAGTCTAGCTAACATAACATTGCTTACTTTGTCCACCTCTATCACACTTTGTCATTTCACAGCTGCAATAGCGGCAAGTCTGCAACCAACCAACAGTGTCTGTTATGAAGTCGACCTTTCTTAAAGCCACGTCTGCCTTATTGAGCCCTTGAATACCCTCTACCACATCGTCTAACCGACTTTCAACGGTTCATACCATATAACATTAACATTCTCTTTGATTACAGAACAGCTGATTTTCTGCTGACTAGGCAGATTTTCCAACCTCGTGGAGATAAATCATATGCCCCCTAACATACTAGGCGTTATTCTAGACAACGAATATGGTCATCGACCAGCACCCCCAGGCAGAACTTGAAAAAAAAAAAAACAGAGCTTGGGTTATTGAGACGAATGAGTTGCATTCCTTGGACTACCAGAGTGACATAAAACACAACAAACTCTTTCTTACTAACCCTAACCCTAACTATACATCAACTAACCCTAACCCTAACCCTAACTATACAACAAACTCTTTCTTAAGAGACATAGATACAAACCAGTGTTAGAAATGAAAAAGTTAAATTTATGTGATTAAATTTTAATTAAAATTTAAAAACTAATAAATCGTAATTTTATTGCGCAAGATGTAACCTTGATATATGTCCAATACCTAACCTATACCTATACTTACCCTATATCTGTATATTAAGTGAAGCGCGCAATAAAATTGCGATTTATTAGTTTTAAATTTTAATTAAAATTTAATCACATAAATTTAACTTTTTCATTTCTAACACTGGTTTGTATCTATGTCTCTTAAGAAAGAGTTTGTTGTATAGTTAGGGTTAGGGTTAGGGTTAGTTGATGTATAGTTAGGGTTAGGGTTAGTAAGAAAGAGTTTGTTGTGTTTTATGTCACTCTGGTAGTCCAAGGAATGCAACTCATTCGTCTCAATAACCCAAGCTCTGTTTTTTTTTTTTCAAGTTCTGCCTGGGGGTGCTGGTCGATGACCATATTCGTTGTCTAGAATAACGCCTAGTAGGTTAGGGGGCATATGATTTATCTCCACGAGGTTGGAAAATCTGCCTAGTCAGCAGAAAATCAGCTGTTCTGTAATCAAAGAGAATGTTAATGTTATATGGTATGAACCGTTGAAAGTCGGTTAGACGATGTGGTAGAGGGTATTCAAGGGCTCAATAAGGCAGACGTGGCTTTAAGAAAGGTCGACTTCATAACAGACACTGTTGGTTGGTTGCAGACTTGCCGCTATTGCAGCTGTGAAATGACAAAGTGTGATAGAGGTGGACAAAGTAAGCAATGTTATGTTAGCTAGACTTCGAGAACACTCTTTGTATTGTTGAAAGATGGACCAATGGAAGGTTAGTGTAGCAGACATTGTGGTATAGAAAGTTGAAGATGTCAGCCATGGGAAGTGGATCTTGGCTGACGAATACTCAGATGATATTGAAACTATCCCAGGTGGAGCCACAGATTGCATTGCCATAAATGTTGTTATGACTGTTTCATTAGAGCTCATGTGCAACGAAGGTTTGGAGTTGTTAGTGGTGCTACATAGACAAGTTGTGAAGCTATCTATGAAAGACAGAGACACGTTGTGTTAGAAAGAAAAAAAAACCAAGAGTGTGAAGAGCTGGGTGATTAGTATGCATAAGTGCTTCTTTAGTGGATACTCTGGACTGATAAGTTGGAGCTTTCGGTAATGTAAAAGAGGGAAAGTGTTGACGTTGATGATTATGTCTTGTGAAATGTCTGTTCAGATAAAAGTTCAAGACACGTTTGACATAACTACAGAAGCAATATTTGTTCCTACTTTTTTATAAGTTTACACGAGATATTTATGTTTGGTCGAGATGTTTCATGTTTTGGCCAACATTTTTCCCCATTTGGTTAACACATTTTCTTACTTCGGTCAACATATTTCATAGTTTAGCCCATATATTTTTCCCTTTTGGTTAACAAATTTTCTTACTTTTCAGAAGTTTGGTGTACGTTTTTCTTTACTTGGTCAATATTTTTCTCATTAGGTTAACACATTTCCCTAAGTTTTATAAGTTTTGTGTAATTTTTTTCTTCAATTGGGCGATATTTTTCTCATAAGGTTAACACATTTTCCTCCTTTTCGTAAGTATGGTTGGGATATTTCTCCACTTGGCCAATATTTTTCCCATTTGGTTAACACATTTTCCTCCTTGTCGTAAGTATGGTTGGGATATTTCTCCACTTGGCCAATATTTTTCCCATTTGGTTAACACATTTTCCTAATGTTCATAAGTTTGGGCGACATATTTATAAGATTAGTTGAAAGACGTCTTTACTTGGACAATATTTTTCACATTTAGTTAACAAAGTTTCCTACTTTTTATGAGTTTGGTCGAGAAGATTCTTTACTTGTCAACAGTTTTCCCCATTTGGCTAACATATCTTCTTACTTCGTCAACATATTTCATAGTGTATCCCATATTTTTTCCCTTTTGGTTACACATTTTCCTACTTTTCATAAGTTTGGTGTACATTTTTTCTTTACTTGGTCAACAGTTTTCACCTTTGGTTAACAAATTTTCATACATTTTAACAGTTTGGATGTGGTATTTCTTTACTTGGCCACTATTTTTCATCGTTGGCTAACAAATTTTCCTACTTTAGTCGACATATTTTCCTACTTTTTGTATGTTTGGTCGAGATATTTCAAAACTTGGTCAATATTTTTCCTAATTTGGGTAACACATTTTCTTATAATGGTCGACATCTTTATAAGTTTGTCCGTTGTTTTGCCTATTGTATTACTTCGGTCGGCATGTTTCTTGATTTTACTAGCATGTTTTCTTACTTGTTATAAATTCGGATGAGATATTTCTTAACTTTGCCAATATTTTTCACCTTTGGCTAACAAATGTTCATACATTTTATAAGTTTGGACGAGACATCTATAAGTTTGATTGATATTTTTCCTATTTGGCTAACATACATTCCTACTTGCCCAATATTTTTCACATTTGACGAACAATTCTCCTACTTTTCATAAGTTTGGTCGGGATATTTCCTATTTTGGTCACCTTTTTTAAATTAGTTTGGTTACCATTTTCTCTTACTTTTTATAATGTTAGTCGAGCCGTTTCTTATTTTGGCCAACTGTTTTATCAGTTTGGCTAACAATTTTTCCTACATTTTATATGTTGTTCGAGACATTTCTTATTTTGACTAACAGTCTTGTCAGTTTGGCTAACAAATTTTCCTACATTTTATAAGTTGGTCGAGGTATTTCTGTATTTGGCCAACATTTTCATTTGTTTGACTAGCCTTTTTTCCTATTTTTTATACGCTTGGCTGAGATATTTCTTATTTTGACCACGAGTTTTATAAGTTTGGTTAACAATTTTTCCTATATTTTATAAGTCTGGTCGATATATTTCTATATTTGGCCAACATTTTAATAATTTGACTAACATGTTTTCTTATTTGACTGTTGGAGTGGAACATAGAACCTGTACTTTTGTCTGGATGTGAAATGTGGCAATCAGTCGACACATTGAAAAACATATATTGGCCTTGGAACTGAGTTTCTGGGGAAAGATGCAAAGACCTCTTTGGCTAGGCAGAAGAGTTAATGAAAGTGTAAATGTCTGCTCTGAGACGCGATAACTTCGCTGGTCAGGACAGCGGATACGTGATATGTCCTGTTATATGAGCCGCATAAGTTTGATCCGGGGAAACTTGTTGTGTTCACTGGTAATATTATACAGGTGATAAAAATAGCCAAACACTCGTGGGTATATGACCCGATAGCTGTTAAGTAAAAGGTACACCTTCTCCAACTGGCCTCGGTGCTCACATCTCTCCTCTATGTCTATGAAAAAAGGGTTAGACGAACACAGTGATGACTTGGTTATAGTTGTGTATACTGTATTCGAAGCTGCCTTGTGGTGTATAGAGGCCTCGGTAGTAGTAGTTTCCTGTTCTTTGCTGTTACTTGGTGACCCTATGACGACTCGGACATAGACACGCTAGAGAAGAGAGCCCCTTTTAAACTTCCGACGCCCTGTTGACGCGGGAGAAGAATCACTCCCGTACATGGTGGTCATCATGAGTTAGATCCCCTGGTTTGATCACCAACGGAACACAGCTTTTTGTTCTGTGATATCCCTCTTAACCATGTGTCTCAGTTGTACCCTTACGCAGGTGACAGGATGCAACCATTACCCACATGTCCATATACATGGTGGTATTACACGTCTATCTTGTGAGATGTTGGTTTACTTCTACCACACTAATACATATGAGTAGAGGTATGGAGTTTGAAATGGGGAAACAGTAGCCAAGAGACTACACGGACAGAAAAATACAATGTCTGATGGGAGGTGGCTTTAAAACGTTAGAACAAGAATCGCTGTGATGAAGGTTGCCTTTTGCAAGTTGGAAAACATACTGACTAATATAAAGTTGTCAACTGTAATGAGAAATAAAAAGAGTGTTTAAGTGCTACATAGAACCTGTACTTTAGTATGACTGTGAAGCGAGGTCAGTGAGCAGACAAGTTGAAATGCTTCTAATGCCAGTGGTGTTGTGGATTCTGAGACATCGTATTTTTAAATTCACCACATGAAACTCCCTCCAAATACTACAAGGCAACATGACAAAACATACAACGTAGCAGACACATAGATATTATACCAGCTCTGTAAGGCAACATACTTTGATAATGTATACATAACAACTGCTTTCCAATAATACTGCACACACCTGTAAGCAGTGGTAAACCCGCATACACAGATACACGATACTTTCCTAAAGTAGACTCTAGCCAAGTTCGCAGTGCAGCTATATAGAGGCATGTCTGAGTTGATATGAAATATTTTTGGTTATTTTCACACCCGGATGCAATAGGCGACAATTCACAACACAGCTACGATGCGCTGACAAGGGTGACCTGTATCAACTTCGCATATTGATCAATCTATATACACCGCCCAATAACATAGCACACAATTCTTCTTCAAGCCACAAGCGTTTTCAATGTCACAAGAATAACGAACTACTGATATTTAAGATCAGAGTGGCACATGCCGATACTGTTTGTGATATCTCCTACTCATACCACCTGTTTTAACTAAACAAGGACACATACACCTAACCCATAATCCCCAACCGGCAAATATGAGAAAAATCGAGGGTGGTGTTATTGATTTTTATTGGATGTCCCGACAATAGGTGTTAATCTTTTAATCTCCTTCCAACCTTTATATGAACATTTATTAATATCGCGAACTATTTGCAATGGCGGAGATATAAGAAATATTATTAACCTGACTTGATCATTACGAGGATGATAATCCCCTGGATTAGCCGTTATGAGAATAAGTATTGATTTTTTTTTGCAACACCTGTTGAGGTTTTGAGTATATTATATTCTGAATGTTAAGTTAGGTTATATTTTCTGACTCGTAGGTGCAACGGTGAAATCTGCTGCCTATGTTTTTCAGCATCGGTGGGACTTGTGGCCGCGGCGACAAGGCCGGACAAAGCGATCCTAACCCTAACCCGTATGATCAACTTGAGACCCACACGTTGATGACTGGCAATTTTACCAACGACAAAGTACCGAGATTCGAACCTGTCACTTCCACGGTGTCTGGGGTACCACCTTAACATACTCCGCAACCAGCACACCACCTCTCCTTTTCTAAACATAGCCGGGTTAATAACAACCTAGCTCGAAATCACAACTAAGTAACCAAATATTATTCTACCACTAGACCACCCCACTGGGATTCGAACCCGATGATACTGTTCGGAAGCGTTTATCTAGTTACTCATCCACTCACCCCACCCCTTAACAACGAATATCACAAAGTCATACCCACTAAAACCATCGGCCATCTTTACTTTTTAAGGTTTTCATTTGAAGAGCTGTAAACGGTATGATGATAGTATTTAAGGCCCATCCATTACAGATAATAGAAACCATCGTTATAATAAACAGTCGACCACTTTACAATAGACATATAATGAAAATATCCTAGGTCTTCTGACTACCGACGCCGCCATTATGCGTTGAATGTGTCAGTGGTAGACCTCCATGCCATTATTTACCCACTTCTCCACTCGATCACACTGGCTCTTACCAAGGAACGGGCGTAATTATCTAACCACTCCGCCCCTCGCCCACCTCTTAACAAGGATCTGAAGCAGTTATCTAGCTATGTGTACACCCACCTACCCCCTAACAGCAACCTGGAGCCTTTATCTAGCAATTCCTCTATCTCTTAGCAAGGAACCGACGCATTTATTTAGCCACTTCGCCACTCGCCCACCTCTTTAAAATGTTCAGAAGCACTTCTCTAGCTACTTCTCCGCTCACCCACTCCTTATCAACGAATAACACTAAACCACACCCACTACAAATTTTACTACCAGCCATCTTTACTTTTTAAGGTTTTCATGTGAAGAGTTGTAACCCGCATGATGATAGTGTTCGGGAGCTGTTATATAGGTACATCACCACTCACCAACCCCTTAGCAACGAATACCACGAAGCCACTACAGATCATATACACGCCATATTAACCTGTTTACTTATTACAATTTTCATATGACACCCGGCGCGGCTCGAGGGTTCGAACCGTCTAGCCCCACCACCTGCACTCGTCACTGACCGGCTTGTGGTCACTCAGCAATACACGGCCAATTGGTTACTACAAGACACTGACTGGGTTCGACCCCGACCGATCCACGCGACCGATCGGCCGCGCTTGCTCCTGCGCCAGCCAGCCGCCCGCGCGCCTCTGATTGTCTTTTATTTTTATTTTATTTTTTACAATTAGTTAAAATATTATATACACACTCAGTTATCTGCTCTTAGAAAACAACTCTTTTATTAGATGTATCACCCCTTACATATGACCTAAGTACCTACCCTACCCAAACCGCCCTGGTCCCGAGCTGGATTGGGGGCAATCCAGCGAGGTCAATCCAGAAAGTATAATTAGGAGAAGACAAAAACCCTAACCCTAACCCTAACCCCTAACCCTAACCCCTAACCCTAACCCCTAACCCTAACCCCTAACCCTAACCCTAACCCCAATCCAGCTGGATTGGGGCCAATCCAGCACCACAATCCAGAAAATATACTTAGTTACCCGCTGTCCTACTACTCCCCTTCTCCATCAGTGCAGTCATCAAAATATCATATCGAATTCTATTGTACGCATCCTCGAGATCAAGCGCTACCGCCATCGTTTCCTGTCTACTCTGGAACCCCTCATAAACATCAAAGGCAAAAGTGGCTGCATTAGACCAGGTGTCTTTTCCTGGCCTGTAGCTCCCCAGGCCTCTTGGAAGAAGCTTCCCCCTTTCCAAAAAGTCCTGCAGCTTAACAGCGACTATCTTCTTTAAAACCTTCCCAAATGTATTTTGAAGGGTGATGATCCTAAAGCCGCTAAGCTTTGACTGATCCTTGAATGGTTTTGGGAGAGGGATGAGATAGCTGTGCACCCAATCCTGCGGTACTGATGCTGTCCTAATGCACTGGTTAAAGCAGTCGGTCATCTCCTCCAGGTCTGCTTCGCTCAAACCCTTCATGTGGCCATACCTGACCCCATCGGGCCCTGGTGCCGTGTCTTTTGCCTTTTTCAAAATGTGTTTAACATCTTCCACCCGTATGATGTCTTCATACTGCATATTCTTCGTGGTGCCAGATAGCTCCTCTCTAACTGCATCCCTGGTGTCCGCATCATTATGATTGGTCTGCTCTAAAAATCTCTGGAGAAACGCCTCCCCTTTCTCTTTGTCTGTTGTCACGCGCACACCATCATCTCTATAGATTGTTCCCACTGTCATCGGCCGATCTTTTCTCTGCATTTGCCTGTGCAGTTTCAAGAATTTTTGCAGTGTTTTATCACCTCCAATCTCCTCTATGAAACATTCCCATTTTGCCTTTTTGGCCTCTGCAGCACAGCGCTTGAAAACCTCCACCTTGTCTTCCTTGACATTTTCCGCTGTGTCCACTTCCTCTCGTGAGCTTCGAGGTGTCTGTCGCACTTTCTTCAGCTGCTTCACTGCAGCTCTCTTTGCTTTCCAAGCATGGTCTACTTCTGGGGTCCACCATGGCGGCTGCAAAAAGGGAGTTTTAACAGTCCTGTTGCATGCCCCTTGTCTGAGGCGTCCAAGAAGGCAATCGGTCCACTCATACCGGAAGGTCTTGCGCGCTCTCCCAGCTTTAACTTTCCTGGGTTTAGAGATCAGGACTGAGCATGGCATGTGATCACTCCCATGGTCATTCAAAACATTCCACTTTACATCAAGGACTGATGACTGGGAGACAAGTGCCAAGTCAATAGCTGTGTCTGCATCCCCAGGCCTCATTGCCATTCTTGTCGGCCTACCATCATTTATGCAGACCACATCGGAGTCCACCATGGCATCTGCAAGGGCAATTCCCTGTCGGTTTTCTCCACTACTGTCCTTATCTCTGTTCCTTGCATTGAAGTCTCCACATTTGAGTAGCCTATCACCTGGTAATTCCTCCAGTTCCTTAAGCCAGTCCCAATGTTCCCTTCTGACAAAACAGTCCACTGTGGCATATACATTTATGATGTTCCAACTTAAGCCATCAATCTCCATTTGTATACCCTGGACCTCTCTTGCACTGTGATTCCACTGGCTCAAGTCGAGTACCACATGCTTCACTCCTTCCTTCACCAGCAGACCTTGTCCATGTCTCTTCTGCCCAGTAGGGTTTATATAACTGGCGTACCCAGGGCAATGGTATTTGTCTGTATTTAGCTCCTGGAGCATGAGGACGTCAAAATCATATATTAGTCTCTCCAATACAGGACCTCTCTGTCTGGCACTGCGACAATTCCAGTATCCCACTCTTACATAGTTGAAACCTAGTCTCTCCATTTTTCGTCTTCTCCTCCTCACTCTCTTCGCTAGCCTCTGAGGGATGTGTCAAGCTCAGAGCACGTGCTCCGTAGCTCCGGCGACGATTCCCATGTTTAAATAAATCCATAGGCAAAGTTTGGATATTGCAGGAAATAAACGGTCACCCTAGCATTGCTTGCTTGCTAGGGAAGTGGCAGGGGATGTCCCGCAGGAGTCCATACGCCTGATGCCGCCCCGCACGCCTGTCAGACGTCCAACGTTCACGACCAGTTAACCCATGGCCATCCAGTTCCTCAGCACGCTGGACCACCTTGAACTTGGGGGTTTATATTTGGAGTTTTCCGTCTCCTAGATGGATTGCTGTCCAAAGCTAACGGGTTCCACCTACCCTGATCGGGGGGCTAAACGGGTACTCCACCTTGCCCAAGGGTGTCCCGTAGGCTAGCGGAGAGAAGGAGGCGCCTTACTTCTCCTTTGATAGGGGATATCCCTACCCCGCTACCCGATATTTATACCTATATATACCTCATACTTCACACGACATATCTCATACCTCATACTTCCCCGGGAAGGTTAACCCGGTCAACAAATGCCCGCAGAAGTCGGATGTGTCGGCCTAACGGCGCAAGAACGCAGCTCTGTTTTAAACAGGCACAACGCAGTCACATCTGGAAAAAAAAAATCAGGATGAACGCAGAAGAAGAAGATACCTCATACTTAATACCTTACACCACACACCCCATACCGCATACCTCATACTTCACACCACATACCCCATATCACATACCTCACAACGCATACCACAAAACACATATAACATACCTCATACCACATACCTCAGAACACATACCACACACCTTTGAGGGTAACACTAAATGAGGGTCTACTCCATGCCGGCCCGTGTTTACTGCGTGAAATCATGATACGACTACATGCCTGTATGCTTCAACTTCACTGCACCGGGGTTTACCCTATGTGGTTCGGTCTGCCTCTCCCCCCCCCCTCCCCAGCCTTATTGTGACGACATACCCTAGGTTTGCTCGTCTCATGACATGCTCAAAGAATATAGACTGCCGTATTCTTATGCGAGTACCTATTTCTCTTTGTGGGTTAACTTTTTTCAAGATATCTTCACTGCTTTTATTATCTGTCAATGGCGTTTTCTTCATTATTCTATATAACCACATCTTCTCAGCCTCCACATAATTCTGTACTAACCTACTAATTGTCCATGATTAACTTCCGTACGTACGGATTGGCTCAATATAGCTCTTAATAATATAAATAATAATACCATT
Source organism: Cepaea nemoralis (assembly GCA_014155875.1). Classification (NCBI taxonomy): domain Eukaryota; kingdom Metazoa; phylum Mollusca; class Gastropoda; order Stylommatophora; family Helicidae; genus Cepaea; species Cepaea nemoralis. The sequence goes on along the minus strand of JACEFZ010000157.1, from coordinate 98,705 downwards.
GGCACCTTGCAGTCTTGACAGACGATAGGTTGTGCATTAAAAAGGCATAATAACTTTTAATTAGCGAATGTGACTGATAAGGCCAATTCGTGCTGTAAATGTCCGTTCACAGTGGGTGCATGTGAACACGTGGTCATTTCCACCATCATGCACCATCTTACGTCTCAAACGCTCGGTGTGTGACTTATCTGCAATAATTTTCTAATAAATAAAAAAAAAATAATAATAATAATAATAACAACAATAATAATAATGAAACCCTGGTATAACAGCCTGTCCTCTTTTGGTAGACCAGAATGTTCCACATAGCTAATAACAAGTGCCACACATTCATTAATATTACAGACTCGTGTAGTATTGATCTTTGCATTTTCCCCATGCCTTTATAATGCATATCTTTTATATTGTTGCTATTTTCAGTTAGCCTTGAATGATGTGTGAATGAAATAATGTATGCAAGAGAGTGATAGAAGGGCAGAATGTTAGACAGGTTTGCGTGCCCATTTCTTAAGCCTTTGAAAATAAAGTTTGTTCGTTCGTTATTAACTGATTTATTAACGATGGAACATATATCGCAAACGTAACCTCAAATCATCATAAGGGAAGAAATACAAACCAGGATCAATTCTGGAAATAAGATATACTATGCACTACAACATCTACTAAAATCAAAGCCGCTATCTCTTAACACCAAGATCACAATATACTGATCAGACCAGTTGTGCTGTATGGCTCTGAAACCTGGAGTACAACGAAAGGAGACGAAATCTTGTTACAAACCTTTGAGAACAAAGTTTTAAGATGCATCTTTGGACCCATTAGGGATACACAATGTGGAGAGTGGAAAAGAAGAAGTAACAAAGACATTTATGATTTGTTTAAGTCCCCGCTAATCACTGGTATCATGAAGGCTAATAGATCTCAATGGCTGGGGCATATAGAAAGAATGGAAGATAATAGGGAAACAAAACGCGCTTACACTCAGGAAATAAATGACCGTAGACCCCGAGGTAGACCAAGAAGACGGTGGAGAGATAATATATATATACAGACCTACAAGCACTTGGAATCAACGACTGGCAAGAGAAGGTCAACCAGAGAGACGTATGGAGACGGATTGTATCTGCAGCAAAGAACCTCAATGGCTCGGAACGCTGAAGAAGAAGAAGAAGAAGAAGAAGAAGAAGAAGAACAAGAACAAGAAGAACAAGAAGACGAACAAGAAGAAGAAGAACAAGAAGAAGAAGAACAAGAAGAACCTCAAATTTGGACAGAAGGAAGATAAATCGCTATACCAGGGTCATGGTGTTATTTGTTTTGTTTCGTGGTATCTTCCACAGCTCCGATGCTCAGTGAATGGAAATCTACATTATGGTACTATTGATACTTGTTCATTTAATTGTGTTTGGTCCAGATCTACATTTTGTTTGACACTTAATCAGTTACGAACTCTTTTCCTCATCTTGATTGACAAAGATAAACTGCAGGAAATATTCTTACAATACAATACCTAAACTAATGTACCCATTAGATTTTACATTGAAGACAACTAAACACACACGTTCTCAACCCGCCAAACCAAGATACCGTGTTTGGTTTGCGATAAGAAACAAATGTGTTTATCAGAAAACTTCAAGGTGTGCTACTGAAAAAGCCTCTTGATAGACACGCTGTCCCCACTCCTCCTGGGAAAAAAGACACTTAAGTGCGTGTTGCAACATAAATTTCCAGGCTATGTGAGGCAGGAATGACTGCAGGGTCCCGCGTTACTGCGACGTTTCTTCAACTAACGGTGTTGTGGGACTGGTTTATTCGTCACACTTTCACTATCAGAACCACAGTTCCCCAGGTTCGTAGACGACGGCTGGGCGGTTTTGAATAATTGTTTAATCTTTTCGAGGTCGTAAATTGACTAGAAGGAGGTGTGGTGTTAAACAGTGTTTAGTTTAGTCGGATTGAGTTAAGAATCCAGATCACAACACTCGGAACGTTCCTACACTTGCTCGTTCTATACCTTCAACAATTAGCGAGCAATACTAAAGATACCAGTTGCAGTCTGGTTATGTGCTGGTAATGCCTTTCCTCGAAGTGTTGAGTATCGGCCAGATAACCTTTTCACTTCCAGTCGCACGGTTCTTTCCAGGCAGTGATGGCGTATCTCTTCGTCCCACTATACTCATGATTCCTTACCACGCACCAATACACCACCCAGCATTGCACATCCAGCAAGTTTGTCCACCTCCTCGTTTCCCAACGCACCAGTATCCAACTGGAAAAAAGATCCACATGATTCTTTCAATTTTAGATTGATTTTAAATGGTAAATAAACAAATTCCTGGGAATCAAAAGGCGAGAAAAATACAATGGTACTGTATAGGACCTTCTCCGTGGCGAAGGTGTTACGGGCGTAGTTCATAATCCCGCATACCGCGTTCGAAACACAGCTGCCGGCGATTTGGCAGCACACCGTCTTGCGTTGTTTTTTATGAAATGCTATGGGAGCCGGTCGTTCACAAAGGCATGTCAAACTACTGAACGTAAACTTGCCCAAGAATCACGAACAGCCAAAAAACGCTGGGGTTGACTGCTACGTCCTGTAAAGGATATGCAACTAACTAACTGCATAGAGCGCACATTGAGAACACTGCTAGTGGTATAACTAACAATATTGTGTCTGCCTCCCACAGGGAACAAAGAAATGGAAGGAACGCCTACAAGACACGGAAAAGAGAATTGGAGATAGATATGAACTATGTGAAGAGGACATGGACGAGGCTGGTCAGAGTGTTGTATGGCTTGGCATGAGTTGTTTCATTTGGAGGAAAAACAGGGTTTTTTTTTTTTAAAGGGAAGAGAATCGACTTCATTGCACCGGGTTTATCCCATATGGCTCGGTCTCTTTCCTCAGAGAGGCAAGCTGCCGAAAGCGTAGCACAAATCACGAACTCTGTAGCTTCAACGACGACCCCCCAAAAGTCTCCGAAAAAATTGAGTTCGTGAAACGAACGGCGTGGCCCGGAATCGAACCCACAACATTCAGATGACGAGGCAGGCGGAGTAACGACGGTGACTTCCACCATTTGGAGATAAAAGAATTAGAAAACGAAAACATTAAGACTGGCGACAGTGAAGATGTCTTGCAATAACCCTGGGTCAATTTAAATAATTACAGCAAATACACTTTGTCTTTATTTGCGAATCCAAACGAGTCTCGCTTCTGTGTTGCCCCTAGATATTTTTGCATTGAAGGTCGCAATTTGTAAAGTATGTTTTTCAACCCTCCCGTCAATATACATTAACGGAAACTAGAATCAGCCAACTGTACAAGGACACAGCCCTAGGGACTATAATTAAATCACTTTATAAGTAACGAGGTCAGTATGGCTGAATGGATAAGAACGTTTCGTTTGTAAACACCCGGTGTGCTGATTCCGACGTAGTGGGTTCAAACCCCTTCACCGGTCAGCTGGACTAAAATATTGACTTCTCGTCCTTGATTTGGGGACGTAAATTACAAGTACCTCTGAACACGGAGTGGGCTCACCACTGGTAATAGGGAAAGGTTGAGCTCAAAGCGAGTGAACGGGGGAGGGGGGGGGGGACATTACTAAGCGACCAACCATGCGTACATTGGATAATGAGACGTATCAAACTTCTCTAAACTACATTATACAAAATGTAGTCATGTGTGTGACGTGACTGTAACTGACTCACAGAGAAGGGCGAATACATGTATTTTCAAGTTACAAAATTAAAGACAGGTAGCACTAGTTGGCCCCAAGATATGTTGGTGGGTGGGGAAATGAGCCGGCGGGCAGGTTGGCTGCAGAAGCTGCCGCATCAGCATAGCAATGCCCTGTCTGTTTATCGGAAGTTCGATCCTAGACCAGTTGCCAACCAAGGATTATCATTGATCGTATACTGTATTTCAATCCATTGAGCCTGCCATTGAAAATCGTTCCGTGGGCCACACTAGGCAGGTTGCCGACGGCTGCCCTACACTATTTTACCGTCCTTGTTTCTTGACGAGTGGATTTTGAATATGCCACTTTGTATCACATGACACTTAAGTTTAAATCCCACCTTACATAGAAGCAGTCTTAAGTTTATCTACCTGGCATTGCTGAGAGTAAACTTAAGTCTTGAATTATGATAACGTGTCGCTACACTATCCTGGTTGTGCTTGCCACTGTTGTGGTAGCCGCATTTGGTGTTGTTTGTGGTCTGGGCGGGGAGAAATTAGGGTGGATTGAGCTAAACAGCCGTGATGAAAGTGGCTATTTGCTAGATGGAAAACATTATAATTATTATGTGCCCAGCCGATAAGCGTGGGCGGTCATGTTTCGCCATCGAACACCAGAGTCGTGGATCAGCTCTGTGATTTTGTCTCGATTGTGCCATGTGGCCTAGCAATCTAGATATTTGTTCTCTGCCTTCTTTTTGTTATTTCCTCCCCAATCTTGCCAGTTGTCAACAAGTTTTCCAGTTTTTTTCTTCTCATCACGTTTGCAGTTTCCGTTTGCTTCTTGAATAACTGTCACAATCTTTTGTCAGTCCGCCAATGATTTTCTTTACCTTTTCCTCAGAAACCAAATTTCCATTTTCAGTAGATGTTTCTTAGCTTGCCTGCCAGTTGTCCTCGTTTCACACACACAACATTATATGTTTCATATAGCACTTTAACACTTTTGCGAATCATGGTAACTAAGCATTTGTAAACAAGGTAGTTATGACGTCCACATAAGAAGGTAGTTTATGGCGTCCACATAAGAAGATAATTTATGACGTCCACATAAGAAGGTAGTTTATGACGTCCACATAAGAAGGTAGTTTATGACGTCCACATAAGAAGGTAGTTTATGACTCCTACATAAGAAGGTAGTTTATGGCTCCCACATAAGAAGGTAGTTTATGACGTCCACATAAGAAGGTAGTTTATGACTCCTACATAAGAAGCTAGTTTATGACGTCCACATAAGAAGGTAGTTTATGACGTCCACATAAGAAGGTAGTTTATGACGTCCACATAAGAAGGTAGTTTATGACGTCCACATAAGAAGGTAGTTTATGACGTCCACATAAGAAGGTTGTTTATGACGTCCACATAAGAAAGTAGTTTATGACGTCCACATAAGAAGGTAGTTTATGGCGTCCACATAAGAAGATAATTTATGACGTCGACATAAGAAGGTAGTTTATGACGTCTACATAAGAAGGCAGTTTATTAAGTCTACATAAGAAGGTAGTTGTATGACGTCCACATAAGAAGGTAGTTTACGACGTCCACATAGCAAATAATTTATAACGTCCACATAAGAAGGTAGTTTATGACGTCCACATAAGCAGATAATTTATGAGGGCCACATAAGAAGGTAGTTTATGACGGCCACATAAGAAGGTAATTTATGACGGCCACATAAGAAGGTAGTTTAAGTCGTCCACATAAGCGGATAATTTATGACGTCCACATAAGAAGATAGTTAATGACGGCCACATAAGAAGGTAGTTTATAACGGCCACATAAGAAGGTAGTTTATGACGGCCACATAAGAAGGTAGTTTATGAAGTCACATGAGAAGGTAGTTTATGGCGTCCACATAAGAAGATAATTTATGACGTCCACATAAAAAGGTAGTTTATGACGTCCACATAAGAAGGCAGTTTATGACGTCCACATAAGAAGGTAGTTTATGACGTCCACATAAGAAGGTAGTTTATGGCGTCCACATAAGAAGATAATTTATGACGTCCACATAAGAAGGTAGTTTATGACGGCCACATAAGAAGGTAGTTTATGACGGCCACATAAGAAGGTAGTTTATGACGGCCACATAAGAAGGTAGTTTATGACAGCCACATAAGAAGGTAGTTTATGACGTCCATATAAGAAGGTAGTTTATGGCGTCCACATAAGAAGATAATTTATGACGTCCACATAAGAAGGTAGTTTATGACGTCCACATAAGAAGGTAGTTTATGACGTCCACATAAGAAGGTAGTTTATGACGTCCACATAAGAAGGTAGTTTATGGCGTCCACATAAGAAGATAATTTATGACGTCCACATAAGATGATAGTTTATGGCGTCCACATAAGAAGATAATTTATGACGTCCACATAAGAAGGTAGTTTATGACGGCCACATAAGAAGGTAGTTTATGACGGCCACATAAGAAGGTAGTTGATGACGGCCACATAAGAAAGT
>JACEFZ010000157.1:75000-87500 GCA_014155875.1 Cepaea nemoralis | reverse complement strand
GAAAGATCGAGAGGAAGAGAGGTAGAGGCAGACCAAGAGAAATGATGCTGGATGGATTGAGAAGGTGGCATATAGGAATATCATCAGCAGAGTTGTTCCAGAAAACTAAAGACCGAGATCTGTGGAGTGTCCATGAACTCCTATGCCAGCTGGCATGTCACTTAATGATGGTGATGATGGTAAACCCATGGGGGGATATCAGAAACTCGCTTAAGACGATTAATCATCCCATGACACTTAATTAGTTTAGATAGGACTTGGAGTGAGTTAGTTGAGGACCCACCCCTCACAGGGAGATTGAGGACAAAAGAAGAAGAGGATGGTAAACATCCTAATGACCATTAGTCCTGGAAACCAATATTTTTAGATCTAATCCATCAATGGACATACTCTTGAAGATAGCAACAAGGATGGTCCTGCTCCAGTTATCTCCACACAGATTCAGTTTGACGCCAAAGCGTGTTTGAAAATGAAGATATGAAACTTAGAATGTTATCAGTGTTTGAATGAGCCCAGACCATGTTATCGAAATCGTGGGAAGTCGAGAAAGATGTCAGCGTTCTGTTACGTATTGAGAATGTTGTTACACTGAATTCAGTGATCATCGCGTTCGGTCAGGGATTACGATATCTTAATGCGATATTAACCTAGGCTGTTTCCCCTATGTTATCAACGGAGTTGTGAGTCTGTCACTTCACAAAGTTCAAAGTTTGAAAGAGTTAATCTCCGCGTGTTGTGTGAGATAGTAAGACGTTTCAAGACGTTCACGTGGGCTGTAATATACAGGGTTCACATGACCGTTTACTAGGTATGTTAGCGCAGCGGTTCTCAAATTTTGTAAAGTCGTAGCCTTTCGAGTTTTTACAATTCACCAGGTCCGTAATTCGACCCAGCCTACCATGTGTACTAGGAAATATTGTAGGAAGTACAGATACATGTCTAGAGATACATGTCTACAGATATATGTCTACAGATGCATGTCTATAGATGCATGTCTATAGGCCGGCGTGAGACTGAACATGTGTCCCACCGAGTGCCTGTTAGTCTGTACATATGTCGGTGTAGCACATGATAGAATAAAAGGACTCTTTACTGATTGTAGATACAGTCTTTATATGTACAGATACCTGTCTACAGATACCTGTCTACAGATACATGTCTACAGATATATGTCTACAGATGCATGTCTATATATGCATGTCTACAGATACATGTCCTACAGATACATGTCTACAGACAGCGCTTGTCTCTTGCAGTACTATAGTCAATTGAATGACTAAGAACTGGGCTTTGCCTGCAGCACGAATCCATACAATGCACCCGGTGAACAAGACAATGAAATCAACCTTTAAACAAACTTGCAAAACTCACGCAGGTAACTAATTATCTTAAGTGCTCATCTTTGAACCAAAGATCACAGAGTTATAGTAAAGAAACATGTGAAAGGTGCAAACATCTGCCAGCTTGGCCACGCACCAGGGAATGAGTTTCATTTTAATTATGAAGTACCATTAGGACTTCGTGCGTGACATTTCTATTCATAATACCCCCATTCTGCTGTGGTAGATCCCTGATGGTTTTGAATGTGCCCCTAAACTGCGGTGTGAAACCACAGGCATCCCTCATCACAGCTTGACTTAAGGTCCTGCCAGGCGTGGGCCGTGTCATGGCAGGGCGATTTTAATGCATCAGTCACTGACCAGAGACAGGAGATGGTCACGCATTGCCATGTAGAGGCATTTGCTATTTCGCTATGATAGCAAAGGGCAGGTAACCTTTGAACTGCGCGTCTGGCCGGAAGACGTTGTCACGCGCTTGTACACTCCAGAACACGGTTCGTGTCTTCTGCCGTGGAAGCCAAATAAATTTACGATCCTGTTTTAATTCTTTCTTCCCTGAGAACCAAACGAACTAGCGAACGAATTTTACCTTCTGCGGTCTGAGAATTGGTCACGCAGGCCAATTTAACATTCAACCCATCTTATCTCTCTGTATCCATGGGTGCATTATTTCATTCATACATCACTTCTCAGGCTATAATATTCGACAACAACAATAATTCTATATCCATCACAAAATAATTGAAAGTGTGCACAAATCATTACTACTTGGCTCGACAATAGCTATTAATACTACTCTTTAATATGGCAACTGGAATTAGCTACGACAGATAGGCAGTAATACTGTTAGGAGAATGCTTCGTAGACTGGGATTTATGTTATTTTTATGTTTAAAGGGAGCATATTGTCAGTATTGAGGTGGTGTTCAAATAACTTGCGGCTGTATGTGCAGGGGAGGGTGGTCTCTGGTTCGTTGTCATTCGTTGTCATAAGCTGTCATAAGCTGTCTACAGATACAATATGCAGTGGAAAGTGAATTTATACTGGAATGATAGATAGATAGATAGATAGATAGATAGGTAGGTAGGTAGGTAGGTAGATAGATAGATAGATAGATAGATAGATAGATAGATAGATAGATAGATAGATAGATAGATAGATAGACAGAAAGACAGACGGACGGACGGACGGACGAACAGACTGAGAGCGGACAGACAGACATGCAGACGGATAGATAGACAGACAGACAGAACACTGGTGCAGAGATAATTAACTAGCTGAGTAGACAGAGAAGTAAACCGAGTGAGAGAGAAACAGACAAACAACGAACACACACGTGTAATTACAATCACAATGTTTGAGTACAACAGCACCAGCCTGTTCAACAATAGACCCACACTCTTAATTGGGTTGAAAATACGACCCCTGACCCCGGATGTGTATGCAGATCAACGGACACTGATAATTTCCACGCGCTGTCGTCGCTATGTGGTTATTATTTGTTCTTTTCATTGCCCGCATAAATGTCCAGGGACGCCATCTTAATGATGGCCCAGTTGTGACTTTGTAACCACATTAAATTAAATGCCCGTTTGACGACAGGACGGCACGGAAAGCCGGGGGGAAGGAGGTGTCAGGGGTGCCTGGAGGTGTCAATGGAAATGAAGGTTGCAACACACGGGAAGGTGAGGAGGACCTGTAGGCGTGAGGCTTGAGGCGTTGAAAGGCTTGAAGTGTTGAAGGCGTCTTTGATTGGGTTTGAATTAGGGCGTGTCTGGGGTTAAGCTCTAGGCCCCTAGCCTCTGTGGCGAAGTAGTTGCTGACCTGCGTCGTGCTCCGAAGGTTGTGGGTTCGATTCCTGCCTAGGTCGTTAGGTTCACGAATGCAGTTTTCTCGGATACTCCCGGAGGTCGTCGCTGGATCTGCAAAGTTCATGATGATGGCGATAGTGATGATGATGATGATGATGGTGATGATGGTGACCATGATGATGATGATGGTGGTGGTGATGGTGGTGGTGATGTGAATATGATGATGATGGTGGTGACAATGACGATGATGGCGATGATGGTGACCATGATGATGATGATGACGATGATGATGACGACGATGATGATGGTCATGGTCATGATGATGGTGATGGTCACGATGATGATGATAATGATTATGATGATGAAAATGCTAATGATAACGGAGAAGAGTGGGATGGGAAGTAACAAGAAACTTATTATATTGATAATGGCAACGACAAAGACGATGAAAACAAGGATACGGTGGACAAGAAAAAAGTTAAGTTGATCACTTTCCCATGAAACCACGGAATTGATTCCCTGCTCTTCTACTCTGTTCCGCACTTACCAGAACAGTTTCTGAGAACCATGTCCCTGGCCTACTCGCCATCCGACCCTGTGGTCATGGGTTCGATTCTCACTCAGCCTAAATGTGTACCAGTAACTGTTTTGGAGAGTAAAGGCGATCGGAGTGATACTAACCACTTCACCCACCCAGTGACCATTGGTCAGTTAAAGATACGGGTCAAGCACCATATGTCGCATGCAATATACGACGTAGAAAAGGGTCATCTACTCATGTTAATTATGGCCCTTGCCTGGGTCACATCCGCTCCGGCCAGCAACATAATTCAACCATTAATGGGGTTTTCTACCGCCAAGCACTTAGTTTCAGTCAATACTTAATTACATTTTACCACGATCTTTCTATAGTTTATTTATAGATCACCTCTTGTGTGTGACATCATTAGCATTACGTGCCATGCCCAGGGGCGTAGGCGATCTTGTTCCTCCATAAACATCTATCGGCTGTGTTCTTGATAGCACACGGAAATACTAATTGTTGCGGTTGCCATTGCCCTCTGTGGACAACAGCCACCTTCACATTAATATCCTATTTGTGGCTGACTCGGTCATAAGATTTATTATTAATCTGAGCAAGGAATGGACCTTAATATAATTTCTCTCATGAGGTTGAACGGGGTAGGTGTAATGGTATAATCGAATTGGAATCGTTGCGAAATCCTTGAGGTTCCTAAGGCTGCACTTGATCTAATTCACAAGTATTGATTCGCGCTCATAGAAGAAGAAGAAAGAATAACACTTTAGAGGACACATTGGGCAATATAAAAATTGAAAGCTATTGTTACCTAACCTAGATTCGAACGTCTCGCCTTCAAATTACCACAGAGCCCCGCTGAAGGAACAACGTGTTCTTCGACGCTAGGCCACCTGGACACTCTTCATCTATTGTCTACGTCTTTCGTTTGCTTCTATGAGCGCCAATCAATACATGAGGATTTCTTTTAAAAATAGATGCAGTGAAATATGACTAGCAAATACCTTGCAATATTTTATTTGATCGTCTGTGTTTAAATTGACTAAGGGAATATATTGTTTTGTATAAAATCTGTATTTAGAGGTATTATTTTTGTGGTCAACAGTTTTTTAATACTCTGCTAATGCCTTCCCATCTCCGATGATAAGCTCTATGAATAAGGATTTATGTTGAAGCGTTCTATGTCGTATGGCCCTCTCGCTAGTTAAGCTCTCTAGTTACATTCATTTCTTTTCGTTCTTCAGAATAATTAAGAGTTAACATCGACAATCTTCAACAGGATTCACAAGCAACCATCCAAAGGATCATGCAAGCAAGCAAGCAAGTAGCTAAACAGTCAATCAACCTGCAGTTAACTAATCTCCCCCCCCCCCCCCTCCACAAAAAAAAATAAATCATGTAGCAAGCCTATCAACCAGCCAATTAATCAACCTGTCAACTATCCTGTTAATCAGCCAGCCAGCCAATCAGACTGTCAACCAGCCAACCAATCAGCCAGCAACCTACCAAGCAGCCTGTCAACTAGCCAATCAACCAGCCTGCTAGCAAGCCAGCAACCAACTTCCAGCCAACCAACTAACCAGCCAATCAATCAATCAGCCAACTAACCATACCCCCAACTAAACTATTTTATTGATCTCGTCTTGATCTGAATCCACAATTCTCCATGTACTCCTATCTTTTACCAGTTCTATATCTGTCACGTTGTCTTGCTATGATCCTCGTTCACACATTACATAGATATTACAGTTACTTTCTAACTTCTAGTCCACGCCTCTACAACAAATAGATATGTTGATTATGCACTGTATTTAATGACTGTCAGCATTATTGTATAATGTAATGAGTTATTTTCTTGCTGAGGAACTTACATATATGTTCTGTTGATTCAGCGTTTATCCTGTGTCTAGTGTTTGAAAATTGGAAGAATAAGTGTGAGTTCACTTGTTGATTCTTTCCGTCTTTGTTTATTCGTTATCTTGTTTCCTTGTGTCTGTCTGTCTGTCTGTCTGTCTGTCTGTCTGTCTGTCTGTCTGTCTGTCTGACTGTCTGGTCTGGTCTGGTCTGGTCTGTCTTTCTTGTCAAATTATATGTCCTTGGTCTCTTGTTTTGTTTCTTTCACCCCCCCCCCCCAACCGCACCACCCTCAGTTTCTTCCTGTTGTCATAACACCTTCCAGGGGAGACCCCGCACCCCGCCCAGCTCGCGTAGGAACATGTGCGAAATGAAGTGGGTCCAAGGAAAGACACAACCAGGTCAGACCCACACCTGAACTCGTCTTCAGTCGCTGGGGAAAAGTAATGTCCAAGGTTGTAAGACGCCTGTCGTCAGCCATTGTTTGATAAATGAAGATGCACCTTGGACAAAGTCAGAGCTTAAAATGTGATTTAACCCCTGCTGACCCACAGAGCTCTTGACTGGTCATCTCTTGTTGCCCGGTAGAGCTTCTCTGCTGAATGTCTTCAATCTTTGTTGACGCGAGCGATGTTGGAGCCACGCTCTAAGTGGCATTTCGGCCCTGTTGCTGGCCAGCGACTGCAGGACCTCACTTGAGACCCAAGGGTTGACCCGTTTGAACTCACCCCTGTCAGATGCGGACTCCTGAAGGTAGAAGAGATTACCGCAGATAAGGTCAAGGGAAAGATGACGGTTTCAATGCTCACCTCCTGTCTCTGGCTGTCTCCCAGGGGGCGCGTGTGCGATAGAGTGATTTTTCTGTCCACTCGTCTTTACTAATAATCCGCCTTGTTTATAATTTTCTTCCACCTAGCTAACTCAGCACAACTTTAGTTTAATCCCATCCACCATTTCATTCATCCACTATGGACACGTCATGTATTGATCCATCCATTCATCTAACCATTCATCCATTTATCTATTCATCCAACCACCCATCCATATATTCATCGACCCATACATTTATTTACCATCCAGTTATCTAACTATCCATTCATCTACCCATCTATCCACCCATCCACATATTCATCCACCCATCCATTTATCTAACCATCCAGTTATATAACTATCCATTTATCTACCCAGCTATCCACTTATTATCCATTCATCTAGCTAAGCATTTATCCTTCAATCCATCCACCGAATAACCAACGCACCTTCTAACTCAGCACTACTTTAGTTCAAATAGATCCTCAAACCCATTCATCCACTCATTCAACCAGGTGGCCATCGATCCATCCATCCATTTATCTAGCCATCCACCCCATCTATCCACCCATTATCCATTCCTCTATCCATGCATCTATCCACCCACTCAATAACCCATACAGCCTCTAACTCAGCATCTATTTCAGTTCAAACCTACCCATTACACTCACTCATCTATTCACTCAATTATCCAGGTATCTATTCATCCATTCATCTATCCATCCATCCATTAATCTAACCATCCATCCACCAATCTACCCACCTATTATTCATCCATCCTTCTTCTTCTTCTTTCGTTCGCTTGAAATATATCTATATCTGCAATGTTGTCTCTTGTATGAATTTAACTGTCTTTTTCAGTTCACACAGCGGTCCATAGAGTTTATCTTCCTCTGTCGTCTCTCTAGGCCAGAAGGTTTGCCTAGATATGTTATATTTTGGGCAGTCTTGGAGTATGTGCTCTGATGTCTGCGACGCTAATCCACAAGTGTACATGGCTGTTTCACTAATCTTGAATTTTGTATACATGTGGTTGCGTAATCTATTATGTCCTGTTCTGAGGTGCAGAACAATGACTTGTTCTGGTCTATCCATTACGTGGTAGTCATCTTGAGCAGGTTTTGGTGGCTTTCTTACTTATTTGATCATTCTTTTCTTTTGGTGGTATGTAACGGGCACATCAGGCTGTTCTTCTTTGGCTCCTTCCTTAGCCAATTGATCAGTTCTGTCGTTTCCGGGTACTCCACAATGGGATGGTATCCACTGTATGGTGACCTTATGCTGACTGCTAAGTTCAGAAAGTAGTGTCCTTAGTACTGGCAATTTCCCAGACAGGAGCACATCGAGTACTGATTTTGCATCTGATTCATCCATCTATCCATCCACCTTTTATCCAACCACACATGCAACCAGCCGATCCATCCATTAATCTTCCCGTTCATCCATCTATCCATCCACTCACCCATCTATCCACCAGTCGTCTATTCATCTATCAATCCATCCAATTCAATCTATCCACCAATTATCCACCTATCTATCAATGCATCAACATATCTACTCTTACATCCATCTAAACATCAACTCATCCATCCATCCATCCTTCATACATCTATCCATACATTCATTCATCTATCTATTCATCTATTCATTACCAGTAAATACACCTAGCCTCCTATCTGTCTATTTGACTGTCTTTCTTTGAGGCTTTCTTCCAGTCTCTCTCTCTCTCTCTCTCTCTCTCTCTCTCTCTCTCTCTCTCTCTCTCTCTCTCTCTCTCTCTCTCTCTCTCTCTCTCTCTCTCTCTCTCTTCGTGTGTGTCTTTTTCTCAATAATAAAACAAATGTACCATTTATTACTTACACATTGTCCCCACTAGTTTTCTCCCAACAATAACCCACATAGATGTGAAAACAAGAATTCTCAACAACAACAACACAATAGATAAAATCACAAATATGACCAACCACAAGTCTACACCGATTGAATCAAATAGTTTAAAGGGCATTTTTTATGAGTAACAACTACTGGTTATAAAAACTATAACTCTCTTTCGTCGCCCTCACAGCAAAGAAAATCACCACAGCTGAAAGTCAAGAAGAATAATTGTTTCGTTTCTATTGTATGGGTGTTTATCGCAAATTGTCCATAACTGCTTTCCTTCCATGGGTAGTTTGATTCTTAATGTGGCTTTAATAACACCACGGAAAGGTCAGGTTAGCGGGGTCCACCTTGTGGCATTTAGTGGTATTTTGATTAGGGGGTGGAATTTTAATGCGGGCAGTGTAGAATTATGAGTGGGTCTAGAGAGTTCAGACGTTTCTGGTGGTAGAGTGGTGGGGTGCTGGCCATTACCGAAGGTATTATGGGGTTTGCTTCCTCATATGTGTTCAAGTAAATTATTTTCCCCCCTCCCCATTAGTATGCTACCAGGGGGTCTGATAGGTAAAGTAGAATAGTAACATTGTAACCAGTGGGCTAACTTGTATTGTGTTCTTCCGCATATCCTTTACAGGAGAATGCAGTCAGCATTTTTCAGCTGCTGTTGATGTCTTGGCAAGTTTTTACGTTCAGTAGTTTGCCATTGCTTTCTGAACGACCGGCTCACATACCTCCGTAAGTAACCAACACAACGCGATCCGCTGCCGAATCTCGAGCAGCTGTGTTTCGTACGAGAGTATACGGGATTACGAACAGCGTCCTTAAAGCTTCCAGGGAGCGCGGAAATAGTAGAATAGTAACACTATAACTAGTGTGCTATGTCGGCCTATAAAGTAATAGTTATATAGTATCACTGTAACCAGTGTGCTATGGGGGACTATAAGGTCACAGTAGAATAGTAGCACTGTAACTAGCCATTCATATTGTAAGAGGCGACCAAGAGGGTGGGCAAGAGACTGGATACCTCATTCCGTGGAGCACTTTAGCTGAAGAACCTTGCCAATCATGGACACGTCTACGACAAGGTTTGACGTGAGTTGGCTGAGCGCCAGTGCTTCACTGGGAGATGAGAAGAAGAAAAATAATAAGAGGGGGAAGAAGAAGAAGAAGAAGAAGAAGAAGAAGAAGAAGAAGAAGAAGAAGAAGAAGAAGAAGAAGATGATGATGATGATGATGGTGATGATGATGATGATGATGATGATGGTGATGAATTTGTACTCCCTTGATATTATGTAAGAATTTAGATGATAAGTTTAACTTAACGCGAAGGGCAACAAGCTTAATTGATTGATTGACTGATTGATTGATTGATTGACTGTTTGACTGTTTGATTGATTGATTTAATATCTAATCGACTCCATTGCACTCCGGGCGTATCTATATATGCTCAGGCTGTCTCAATCCAATTTGTAACTTTCTGAAAATGATGTAAGTTCGTTAGTTCAGTTCGTTCGTTCGTTCAGTTCTTTCGTTCGTTCGTTCGTTCGTTCGTTCAGGTCTTTCGTTCAGTTAGTTCTTTCGTTCGTTCGTTCGCTCCTTCGTTCAGCAAATGCTGAAATGTGGAATGGCAGTTCCTTGTATCTGACACCACTCCCCCTCCTGTACTCCCATGTTCCATTCCAACATTGATTAGAGAAATTCGACGTAGACCGTCATGATGTATGGGCACTTTATGCGAAGAAGGCGCCTCTGCTTTAGGTACATTAGACACAGTTTCACAATTCTACCACATTCCGGATCGAAGGTTCGAAATCCGCCTCACGCGATTTGCAAGCAGAATGCTTTGCGTGAATTTTGATGATATGAGTCTCGGCCGTTCAGAAAGCAATGACAAACTACTGAACGTAACAATGGTATACTCATCCAAGCCATGATGTTGTTGAATGTGACGTGCTGTAAAAGAAATGCAACCAACTATGAGAAGAAATAAACTAGAAATCTTAGTGGCAATTGGTACAATTGCTGGAGGGAAAGCAATGAGGAATGCAAAGAAATAAATATCTGGATGGCTTTGTTTTCATCTTTCTATTTCTCTCGTCCCGTCTTTATGCCTTAATGTAGTCACCGGAGGGTCTTCTCCGTGACTATATCTTGTGTTGTGTATGTATTTGTTTGCTTATGAAGACTAGTCGCCGCAACGTCATGTATGTGTCGTAATTCTGTCCTGTAAAGCAGCATTACTTTGTTTTATTTTATATTGTTTACATCTCCACAGCTTTACCAGTTTCACTAAATTTTGTTCATATTTGGCATAGTTAGGGCACAAAGACAGACTTGATCCGGGAATGTGGTTATCCTGTGAGATGGCGGACCATTGCCATCCACGCTGAAAGGCAAGGGAAATGATGATCATGATGGCTAAGAAAATGTGTACCAGCATGTCTTCAGGAAGGTACAACTGGTTGGGAGATACTAAAAAAAACACACACACACACACACACACACACACACACACATACACGCACACATAACGCGCATACACACAAACTCACACGCACATGCACACATAACGCGCGTACACACATACATGAAATTTCCATTCTACACCAAACTTGTTTCACCTCGATTTTCACCAACATCCCAGTCCAGCACTTGAGACGGCGCGCGCACAGACACTTGTAAAATATCGCTCGGTTACATCAAACGAACAAATTGTTACCTGATAAAATTTACCTTGTCTGCCCTCAATTTAAATGTCTGTGTAGTTATCACACCCCCCCCCCTCCCCAATTAAATACCTGCCTGTCTGCGGTAAGACACACTAACCTACACGTCTGAAGAAGCCAGGGGTCGGGAGTACCTTTACAGAATTAAGAATTATGGCAGGTCGCGGTCACACTGGTCTTCTGCTGCCTTCCAATTAACGGCCACATATTTTGTATTCCCCTAAGAGTAATTAAATAGGTAATTAGTGTGAGGTTTACTACGTGGACTGGCCAGCTGTGGCTAAGGGGTGTCGGTGTCCGCCTCAGGCGTAGAATGTGTTGGGTTCGATCCAGGCATAGGGTTCGTGATTTTTCCAAGAATCATTCGTCATCAAATGAAATAACGCCCCCCCCCCCCCCCCACCACTTCCTGATCTCTTTGGTTGGGATATCGGATGCCTAGCTTTCCCGGATATGGCGGGGAAAAAAAACAGGTGATTGTGTGTGAACTAGTGCACGTTAAAAAATCCACGGCCGGTGGAAACTGCAAGGGTAGGTAGTAAAGCCGCCACCATGGCAAAATTGTTAGGCAATACGGATATATACATGAAATTTGCTTCTAGAGCAAACCTGACGCAAATACACAGGCCTGGCCATGGGAATCCCATGGGGAAAAAGGGGAATTTTCTGTGTAGTGTAGGGATGGGATGGGACGGGATGGGACAGGCATACGTTACTTTTGGATGGGACAGAAAAACATGTCCCATGTGCAAGCCAGCCAGGCTTGGCCATAGGAATGTTATTCCCATGGGACGGGATGGGATGGGATGGGACATGCATAAATTACCACGCAATGTAAATTATGTCCCATGGACAACCCTGCAAATACATGTCGAGGTCGGTCGGACTCATAATCTTTGTTTTGCATAACGAAGTGTCACGCACTCTTATGGAAAAAGAAGCAGAGTGGACCAGACATGGGTGCTGGGTTGGTTACTTGGTGTTGGTTGTGAGATCTGCTTGTGGCATACGTGCATATGATCATCATCATCATGTGCCGTACCGATAAGCGACGGTGTTCAGGTTTCGCCATCTAACTGATGAAACATACTTTCCCAGGCATCAGTAAAGATGGTTGTTTGCCATTGCTTTCCTTCTTAGCGTTAACCAAACTAGTCGATGGAAGTAACCATTATCTCCAAAGAGAGATTCTCTGCATACCGTCGTGAAATTATAGTCCATAACTAACAACTATCTGCCGGCTGCTCTTCTACCCTATCCACAACCAGCATTCATGGATTCACGTGACTCTGGTCCATCTTGTGTATATGATAGGTGTGGTTTATTCCAGGAGCTGGTGGGGGTTTGTTTGTGAGGTCTGTGGTGTTATTTATTAAGTCGAGGATGTTTATTTCTGGGGTCGGTTAAATTATTTATGTAGTCAGTGATCTTTATTTTGTGTGGGTTCGGTGAAGTGTGTTTAATAGATTTGTTGGCGTTTTGATATTTTTGGAGTTGGAATTAATCAAACAGGAGGGGGATGTGTGTGTGTGTGTGAGGTTGG
>JACEFZ010000157.1:0-67500 GCA_014155875.1 Cepaea nemoralis | reverse complement strand
AGTTGGTGTCGCTTGCAGTCTGACCGTCCCTGGTGTGTGCTAGAGCGATCAGTGGCAAACGAGTTGCCCAACACATGGAAATGAGGAACTAAAGCAGCCATGAGCAGGACGTGGCAACTCCTCGGGTGAGCCCAGTCACAGAGCAATATGTGCCGGCTCTGCAATTATGGAAGCCTCCTTGGATAGCGAGGGAATGCTCATGGTCTGCCCCTGCCTTCCCTTGAGGGCCGACCACGATGTCGTTCATCGTTCTATCTTGACCAGATGAGATGTTAGCGACATCACAACAGTCCAACGTGCCTCGAAACCAGAGGAAGGCTAACCTCATTAAAAAAATGCCCGCTGAAGTCGGAAGTGTCGTCCTACGGGTGGCAAACTAAAAATTGGACACTACGCAATTACGTCCGAGTGAAATGTCTCGTCCGAATGTCTCCCGTGCTAGGAACAGCTCTGACTACCTAGTTTCCGAATGCCGCTCTTGTTCGGAACAGCTCTGACTGGGTAGTTTTCCGAATATCTGTTGTGCCTGGAAAAGCTCTGATGGGCGCAACGACAAGCACATGTCCGAAAACTCGCTGAGTGGATGCCGTCTGCAAACCTGTCTGGTTTGTGCGGGAATGACCCGGGGAAACGAGATGACCAATATATTGAAGTGAGGATTTAAAGCAGCCATGAGCAAGACGTGACGATCTCCCTCGGTGAGCCCAGATCCAGGGCGTTATGTGTCGGTCCTGCAACTATGGAAGCAACCTTGGATGGCGGAAAATGCTATGGACTGTCCCTGCCTTCCTTTGAGGGATGACCGTTGTCCTCGACCGTTCAACCTTGGCCAGCATGGTTGCAGATGGCACTACAAAAGTGAGAGTCTCCAGGAATGCTACCTGGTCAAAAAAGCACGCTAAAGTCGATGTGTTGGCCTACGGGTTTCGGCCCAAGGGCGCATAACAGACACACCGCAATCACATCTGAAAAAACACTCCGGATGAACGAAAAGAAGAAGATCTAGCTGAAATACTTAACCATATAGTTATTAATATTGTTCAAATCCTTAGTTAGTCTCTAGTCGTGGTGTTAACTTTACGCTATAATGTTCAGTTCCTGCACCACTGAATATCACACAAAATGTTCCTCGCTGTACCGCGTGGAAAGTGGAACATACAGCAGCCCCGACAAACCAACAGCACGTACAGGCACGTAAGGAAACTGCCAGAATGCCAACACAACAGTCCGGCAATTTGTATTTTGTTCTTTATTAATTTTTATCCCCAGAATACAGGGAGGCCCAAGTGAACGTCGGGGTTACGTTCTTGGAAAACGCGACTTTAAGTGAAACAGCGTATAGCGAAACACTATTTCCCATAGAATTCATTTCCCTCACCCGCTTTCTTAGCTAGATCTTCATAGAGAGACTGCTTTCTCTTGGATAACCATCTTTTTCACAGGCATATTCCGTTGGTTCTGGTCTTCAATCCAGACGACCAGTAGTGCTTCCATGTTCTATAAAAGAGCTTCTATTACGAGTGATCTTGGAAGCACTGAAGGCTTTGATTTTGTCAGCACCTGCACGAATTGTCTTTACCGTGGATGGAGGTAAACCATGGACTTTACCGATATTAGCAGCCCGATATCGCCAGCCTCAAAACGACGTAACACATCTAACTTCACCTCAAGAGTAACAATTTTCCTTGTTCTCTTACAACCAGACACACTATCAGCATTTACTGTGCGCTTTGAACTCATAATTTTGGGTGATCACACGATAAAATCCGGGGAAAACGCACTGCACAAAATGTAAAATGGCGACATTAACGCAGCATAGCAACATAGGTGACGAGGTTATAGCGGAACGTAGTGATTTAAAGTGAAGTTATGTCCCATTGTGACAGCGACGTTATAGCGAAACGACGTAACCCGACGCGACGTATAGCGGGGCTCTCTGTATATTCACACACACACATTTAAGGTTATCATTTCAAGTCTCTTGTATTTACTACTAGCTGCCCGGCCCGGCTTCGCCCAGGCCCTGGCGGGGATCTATCTATCTATCTATCTATCTATCTATCTATCTATCTATCTATCTATCTATCTATCTATCTATCTATCTATCTATCTATCTATCTATCTATCTATCTATCTATCTATCTATCTATCTATCTATCTATCTATCTATCTATCTATCTATCTATCTATCTATCTATCTATCTATCTAGCTATCTATCTATCTATCTATCTATCTATCTATCTATCTGTCTGTCTGTCTGTCTGTCTGTCTGTCTGTCTGTCTGTCTGACCCGGCTTCGCCCAGCTCCTGGTGGGGAGCATCTCATTTAATTCATATAGTCGTATAAGCTCCCGTTCCCGACTGTCTGTCTGTCTGTCTGTCTGTCTGACCCGGCCCGGCTTCACCCAGTCCCTGGTGGGGAGCATCTCATTTAATTCATATACGTAGTCATATAAGCTCCCGTTCCCGACTATCTATCTGTCTGAGCCGGCCTGGCTTCACCCAGTCCCTGGTGGGGAGCATGTCATTTAATTCATATAAGTAGTCAAATAAGCTCCCGTTCCCGACTATCGCCCAGGCTCTGGCGGGGATCTATCTATCTATCTATGTATCTATGTATCTATCTATCTATCTATCTATCTATCTATCTATCTATCTATCTATCTATCTATCTATCTATCTATCTATCTATCTATCTATCTATCTATCTATCTATCTATCTATCTATCTATCTATCTATCTATCTATCTTTCTATCTATCTATCTATCTATCTATCTATCTATCTATCTATGTGGAGCATCTCATTTAATTCATTGTCAATCAACTCATTTAATCTATAGCCAGGGGACGTAACTTAAGATATAACAATGGTACTAAAAGTTATATCCCTTTTTGTCATATATTTTTATATTTTCTTATGTTCAGTCATGTAATTACAAAATTAAATTTTAGGAAGGTAATAGCTGATAGCTGATAGATAAAACTATCACAGTTGGTTGCACAGGAATGAAAGGAAAACGTATAGAAAATTTCATCTCAATCGGTTGGACCGTTCGCGAACGCATAAAGGACGGACATACATACATACATACATACATACATACATACATACATACATACATACATACATACATACATACATACATACATACATACATACATACACACATCGATGTTTATAGATATAGATATACGATTTATTTCAAGACATGTTTTAGTGGTGACACATGAGCAGGCTGACAGATTGGCTGTGTCTGTACCGCCTGGTGGGGTACTGGTGCATGATAAGTCAGACGTGGTCGGGGAACTATGGTATCGTGTGTAGTGCATAAAAGCAGACAGACCATAACGGTCTGGAGAGAATGGTGCTGCAGGGAGTGACCACAAGATCTGTCCGACAATCAGAACTCAGAGGAAAGGACGGAGGGAACGAACAAACGAACCAACTTTATTTTCAAAGGGTCACAAACTGGGCACACAGGCCCGTCTTACATTCGGCCCTTCCAATCATTCATCTTTCGTGCATCAAATGTGCATGATTCATTCACATAGGGAATAAATATTGTCAAATGAATGTTGTAAACATAAGAGCAGTGATGTCGGTTCTTGACTCAACTCATTCCAAAGTTTTGTTTCTTTCTTACTATTATTTGTACCCTTTAGATATTATATAAATGCATATCCAAACAAGTACATCAGAATATTCTCCATTTCCGTGTCGCCAGCTGCTTATCTATGGGTCAATGACATCCTGGGCTACTAATATTCGTTCTATGAAATTAAGACCCACATGCGGGTCCAGATTTCTCGATAAGCTGCGCATATTTACGCAGATATTCATCCGCAGATCTGGTGAAGAAAGAGGACCTGGTCGGTTATCATTATGTTTTGATCTCTCAACAATCACATTGGTATTTTATAACTGTTTTTTTACACGTCGAGTAATAATGAAGGAAGGCATCAACGTGGCGGAAACAACAAGAGCGCTCGTTTTCAAACTTCCAGTACCCGGGAGAAGTCGTATATATCGGCCTAAAGGCGCAATTAAACAGGCACAACGTAATGACATCTGAAAACACACTCCACGCAGAAGAAGAAACTTCCAGTGCGCATACGTGCGTGCGCTGTAGGTTTCAACTACTAAAACGGTGATTCCTAGTTCAGGAAGCAAAGGCAGACTGTTGAGCGTAAAATTGTATAGAACATCAACTTGGGGTTGACTGCAGCGTAATGGAAGGATAATCAATTTTAATCATGATAGAGAGCCTGTGTTGGATTTCTCGGTGGGAAACCAGCAAACTTAGTTTACCCCAGAGGAAAGGTAACACCAATACGTCTGGAACAAGACAGGCTGCAGAAGCTGATGGATCGGCAATACAGTGCTCTAAGTGTCCGCCCGTTGGAGCTTCCATCCGACACCAGTTGCCGGCTGGCAAGAACTGCCCTGCCATGACATTAAGTCTTAGGCTGCATTTCCTTGCACCAGGATACAGCTTGGACCCTCCCAAATGCACTCGTCTGCTCAAAGCAGTTGAGATAACCGGGTTTGATGAGCGCCGCCCAACATTCGGCGCTAACAGAAAGCAGATAGTAATACGGTAGCTCGGTCATATCTGACTAAAACTTGACCTAAAGGCGTCCGATCAACTACCACGCAGGAGGCTCAAGTGATTTACCAACCTACTCATGCTTGAACAAGCACACACAATCCACACCGTCTCATCTCATCTCATCATGTTCCCCTTGTACCTTGCGGTGTTGAGGTGAAGTATAAGCATCGTGAGAGTGCCCGAGTATGGGCTTCATATATCGATATTCCCATGGACTCTGCAATTCCCTCCGTCCAACGTTTACGTGGTCGGCCTCTTCCTCTGTTTCCATCTGGTCTGTACATCATTGCTTGTTGTGGTATGCTGTTGACTGGTAACCTACTTGCATGGCCAAACCATTTGACTTGCTGCTTTCTAATAAAAACTAGTGTTGATATATCCCCGACTTTAGTCCTGATTTCTTCATTTCTGATCTTATCTCTTCTTCTATCGTTGAGTATTCTTCTCAGAAATCTCATTTCTGTTGTTGTGATTTTTCTTGTCTCTTTTTCTGTCATTGTTCAGGTTTGGCATTGTAAGCATAGAGTGGGAAGGAAGATTGAGTTGTAAAGTGCTTTCTTAATAGTTATTGATACATGTTTGTTCTTTAGTATTGGTGCCATTTGTCCAATGAGTTAGTTTGCCTTATTGCATCTATTTTCGATCTCGTCTTCTGATCTGCCATTTGATGATATTATACTTCCTAGGTACTTGAAACTCTTTACTTGTTTCAAGGGATGTTCGTTTAGGTGAATCGTTGTTGTTGTGTGTTCTTTAGGTATAGTCTATACCTCTGTTTCACTTGTGTTAATTGTCATGTTATGTTCCCTACACATTTCGTTTAGACTATTCATGTGGTCTTGTAATTCAGCTTCTGATTTTGCTATTAGTGCTTGGTCGTCCGCAAACAGGAGTTCTCTAATGGTTAGATATGCAGATGCTTCTTCTTCTGTGTTCTTGTCATGCGGTATTCTTGCCGTCTCCGTTTTGCTGGTTTCTTTACATATGTTGTCTATATATGTTATGAACAAGAGAGGGCACAGGACACAACCTTGTCGTACTCCAGATCTTATGGTGAAGGGTTCTGGGTGTCCCCCAGTTGCTCTCACTATGCATACACTGTTGTTGTATAAACTTAAAACACGCCAAATGACATTTCAACATCAAGAGATATGTCGCAAAGAGTCTAATCGCATGAATACTAACATTAACGACTTGCAGTTGGCAGTTTACCACAGTGCAGTCTAACACGGATAGCACGTTTAGTTGGTTTGATCTACTATGGCCTCCGCTGACTGGTCTTCTTTCCGGGGCATACAGCGTTGTCTCTCCCTGAATTCATCAACTGGTTCAGTGCAAAACAAAAAGTCGGTTTGGACCAAATATGGTTCACAGTCAAATGAACAAGTCGTATTATAATGTAAATTTCCGTTCACTGTGCATTGCCATTGCGGAGGATACCAGGAAACGAAACAGATAACATGATGGCCCTAGTATAGCGATATATCGTCCTTCTATTGAAATGGGAGGTCACATTTGGCGTTATATTATCCGTCAGCACTGGATCAGTTAAGAATCATGGGTGAACGACCGTCCAGCGATGAAGGCGACACGTTTTCAGACAACAGATGCCAACATTTGGCACAGGGTGTTGCGAAGCAAGGCTTTTTTAAAGCAAATGAATGTTTTCATCTCTGATGACTTTGTAGGCTTTTATTACCGCCCCTTGTGCACACAATAGAGGCATGTGTAGCCGCATAAGTTAATACTTTTGCTCTTTAACTTCCGGTGCGCTGACAACAGGGTAGCGAGTTCAATCCCCCCACCTTGGACTTAAAGGTTGACCTCTCGTCCAGAAAGCAATGGCAAGCTACTGCACGTACAATTTTCTGGAAGATCAACCTGGGGTTGGAGTTGGTTTCAACGTCCTGCAAAGGTCGTGCAACTTAACTACACACAAGAGAGGCACTGTGCGTGTGGATTAGCTTTCCCTATTGCCAGTGTCCCTCGCCATCAAACGAACCCAGTTCGACTTCAGAAATACTTGTATCTTACATCCCCAAGTCAAGGATGAGAAGTCAATATTTTACTCCAGTTGACCGGTGTAGGGGTTGAACCCCCATGAACCCCCTACCTCAGCATCAGCACACCGGATGTTAAAGAACGAGTGCTTTTCTCCATTCGGCAACGCTGATCTCTGTGGCATTGGTTCATTTGACAAAGTACAACATGAACAGTTAATTACACGCGTTCGGGATATAAGAGTAGACGGACAGGATATCAGACTTAACAACTTATACCGGGAACAAATGACAAGAAATGGCTACGAAACTAACTGCTTATCATACTATCATATTATCATACTAATTGCTTATTATAGATGTGACAAGAAGATACTGCAGGGATGTGTGTTGTTCCCTAGCCTTGTCAATTTATAATGTATTTTAAACACGATGGAGACAATGGAAAATACTGCTGCTGCTGCTGCTCCTCCTCGTCCTCCTCCTCCTACTACTACTACTACTACTACTACTACTACTACTACTATTACTACTACTATTACTACTACTACAACAACAACAACAACTACTACTACTACTACTACTACTACTACTACTACTACTACTACTACTACTACTACTACTACTATTTTTCGCATATCTTTTACAGGACATCGCTGTCAACACCAGCAGTTTACCGCTGTCGCTGATTTCTTGGCAAGATTAAGCTCAGTAGTTTGCGATTGTTTCTGAGCGGCCGGCTCACTTATCCCATAAGTTACCAACGCGACGAGAACCGCTTCCAATTCTCGCGCGCTACGTTAACCTGCGTGGATAAACGGGATTACGAAGAAAGTCGTTTAACACCTAGGCAAGGGAGACCGGTCTACTACTACTACTACTACTACTACTACTACTACTACTACTACTACTACTACTACTACTACTACTACTACTACTACTACTACTACTACTACTACTATTACTACAACAACAACAACAACTACTACTACTACTACTACTACAACTACTACTACTACTACTACTACTACTACTACTACTACTACTACTACTACTACTACTACTACTACTACTACTACTACTACTACTTCTACTACTACTACTACTACTACTTTTTTTTTCGCATATCCTTTACAGGACATCGCTGTCAACACCAGCATTTTACCGCTGTCGTTGATTTCTTGGCAAGATTACTCTCAGTAGTTTGCCATTATTTCTGAGCGGCCGGCTCACTTATCCCGTAAGTTACCAACGCGACGAGATCCGCTTCCAATTCTCACGCGCTGCGTTACCCTGCGTGGATAAACGGGATTACGGAGAAAATTGTTTAACCCCTAGGCCAATGAGACCAGTCTACTACTACTACTACTACTACTACTACTACTACTACTACTACTACTACTACTGCTACTTACTACTACTACTACTACTAATTCTATTACTATTTTACTAATACTATCACTGCCACTACCAAACCCACGACCACGGAACGGGTAGACAAATGTCTAGCTTGAGGCTACCACAGCTGCCTATAATCTCAGCGACCAACCAAGTGGTAACAACACAGAGTATAAGCGAATTGTCTAAATATAATTCACCAGTGTGAAACAAAGGAGAGCAAAATTTACATAACACCGCATCAAGAAGCTTATTTACATGGCACGTTCCGTGATCACGTGTCTCCCCGCTACAGGCACGTGCCGGCTGGTTTGAATCCCTCGCACTGTTTGATCATCAGGCGCGCTCTCGCGCGACAAACCACCACACCGACCAGCTGTTTCCAGTTTCATTCTTCTAATCAACGAATGAAAGTGAAATATGGATGTGAAGCTCCACAACGGAATGACACGGCCAACGCTTCGACCAAGTCTTCTTCAGCGAACAAAAAAAAAAATGGAGAACAAGAACCAGCATTGTTATTATTGGTCTTGCCAATGGGCTTGAGCGATTAGGGTGGTCATCTTACTCAATCACCAATCGTGAATCAAGTCTGTATTCTTGCCCTGAATATGCCATATGACCAATCCTTCCGGGGATTTAACCTCTTTGCCTTCCCATTGCTCTATTCAACGTTGCCAGTTTTCACTAACTTCTCAGGGTTACTTCGCTTGATAACGTGTTTAATTTCTTTAATAAAATTACGGTTTTGATTTGTTTCTCGAAAGACTTTCTCAATTGTGTTCCTGGAAAACCACATGTCCACTGCCATTAGATGTTTCACAGATTGCCTGCTTATTGTCTAAGTTTCAAAAACATATTTAAGTACAAAATATAAAATTCAAGCGGCGAACTGGCATACAATGTGTTACTAAGCACGGCGTAGTTACGAGTTTGGACATGTCTGGGGCCGAAAAATAGTATTAAACACCATATTTATTCTCTACAATATGTGTTTTTGGTATGTATTTTGGAGTGTCTAGAACGAATTAATTGGATATTCATTGATTCATATGGAAATAATTACCTCGGTTTTCGTCGGTTTCGGGTTTCGTCGATTGTTTTCGGACGGATTATCGACGAAAACCGAGATTTGACTGTATAGGTTCTCTACAGCACTTCAACACTCGTTTTCTCACTGAAATTGGGAGCTTTTTATTGGTCAATATGTTTTTTTCCATCTTGAAATAGGCTACTTTTACTATACCCAATCTTATTCTAATCTCTACAAGGCATCTTCCATCAGATGCTATGGCTATTTCTGGATGGTTGCACTGATGTTTAGGCCGCGCTGCGGAAAGAGACCGAGCCATATGGAATAGGATAAAACCCGGTGCAATGAAGTAGATCCTCTCAACTCGTAAGCGCCATTTTTTCTTTTTCCGTACCGATTCGCTTGTTTAATTGATTAAGTGCCAAGTGATGATTAATCGTCTTAAGCGACTTCTCGTGTCTAGGTTTTTATATAGTAGTTTTCCATATACAACCCCGTTTATGTTGATATAACACAACCAATCTGTTCCCATATTACTAACTTTGAAGTCATAACTGTGACACACTCCCACTTCTCATTTTCCGCCATGCATATTTTTTAAAGGTTAAAATCAACGGTTTGTTTGGCACTGAATCTATTAAGAATTGTTCTATTTACTTGGATGTTACATTGCGTTGTGTCTTACTTTTTGGAGACGACCACAATCTTCGCTTTTTCTTTTTTTTTTTCATATCCTTTTTACAGGACATCGCTGTCAACACCATAATTTTACTGCCGTTGTTCATGTCTTGGCAAGTTTACATTCAGTAGTTTGCCATTTCTTTCTGAACGACCGGCTCCCATACCAACTCGTTAAAACCCTGCGCAACGTGGTCTGCTGCTAAATCAATCGCAGCCGTGTTTCGAACGCGGGTAAGCGGGCTTATGAATCGCGTCCGTAAGGCTATCGCCAGGGAATGCGGCTTCGCTTTCTTACAATGTGATTATAACCCGAGCTGCTCCCTTTGTAGGATAACCGCAATTACTGTCTGTCCAAATACTGTCATCCACTGCCTTGCTGTGTTGGACGGGGGTAGGAGGGAGGGGAGGGGGTGGTTCTGGAGTCTAAGGATATTAGAGCCTCCTGGCTAGTGCAGTCGCCACGAACTGTGCAGGTTTGGGTTTTCGTTTTGCCCCTAAATGTTTGCATATCCTTTACAGGACATCGTTGTCAACATCAGCATCTTTCAGCTGATTGTTGATTTCTTTGGCAAGATTACGCTCAGTAGTTTGCCATTGCATTCTGAGCGGCCGGCTCACATACCCCGTAAGTTACCGACGCGATTCGAACCATTGCTGATTCTCACCTTCGTCACGTTACTTACGAGAGTATACGAGACTACGGAGAAAGGTTGCTAACCTCTAGCCCAGGAAGCCGGCAGTTTTGCCCCTACAGATATAAAATCCCACACCTTACTGAGGATTCGAACCAGGGTCTCCTAAAGGAGAACCCGGTGTTCTAGCGACTTGGCCAGCCGCTCACATGTTGTTCTTTGTCTGCAATCAACACTGCATCATCTGCATGTCTCCGAATGGGTAAGAACGCGTGTTCCTAAACATCCGGTGCGCTGATGCCGAGGTTAGCGGTTCAACCCCTACACCTGACAGCTGGACTAAAATTCTGACCTGTCGTCCTTGACTTGGGGACATAAATTACAAGTGCATCTGAAGTCGGAGTGGGTTCGCCTGATGAGGAGGGACACTGTCAATAGGAAAAGCTAATCCACACGCAAAAGTCAGTCCATAACTACTATCAATAGTCTGTATGGACTACACTTGAATACAACGCGAGTGAGCGTTAAAAACAGAATGATTGGTGTTATGTCCTCCGATGGCGATTCACCTCAAGTCATCAACACGTCTCATATTTCCATTATATATCAGGACGTTTTAAGGAAAGCTGAGTCGCAAAGACAACTTATCACAAACACCAGAAGTCATCGTTTTTTGGCCACGTTATGAGAAGACAACCACTGGAACATGTTGTGACAACCGGAAATATTTGCGGAAAGAGAGACAGCGGAAGACAGCGTGAGAAGATTCTTGACAGTCTTATATCATGGCACGGAAGGGAGTCAACAAAGGAACTGATCCATGCTGTCGGAGATCGTAATTTGTGGAGAGGTATCATCGCCCACGCCAGCCGGCAAGGCACTGGATGATGTTGTTTTGCGCTCCCTCGCTCTGAACTCAAGCGTAGTCCATGCACACTATTTACAGTAGTGATGGACTGAATTTTGTGTGTGGATTAGCTTTCCCTATTACCGGTGTCCCTCGCCATCAGGTGAAGCCACTCCGACTTCAGAGGTAATTGTAATTTACGTCCCCAAGTCAAGGACGACAGGTCGACATTTAAGTCCAGCTGTTCGGCGTAGGGGTTGAACTGCTTATCTCGGCATCAGCACACCGGATGTTTAAGAACACGTGTTCTTATCCATTCGGCCATGCGGACTTCCGCACTGGATGATGATCATGATAATGGATAATAGGTAAAACAAGATCTGGAGATATTTATCATCCTTGTGACAGGCCTCTCTTTATAGGCTAACATTTTTTTAGGGGGGGGGGGGGGAGTTAGCTCGCTTTGAACTCTAGCGTAGTCGATACACGTGTTACTACTTCTCGTAAACTGGACTGAATTTTGCGTGTGAATTATGTGTCCCCATTACCAATGCCCCTCGCCATCAGGCGAACCCGCAAAATTGGCTGGCATTGATCTATTTCTTTATTATTTTGTGTGACAGCTGGTGGTGAAAGAAAAAGGAGAGAAACAAAATAAAAAACGAGAGTGCACTCACAACGAAACTACTGTTTATTTAACACCTTGACACGTTAATTACTACACCTGTACTTACACCTGTTGTAACTTCAGCTCACACACACACACACACACACACACACACACACACACACACTCACACACACACACACACACACACAGAGAGAGAGAGAGAGAGAGAGAGAGAGACAGTCAGACAGAGACAGACAGACGGACAGAGACATTGTTCAGTATTTTTACTTAAAGAATCTGATCGTCTGATCACTAAGCAAATAGACACACACACACACACACACACATACATACACTTACGCACGCACACGCACACATACACTTATACACATATACACACAGCTACTTTCAGTGATGCTACTTAAAGAAACTGATCGTCTGATCACCAAGCCATCTCGCACACACACATTCACACACACACATATTCACAAATTCACACACACACACACACACACACACACACACACACACACACACACACACACACACACACGCGCGCAAACACAGACATGCACACACATACACTTCTACACATATACACACAAATACTTTCAGTGACGCTACTTAAAGAAACTGATCGTCTGATCACCAAGCCATCTCACACACACACACACACACACTCACATACACAACACACATACACACATTCACACACATAACACACACACACACATTCACACACACAACATACACACACAACATACACACACACACACACAATACACACACACAACATACACACACGTATACAAAGCTACCAAATAGATCGCCCGATCACTAAGTTCTACTTCATGTTTGGTTCCTGTTAATCCCTTCTCGTCATCATCATCATCATCATCATCCTCATCATTATCATCATCATCATCATCATCTATAACAAAATTGTCGATCGGTTGTAATGAATCAGCGCCATCTCCGCAATGAAGATCGGCAGCAATGAGTCTTCAAATCCACTATCCAAGTTGCGGGAGTAGGGGGTTCAATTATCTTGGATATATTCCTGGACCTATGCGGGACTCGAATCCTGGGCGGAAACCCTACTGAACCCAACAATAAAGTAGAATATATGTCGCACTTGATCACTTTAAGTTGTAATGCTTGTGTGTGTGTGTGTGTGGGGGGGGGGTGTGGGGGGGGGGGGGGGTGGGGGGGGTGTGTGGGGGTGTGTGGGGGGGTGTGTGGGTGTGTGTGCCTGGTTATAGAGACAAACATGAACACTTGGAATCAAAACATTTGGGTATACGGACAACAAATAGTGGTGTTCATTTGTGTTATAGTTACAGAATGTGGTAATGTGTGTTATTTTAATTGCTTTTATTTAACCATCAAGATCACAAGAAGAGGAGGAGGAGGAGGAGGAGGAGGAGGAGGAGGAGGAGAAGAAGGAGGAGGAGGAGAAGGAGGAGGAGGAAGAAGAAGAAGAAGAAGAAGAAGAAGAAGAAGAAGAAGAAGAAGAAGAAGAAAAGTGAAATACAACAGCAACAACAACAGCACCACCAACAAAGACAACATTTACTACTCCTAAACAAAAGCTGAAAAGAGAGTGACAAGTGGCGAATGCAGTAAACACACTAGAGAAGACAAAATAGGAGACACGTATGCATACAGGTAAGCAATCAGACACGCTTGGGAACTCAACGTGTGGCAGAAGCCAGCAGCAACCCCCTCATGCCTAAACCCGACATACGTGTCTGTTTATCAGCAAGCCATGTGTATGTAGCAACATCGGGAGGGGGAGGAGGAGGTGGCGCTGGCTGTGACGTTAAATGTGGGAGTTATCGTAATCAGCAGATCTGTAGTTTCACTTTCTGATGTTACCCAATTCTCGTGTCAATGCGAGCTGTATTTGGTAAATGTGCGTAACATGTTCCAGTTTGTGTCGGTCTAACTGTTTGTTGACCTTTACGTGTTACATCAGTAGTCCTCCCCGAGAGGTAGAAGACAACCGTAAATTGGTTAGAGAAATTAAGCAGACTCTAAAAGACGATGAGGAGGAGGCGGATGAAGAAGAAATAGAAGAGGAGGAATTGGGCAAGAAGAAAAAGAGGAGGAGGAACGAGAAGAAGAGGGTGAGGAAGAAGAGAGGTAAGAGGAGAAAAAGAGGAAGAATAATAATAAGAGTAAAAGATGTATTAGTTTTAGTCGATGGATCAACATGACGGCACACGGGTGTAACCCATACGTGCTCCATTCTTTTCCTAACTCAAACCTGAGTCTGGAGAAACTCAGCTCAGTGCACGAACTCCGTAGCACCGGCGAGGATCCTGAAATACTTTGGATAGATTTTTAACTCGAAATTTTGCCCGGGCAGCGCCGTTAGGCTACTCTTTTAAATTTCCAACTACCTAAGGGATTGTTAACGTGCGCAACAATACACACAGGCGTCCGATTTCACTACCCAGAGACCCACGGGAAATTTTATTACTAGAAGTCCACGTGAAATAAATCCCGGACTCACCGGGGCTTGAACCCGGGACCTCCAGCAGTCGAGGCGGATACCATACCTCGAGACCACGCAGCACCCTAGGAATAAAAGAAAGAACGAGGAGAAAAGGAAGAAGGGGGGGGGGAAGAAAAATAGGAGGCGGTGTAGGAGAAGTAGAAGAGGAAAGGGCGAGGTAAGAGGAAGAAGAAGAATAGGAGTTGGAAGAAGAAAAGGAGAAAGAAGAAGAAGAGGGGGGGGGGGAGTAGAAGAAGAAATAGAGGAAGAATAAGAAAAATAAGAGTAGTCAGAGGGAGAGGAAGAAGAAGATGAGGGGAAACAGAAGAAGAAATAGTCGAAGAGGGTGAAGAAGAGGGGAAAGAGGAGGAGGAGGAGGAGGAGGAGGAAGAAGAAGAAGAAGAAGAAGAAGAAGAAGAAGAACTTCCGGCGCTCTAACTTTCGGTGCGCTGACGGCGGAGTACGGTGATCAACTCCCATACCGATAAGTTGGACGTCAGCGTAGACGTCTCGTCCAGAAAGTTAGTTAGTTCCATCCGTCATGTGCCATGCCGATAAGCGTGGGCGGTCATGTTTTGCCATCTCACTCGATCATCAGAGTCGTGGATCAGCACCGAGTTCCTGTCTCGACCATGTCACGAGGCCAAGCCATCCAGGTATCTACTTCTCGGTCTTCCCCTTGGTCTCCTCCATTCGATCTTGCTAGGTGTCACTAAGTTCTCCAATTCATTTCTTTTCATAACATGCCCAAAAATTTTGACTAAGTCTAATGTTTCTAATCATGTTACGATCTTCATTTGTTTCTTGAAGGACTTGTTCATT
The DNA here is from genome assembly GCA_014155875.1 of Cepaea nemoralis. Taxonomy (NCBI): domain Eukaryota; kingdom Metazoa; phylum Mollusca; class Gastropoda; order Stylommatophora; family Helicidae; genus Cepaea; species Cepaea nemoralis. Next base: position 52,365 of record JACEFZ010000157.1, on the reverse strand, counting down.
GGTTTTTCTGTCTGTCCATGGTATTCTTTGCATTTCCCTCAGAAACCACATTTCCACAGCCTTCAAATGTTTTTCAGGGGAGATGACTTCTTAACTTATGGTGAAGGGGTGCATGAGCCAAAAAAAAGGTTGAAAGCCACTGTCGTAGAGCATTCAGTATATCAACCTGGTCCATGGCTCGTCCGCCTTCCACAGTAGCCCTACCTGCAAGCCTGCTCGCTCATTCCCTTTGTACACCCGCATGCCCTGACACGAAAATGAAACTAATCTTTGCCAGCCGAGACCGCTCGTTCAGAACGCAATGGCAAACTACTGAACATAAAATTGACTATAAAATAAACCCGAGGTTGATCGCGAAGTCCTGCAAAGAATGCAACTTAATTTATTTTAAAAAAAGCTTATATACAGGTCAATACCAACTATGGGGGAGGAGTTGCAAGGGTGGGGGTGGGGGGGGGGGGGTCTGATCTGAATATGCTGCAGGTCGCCCTTGACACACCTTTGCCATAAAGAAAGACACACTTAGACCACAGTGGTTGTTCTACAGCTGCCTGGTCTCCCACGACGGTCGAGGTTACGTGTGCTTGCATACTCTGACTCTCACGCACCAATGAAACGGGATCAGTCTTTTTAAGTCTAACACGGAGCTGTCCCTCGCTACCTCAGCTGTGGAGGGAAATGTGTGTTGGAAGTAGCCTGTTTAAACTTATTGCAGATGGTCAATTGTCCAAGAATGACCATTAAGACTCGGAGCCCCGCTGGTGTGGTGGCTCGTGCTCTCGCCTGGAGGTCTGGTAGTGCTGTGTTCAAACTGTGGCTTTTGGGACAACTCAGATCTCATTAAATTGAAACCAGAACAATTTAAGAGTGGTAAGTTGGCCGCCGCGGGTGGAGGGTGGAAGTGTATGTGGTGGGTGTGTGGGGGAATGTGCCTGAATGTGTCTGGGTGTGTGAGTGTGTGGGTGGGTAGGGGATGTGTGTGTGGGGGATGTGTGTGTGGGGGATGTGTGGTGGTTGGGAGATGTGTGGGTGGGTGCGGTTTGCGTCTCATAACATGGTAATATGCATTGTTTATGTTTACAACATTCATTTGACAATGTTTTTTTTTTTCCTTATGTGAATGTATCATGCACTATTGATGAATGAAAGATGAGTGATTGGAAGGGCCGAATGTAAGACGGGCCTGCGTGCCCAATTTGTTACCCTTTGAAAATAAAGTTCGTTCGTTCGGCCATTCTTCCATTCGTTCGTTCGTTCGTTCGTTCATTCGGTCGTTTGTTCGTTTGTTTGTTCGTTCATTCGTTCGTCGTCTTCTTCTTCTTCTTCTTCTTCTTCTTCTTCTTCTTCTTCTTCTTCTTCTTCTTCTTCTTCTTCTTCTTCTTCTTCTTCTTCTTCTTCTTCTTCTTCTTCTTTACTTCTTCTTCTTCTTCGGCTCTGTGCCTTCCACTAAGATATAGTCCCACCAACCATTACACTCCAAGTCTCCCTATTGTTAACTATTCCATGCAGCTCCGTCCATGTCTATCCCATGTTGATCATTTCTGTTTCTATTTTTCTTCTCGTGAGTTTTTATGTCTTCCGCTATTTCTTTTGCCTTGTGGGTTCCAGACCAAAGTTTTTCTAGCTATTCTATTCTTAGGTTTTCTCTTTGTATGGCCTATCCAGCGCCAGCATCTTTTCGTCATCTCTTAGTTCACTGGCATCTGACATGATTTACATTCTGAAACTCTAGCACACTCGCTCAGGTAATACACAAAGTCATTAGTATTGATTTGCGCTCATAGAAGTTGAAGAAAGAAGTAGAGAATAGAGACACTCTGCGCTGTGAATATAGCGTGGAATGTTGTTACATCTGTGCGCGGTTGTTTGTAGCGTGAACGGCCTGTTCGGAATAATGGCGCCGGCCTGTCGCTCAACAAATCAACTCAACAACTCAACTCAACAAATTAACCCACAGGAACACACTATATAAACTATATTCACATTTCTAAATTAAACTCCCAATATCCCCCACTGTTGGTCTTTTAACCCCTATAGACAAGAATATTCATTACTATCACGTGATCTCTTTGGGATAAACTAGAAAATGTGCCTGAGACATCAAGAGTGAATACAATAATATGCCACAGCTGCCATTGTTCCGCGTTAGAGGTCACAGTTGTGAGGGAGGAGATATGGCCTGGACGGTAATCTGACGGAACACAGCCAAGGACGGGAGAGAATGAATAGTACTAGTTGTAGTAGTAGTGAAATTGTAGTAGTTGTTTTAGTAGTAGTGAAATTGCAGTAGTAGTTGTAGTAGTAGTAGTAGATGTTGCTGTAGTTGCAAATACCTTACCAATCGTGATAGTAGTAGTAGTAGTAGTAGTAGTAGTAGTAGTAGTAGTAGTAGCAGTAGTAGTAGTAGTAGTAGTTGTTGTTGTTGTTGCTTTTGTTGCTGTAATAGTAGTAGCAGTATTCGTAATAGTAGTAGTAGTAGTAGCAGCAGCAGCAGCAGCAGTAGTAGTAGTAGTAGTAGTAGTAGTAGTAGCAGCAGCAGCAGCAGTAGTAGTAGTAGTAGTAGTAGTAGTAGTAGTAGTAGTAGTAGTAGTAGTAGTAGTAGTAGTAGTAGTAGTTGTTGTTGTTGTTGTTGTTGGTGGTGTTGTTGTTTTGTTGTTGTAGCAGTTGCAGTAGTAGTACTGGTAGTAGCAGTAGTAAAAGCAGTAGTAGTAGTAGTGGCAGCAGCAACAGTAGTAGTAGTAGTATTAGTAGTAGTAGTAGTAGTAGTAGTAGTAGTAGTAGTAGTAGTAGTAGTAGTAGTAGTAGTAGTAGTAGCAGTAGTAGTAGTAGCAGTAGTAGTAGTAGTAGTAGTAGCAGCAGCAGTAGTAGTAGTAGTAGTAGTAGTAGTAGTAGTAGTAGTAGTAGTAGTAGTAGTAGTAGTAGTAGTAGTTGGTGTTGTTGTTGTTATAATAATAGTGCAGACAGCAACAGCAGTAGCAACAGCAACGGCAGTAGTATCAGCAGCAGCAGCAGCAGCGGTATCAGCGAAAGCAGCCTAATCAGATAAAGGATCAATGTGAAGTGCTTTTTCAGGAATACAACACACGATTTGTCAGACACATACTTGTCTGAAAACAACCGCACATGGCGTCTCCCCACGCCTCTTCATGCCTCAAGTGTCCATGTGACGCTACAGGAATGACAACAGCAGATACCTTTCAACTTTGTTAGCCAGTTACCAATGCCATGATTTGAATATTCAAACTCAATTATGCGAAAACACTTAGCAATTCAAGTCTGGACTTGACAACTGGGTGATTTTGTATTTGCTTGTCAAGTTTATCGTCACTTGCTTTGAATTCAACGACGCCAATGTTGATAAAACTGCTGACCTACTTACTTAAATGAATGTGGTATCTTGGTCTCACTTAAGCGAAAAATATACAACTGGCAAAAGATATGACTATGGGTTTTCCCGGTAACGTCCACAATGGAGGTCTCTCTCTCTCTCTCTCTCTCTCTCTCTCTCTCTCTCTCTCTCTCTCTCTCTCTCTCTCTCTCTCTCTCTCACACACACACACACACACACACACAGACTCTTCCCCCCCCCCTTCTCTCACTCTCTTTCTCTCGTTCTAGTTCTCCTTCACCCAGTCTCTCGTTATCTCTGTCTTTCTTTCTCTATGTCTGTCTCTCTCTGTCTCTCTGTCTGTCTCTCTGTCTGTCTGTCTGTCTGTCTGTCTGTCTCTCTCTCTCTCTGTGTCTCTGTCTCTCTCGCTGTTTATCTTTGTCTCTCTTTCTAACTATGTCTATCTCTGTCTATTTGTCTCTCTCTCTCTCTCTCTCTCTCTCTCTCTCTCTGTGTGATTATGTCTCTTTATGTCCCCTGATCTATGTCGCTCCCTGTCTCTCCCTGTCTCTCCCTGTCGCTCCCTGTCTCTCCCTGTTTCTCCCGGTCTATCCCCGTGACTCTTTCTGACTCTGTATCTCTCTGTACCTCTCTGTATCTTTGTCTCTGTCTCTCACTCTTCGCCTTTCTCTGTCTCCATCTCTCGGCGTTTCTCTGTCTCTCTCCCTTTCCAGGTGGTTCTCCATCTCTCTCTACCACCCCCTCCCCTCTTTCTCTCTCTCTCCCCCACGTCACAACGAGAATGAACCTGGCAAATACAAGAAAGGGGTGTTGCATAGCTCACAACAACATAGCATCAAACACAGCTGGAGAACAAAGTAGACAATAACATAGCATCAAACACAGCTGGAGAACAAAGTAGACAATAACATAGCATCAAACACAGCCGGAGAACAAAGTAGTCAATAACATAGCATCAAACACAGCCGGAGAACAAAGTAGACAATAACATAGCATCAAACACAGCCGGAGAACAACATAAACACATTCATACGTGTGTAATAGCACTTAAAAGCAAGTGAGTGGTGAAGGGAACAACTTAGAAATAGTATTTAAGGGACAGACAGGCCATTTTAAATGGGGTAATGCAAATAATTTCACAATTCCCCGAAACACTGAGTGGAAGGTTCGAAATCAGCCTTGAGCGATTCGGAAATAGACCACTTTGCGTTGTGTATGAGGCGTCGGCAGTTCAGAAAACAATGGCAAAAGAACTGGCAATTGAACGAGGCATTTTTCGGCGAACCGTAAAGAGAGAGACTTTCTGCAAAGGAACTGATGCACGAATAACAATAATAACAATACCAACAACAACAACAACAACATATAATAATAATAATAATAATAATAATAATAATAACAACAACAATAATATCAACAGTAATAACAATATTAATAATAGCAATAATAATAATAACATTAATAATAATAATATTAAAAACATTAATAATAATAATAATAACAATAATAATAATAATAATAATAATAATAATAATAATCTGAAGAAGAAGAATTTAAAGTAGGCTTACGAGCGACAAGGCAAACAACAACCAAAGAAACGAGCGACAAGGCAAACAACAACCAAATAAACGAGCGGCATGACAAACAACAACCAAAGAAACGAGCAATGAGGCAAACAACAACAAAATACAAAGAGCCAAGTTAAAGGCAAAAGTGACCGCCAACAGGAGCCAGTAATGGAAAGTATGCAACCAGCGGCCTTGACCGAACCCCGGAGAAAGAAGAAACACAAATAAGCGCGAGGTCAACATGGATGAATGGATAAGAGCTCTAGCTCTTAAAGGGTCCGGTTGGCTAATGTCGAGGTAGAGGGTTCAACCCCTACACCACTAGTAAATTGCACTAAAATGTTGACTTCTCGCCCTTGATTTGAGGACGTAAATTACAAGTACCTCAGAAGTCAGAGTGGGTTCGTCAATTGGCGGGGGACACTAGTAATATGGAAGGCTAATCCACACCCAAAAATCAGTCAAGAGCAGTTGAAATAGTAGCACGTGTATAGACTACGCTTGAGTTCACGTGAAGCGAAAGAGGATAAAAGCTAACAAACAAAGTGATGGTGCGAGATGGCAAACCATACCACCCACGCTTATCGACATGGCACGTTATGATGATAAAAAAAAGTGTCAGCAAGTCATATCGGCGGCCAAGAGAATTGACTTCCGGTGCATCTACTTTCTAAAGTTACTATTCTTACACCGATAACCCCAGCAACTAAATTATACCGGCCAGGGAGGTGATCACCCAGTCATGTGCGGTTGTTTTCAGACACAAGTAACTTTTTAAAAACTAGTTGGTCATGCGTGGATATACTCTTGTTCCTGCAGCGAGATTATGTCGTTACCTCTACGTACACATGGTATCGGAGTTTCAACTTCCTTAACCCAGTTTGAAGTTTTCAAAACTGGACGGTTTATAGAAAAATTGCCGATAAGAGAAAGATGTTGCCTTCTGACCTCCTTCTCAGGGTGGCGACAGTGCGGGCACCACCGTTCTTTTCCTGTAGATTAAGACAATCTGAGAACATTCACAGCTCAAAAATAAATTCACATGTATTGTTTGGCTTTCGTAGAAGTAGAAAGAAAAAAAAAGAAGACCAAAGGACACAGTTTATTCATTCAGTAGCATGTTCTTTGCAGAACCTCGCTCCCGTAACAGCCTTCCGGAAAACTTCTCGATCACAAGCAAGATGTCCCGCTTCTGTTACACCAATATGGAGATCATCCGCCACATCCTGCACCTATCTTCTCTTTGGCCTACCTCTTCCTCTTTTCCCAGGCCCTCCATTATTGTTCTCTCCAAATTTCGTGACGTTTCAAGTGACCAAAATATATCAATTTTCTTTGTTTTATCGTCTTTAATAGCCAACCTTTTTCACTATTCAGCTCTTGAAGTATGGATGCATTTGTTCTTTTCTTTACCCAAGATATTCTTAGAATCTGTCTATAACATTTATATTCAAAGGCATTTATGCTCTGTTCAGCTTGTTTAGTAAATTTCCAGGTCTCACAGGCGTATGTTGTAATGGGAAAGATCCATGCTCTTAAAAATCGAATTTGTGTAGTTCTATCTGTCCCACTCCATAATTTATTCAGTTGTTTTAGTCTTTGAAGAGCAATTGATAGTCGTCGTTTGATTTCTTTCATTGTGTCACCATCATTGGTAATCAATGACCCGAGATATTCGAAATTCTCCACCACCTCCAATCTTTCATTATTAACATATATTTTTTTTTACATAGTAGTTTTATGTTTATGTATTTTCTTCGTTGTGTTGTGTTAAGATATAAGTTGTGATTTTGACTATTTCTTTGGGTTGAAGTTATTAGGTTTTCTATACCATTCTGTGTTGTGGATAGCAATACTGTATCATCAGCATACCGAATCTCTGGTATGTCATGACCGCCGATATTTAGGGCGTCATATAGCTCCCTGTTTATATCATCTCTGACATTTCTCATTATATTTTCGGAGTACAGTAGACAACATAAAAATAGAAAGCTAGTTAGGGTGATTAGTTGGTCGGCTCCGTGGCGAAGATTTTACGTACACAGTTCATGATTTTGCATATCCATATTCGAAACACAGCTGCAGGCGATTTGGCAGCAAACCGCCTTGCATTGGTTTTTACGAAATGGTATGAGTGCCGGTCGTTCAGAAAGCAATGACAAACTACTGAACGTAAACTTGCCAAGAGATCACAACAGCAAAAATGCTGGTGTTGACTGCGACGTCCTGTAAAGGATATGCAAGTAACTTTTGTTTAACTAGTTGGTCATGCGTGGATATACACTTGTTCCTGCAGCGAGATTATGTCGTTATCTCTACACTCTATATGTCATCAAACCTCTACTTGTATATGTCGTCAAACCTCGAGATCTACGAATTCCAAACAAAACATGTTAAAAGATTCAGTGCTAACCCCCCCCCCCCTCCTCCCCCCCCACCCCACCCCCACCCCAAAAAAAATTGATTTGAATCAAGGGTGTGTAAGTAAGGGAAGTAAGGGTGTGTCACAGTTATGACTCAATAATTGTAAAAATGGTAGCAGACATGTTGTCGCTTTAAAAAATGCTTAAAAATCCACATGGTCGACTTCATTGCACCGGGTTTTATCCCACATGGCTCAGTCTCTTTCCGCAGCGTGGAAAGCGTTGCACAAAGCACGAACTCCGTAGCTCCAGCGACGACCTTCAGGAGTCTCCGTAAAACTGCACTCGTGAACCGAATGGCGCGGCCCGGAATCGAACTCACAATCTTCGGAGCCCGAGTCAGACGGCTTGACCACTTCGCAACGGAGACTCCCTAGCAGAGATGTTGTATTATAACAGAATGACAACATTTCGGCGATATATAAACAAATCCATGGCTATACGAGAAGTTGCTTAAGACGATTAATCATCCCATGGAATTTGATCAATTAATTTATTTACAAGGTCCCAGTAGTTTGCAAAGCCTCCATCAAACTTCGAGAAGTGGATGGTTCAGATTTGAAACAGGAAGTTCAACTAGAGGACAGACACGCGAAGATACAGGTGAAAACACAGATACCGGTAAAGATGTCATCAAAGTTGCTATCGTGGACACAAATAAATGAAAATACAAACAAGACTACTTGCCTAGATAACTGACATATTTCAATCACAAATAAATAATCTTATAATTCGATGATTAAACTAATAAATCTTGAAGTTTAGGAAAATAAGAGGCGGAAAGCGATTGGAAAACGAAAGAACACGCACACACCCCACAACACAAACCGAAAAGAAAGAAAAATGTATACGACAAAACACAGAATATATATATATATATATATATATATATATATATATATATATATATATATATATATATATATATATATATATATATATATATATATATATATAAACTCACTAAGAATAATGCAAATAAAAACCATATGGCACTTTCTTACTACTCAAGATATCAATGGACGTGTGATATAAGAAATGATACAAATATTTCCTAGACCGAGATTCGAACGCGGCAACTTTTGAACTAGAGGTGCATACCGCGATCTTCCAACTACTCCCCTCTTAAGTTAACGGCTAGGAAAGGGATAGAGGACACTTCCAACTACATTCACTGACTGAATGAACCAGGCGACCTGGAAAACCCAGGCTTGACATATTTTCTCTTTCACACTTGGATGATTTTTTTTTGGCTTTTCATGTCTGCCATTGCGACCAAATTTCTGAACAAGCAGGCGTGTGTGCAGACATGTTGTTATCACATCCGTGTGGTGAGTGGGTGGTATTACAGTAGTTCTGTTCAGCTTGCATTTGCACTGTTTGTTAATCTGTTAACATGCTAGTTCTTGAGTGTCTGCCTGCCTGCCTGCCTGCCCGCCTGCCTGACTGCCTGCCTGCCTGCCTGCCTGTACTTTACATGCTCTTTCATTTGATATATTGATAATTAGATCTGTTACGCTAAGAAGAAGAAGAAGAAGAAGAAGAAGAAGAAGAAGAAGAAGAAGAAGAAGAAGAAGAAGAAGAAGAAGAAGAAGAAGAAGAAGAAGAATTAATAGATCGTATAATTTTCTTGTTGTTGTTGTTGTTGTTGTTGTTGTTGTTGTTGTTGTTGTTGTTGTTGTTCTTCTTCTTCTTCTTCTTCTTCTTCTTCTTCTTCTTCTTCTTCTTCTTCTTCTTCTTCTTCTTCTTCTTCTTCTAGTCCAGGCCGTGTGGCCTTTGCGTTCTGCCTGGTTTCCTGCCAATTATATATGATACCGATGGGCCATGGTACTCTACTGTATCTTCCCTGTTGGCTTGCCCCTGTCTCTCTTTCCCTCTACAGTTCCAGTTGTCACTGTGCACTTTAGCTTTCCCCTTCTCACATGTTCAAAAATGTGGTCTGCCCTCTTCTGGTGCGAGTAAGGAGATCTCTTTGTGAGTTAACTTCTTTCAAGATATCTTCATTGCTCTTTCTGTCCGTCAGCGGTGTTCTCATTATATTTCTATAGAATCATATATTTGCAGCTTCCACATAATTCCTCACTTGCCTGCTATTTGTCCATGATTCACTTCCATACATCAGGATTGGCTTGATATAGTTCTTAAGAACTATTTTACTCACATCGATTAACAATGTTACATTGCAGAGAATGTTCTTCATCGCGTAAGAGGCTTCATTTGCTAGGGCTATTCTACAGTCAACTTCCTGAACACATCTTCCATCAGTTCCAGCACAGGGTCATACCACAACACATGTTTTCCTGTCTCTCCCCTACTAATACTCTGCGACATGCAGTAGAGGACGGTCGCTCAGTATTATATGTTTTGTATATTTACAGAGGCCGGTCTCTCTGGCTGTGGGGTTACAACACTTTCTCTCTGTAATCCCGTTTATCACGCAGAGTCTCGTAGCGGAGAGAGAGCTGAGGCGGTTCGACCCCCGCTCGTGACTTGCGGGATACTGAGCCGGCCGCTCAGAAAGCAATGGCAACCTACTGAGCGTAATCTTGCCAAGAGATCAACATACAGCTGAAAGATGCTGGTGTTGACAGCGATGTCCTGTAAAGGATATGCTAAAAAATATTTACAGACGTAGTATCTTCATCAAACTACAGAACGTAAACTTGCCAAGATATCAACAACAACAGAAAATGTTGGTGTTGACTGCAAACGTCATGGAAAGGATATTTGCAACTAACTTTTAACTATCTTGATCCCTACAACCAAGGTCAAGGTAGCAGGATATCCTAATTGCCGTGTAGACTATAATAATACATTAATGCATCCATGTGGCGGTGAGTACGTAAGCTCGCATTCGCACACACACAAAGCATGATTGTATGCATGCAGACAGACAGACACCAATCTCCCTACCTACAGAGAGAGAGAGAGAGAGAGAGAGAGAGAGAGAGAGAGAGAGAGAGAGAGAGAGAGAGAGAGAGAGAGAGAGAGAGAGAGAGAGAGAGATGTGTGTCATTGCTCATTATGTTGCAATGCTAGGCAAGATCTGTGACCCCTCTATTCCACTAGGGCAATCACTTCTGCCTGATCTGCCGAGCCTAAACTTGCAACTCTTCACCCAACCAGGCAAACTAAAGGGAAATGTCTCTTCAATTCTGCTCCTACCGTTCGACATGTCCAACTTGGCAAGACATGCCAGCAAACGCGTTACCGCCGACATATTTCTGTTTGCCATAGTGACACAAACTTGTCAATTCCTAATAGAAGCGGCATGTCACTGAAGGCGTTATCGCTTTGACGAAAACTAAAATCCGCTAGTATTTCTGAGAAAACGTTATTTATAGCTACAGTTCTCAGAATTGACAAACGACAAGGAGTGCTCCTTCCGGAAGACAAGTTCAAGCTAGACGCCAGTGTAGTCCATCGCCCACTCCACACAATGTGCCTTGACAATTTAATATACCATTGTGTTGTCCACTGTGCACCCCACACAATGTGCCTTGATAATTCAGCTCGTACAAGGATTTAAAAAAAAAGTTAATCGCATGTTGTTTACAGAACGTAAATATCAATCCCAGCATTGTTTGGCTATTTGTGATTTCTTGGCAAGTTTACGTTCAGTAGTTTGCCATAACTTTCTGAACGACCGACACTCATACCATTGTTTAAAATACCAGCGCATGGTGGTCTGCTTCAAAATCGCCCGCTGCTGTGTTTCAAACGCGGTATACGGGATTACGAATTACGTTCGGAAGCTGTCCCCTACAGTGCCGGATTATACAGGACAATACAATAGGTCTCCGGCAGAGCCATCATCTTGTGTGTTCGAACTAATGCTTGTGTTATTATAGTATGGAGTGACTTATGATGTTACATGTTTCTGAACTACTACTACTACTTCTTCTTCTTCTTCTTCTTCTTCTTCTTCTTCTTCTTCTTCTTCTTCTTCTTCTTCTTCTTCTTTATTTTTCTCTTCCCCGCTCTCTCTGTCTCTCTCTCTCTCTTGCCCCCCCCCCCTCTCTTCTTAGTTATATGTATCCATGTATCCTCCTCCCACTTCTCCCTCTCCTCCCCATTCATCTCTTTCACATACCGCGAAAAGATTGCATCGTAACGACGCAAATCCAGCGAAGCTCTCAAGGACTCGTGAACGCCTTCCCACGATCCTTGGAGACATCACTATGAGAGTAACTCAGATTATCTGTTATACCACTCGGATAACGCTCGTCTAGGAATGACCTCGCATCCAGGATAGTGCTATCTTCAGTTGTCATGATTAACCTTTCACCTTTGATACTATGACCTCAGTGTCACTCATACAGTCGAGTCTTACTATAATCCGGTCAGCCTTGAAATGGGATCAGCTGTCGGTGTTTACGAACAGTGAACTGTACGTGTGAACTATACGTGTTATATTAACTCTTCTTAGGCGACCTATTTATTTTTTTAAAAATTGTTTAACCTTTACATGACCCAGCGACCGCATCCAGCCATATTCGCTGTTAGTGGTTTACCAGGAAGTGGTTTGCCATTCCTTTCTGAATGAGAAGTCAACATCTATATCCAAGAGACCCCGGTGGGTGGAAGTAACCCACTACGCTGCGGTCAAAAGAGAAAGTTTCAGCGCGTTAAATTTCTCAGCCACGCTGAAAGCTATACGAACTACAGTGTTATATCAACTTTTCTTATGTAAACTATACGTGTTATATTTGCTCTTTTAGTTAACTATAGGTGTTATATTATATCTTCTTGGGTGAACTATACGTGTTAAATTAACTATTCTTTGTTGAAATATACGTATTATATTAACTCTTCATATATGAACTACATGCGTTATATTAACTTTTCTTGTGTGAACTATACGTGTTATATTTACGCTTGAATTCGGATACTGATGATTTGGGAGCAGGACGATTTGCGTTGATTGTCACATTGGCTGGGCTTGAGCTGTTCAGAAAGTGAAGCAAACTATTGAACTGACATATACTGTTTCAAGATTACAAACAACCCATATATACTGGGATTGGTTGTGATGTTCTGTAAAAGAAAAACAACTAACGTTTTAAAATTTACTAAACGATCATATGTAGAAAAGTACATATTGTTTGATGGTTACGTCGTTAATGATGATTATGAGGATATGATGATCATGTTCATAATTATGACAATGATGATAATGGTGATGATGATGTTGACAGTGATGATGGTAATGATGATAATGACGATGATGGAGATGATGATGATGATGATGATGATGATGGTGATCATTATGATGATGATAATGATGATGATGGTGATCATTATGATAATGAAGATAGTAATGGTGATGATGATGATAATAATGATGATGATGATGATGATGATGATGATGATGGTGATGATAATGATAATGATGATGATGAAGCTGATGATAATGACGATTATAAGGATCATAATCATAATGATGATAATGGTGACAATAATTATAATGGTGAAAATAATGAAGATGATGATGACCATGATAACGACAGCAACGAAGATGAGAAAAACCAGTAAGTGGGAACTCCTTTACGATGACAAATGGTGATGGTGAGGACATTCACAACGATGCTGGCAACGATGATGTGTTGACGCCAACAATAACAACGATGACGGTTGTAGTTTATAGTGGTGGTTCCTTGTATTGGCGCTGCTGTGGTAGTTGTGATAGTAATACTCACGCTCAATACGATAATAATATTAGCTACAATGTCAGTATTATTAACCCAGTAGATATGACGTCAGCGGTATCCGTTATTTTCTTCTTCTTCTGCTGCGTTCATCCAGAGTTTTTTCCGGACGTGATTGCGTTGTGCCTGTTTACAGCAGAGCTGCGTTCTTGCGCCGTTAGGCCGACACATCTGACTTCTGCGGGCATTTGTTGACCGGGTTAACCTTCCCGGGTATCCGTTATAAGCTTAATAGAAGATTTCTTTTTTCTTTTTCTTGCTTGCTTTGAACCCAGGCGTAGTCCACACACGTGGTACTACTTCTAATGCACTGCACTAGTGTTTTGCATGTGGATGAACTCTCCCTATTACCAGTGCCCCTCGCCATCAGGCGAACCCACACCGACTTCTGAAATACTTATATTTTACGCCGCTAAGCCAAGGGCGAGAAGTTAAAATTTCAGCCAACTGACCTGTGCAAGGGATGAACCCACACCTCGGCATCAGCACACCGGAAGTTTAACAGCCAGCGCTCTTGTCCATTCGGCCACGCTGAACTCTACAATATAAATTAAAATGACAAACAACGAAATGTGAGGACGGTCAAACAACGCAATCAACATTCCACCACAGATTAAGGGAATCGATCAAATATCAACACGGGAAACAAGAGCCCCGCTCTAGCATATCACCAACCAGAGAGTTGGTTGTAGTGTGACCGCGTGACGTAGCTTGTGCCAGTGATGATGTCAAGATAAGCCTGGGCGCCGTGGCTGGCATTGCCCGTGATGCATGTATCAGAGATAAAACAAAGGTTGAACGATGAAGACTTGAAATCCGAAACTATCCAGAGAGTTGAACGTGTCATGAGCCAGGAGAGACGAGGTTCTATTGTTGAATGTCATTGCTATACCACGAATTAAGTTGCAGGAATTTAGTTGAAGGATAGTTGCACTAATTTTGTTGCATGTAGGATAGTTGCACGAATTTGCTTGTAGAATAGTTGCGCTAATTTTGTTGCATGTAGGATAGTCGCACGAATTTAGTTGTAGAATAGTTGCACTAATTTTGTTGCATGTAGGATAGTTGCACGAACATTTTGCATGTAAGACAGTTGCACGAATTTAGTTGTGGAATAGTTGCACTAATTTTGTTGCATGTAGGATAGTTGCACGAATTTAGGTGTAGAATAGTTGCACTAATTTTGTTGCATGTAGGATAGTTGCACGAATTTAGGTGTAAGGTAGTTGCACATATTTATTCATAGGATAGTTGCACCAATTTAGTTGTAGGATATTTGCACGAATATTGTTGAGTGCAAGATAGTTGCATGAATTTTGTTGCAGGATTTTTGCAGAGTTCTGTTGCAGGTTAGTTGCACCAATTTAGTTGCGTTATTGTTGCATCAATTTAGTTGAAGAATTCTTGCGCGAACTTAGATGCAGGATAGTTGCATGAATATTGTTGCAGGATTGTTGCCCCAATTTAGATGTCAGATAGTTGCACCAATTTTGTTTCAGGTTAGTTGCACCAATTTTGTTGCGGGATAGTTGCACAATTTTTGTTGTAACTAAGATGCATGATTGTTGCACCAACTGTATCGCAAGACAGTTGCACCAATTTAGTTGCAGGATAGTTGCAAGAATTTAGATGCTGGATACTTGCACCAATTTAGTTGTACAATAGTTGCAACAATTTTGTTGCAGGATAATTCCACGAATTTAGTTACGATATAGTTGCACCAATTTAGGTGCAGGATACTTGCACCAATTTAGTTGCAGGATAGTTGCACCAATTTTGTTGCATGATATTTGCAAGAATTTAGTAGCGGGATAGTCGTATTAATTTAGTTGCAGGATATTGCACCAATTTTGTTGCAGGATAGTTGTACTAATTTATATGTAGGATTATTGCGCCAATTTTGTTGCAGGATAAATGCACACATTTTGTTGAGGGATAATTGCACGAATTTAGTTGCAGGATAGTTGTATCAATTTAGTTGCAGGATAGTTGCACCAATTTAGTTGTGGGATAGTTGCACCATTTTTGTTGCAGGATAATTGCAAAGTTATTGTTGCAGGATAGTTGAACCAATTTTGTTGATGATAGTTGCACCAATTTAGTTATAGGATAGTTGCACCAATTTAGGTGCAGGATAGTTGCACAAAATTTGTGTGTAACAGTTGCACCAATTTAGTTATAGGATAGTTGCCTAACTTTAGTTGTAGGATAGTTGCCCCAATTTTATTGTATGATAGTTGCACCAATTCAGTTGAAGAATAGTTGCACCAATTTAGTTGTAGGATAGTTGCATGAATGTTTCCCATGCTGTGGCTGTCCTATGTAAATGTTTCACATGCCACGTATCCTGTCACTGTGGCTGTTAAGTGTACATGTTTTACATGCCATGTATCATGTGGCTGTTGTTGTCCTGTGTAGATGTTTCACATGTTATGTATCATGTGGCTGTTGTTGTCCTGTGTAGATGTTTCACATGTTATGTATCATGTGGCTGTTGTTGTCCTGTGTAGATGTTTTACATGTCATGTATCATGTCGCTGTTGCTGTAATGTGTAAATGTATCCTGTCGCTGTCATGTGTAAATGTATCCTGTCGCTGTTGCCGTCCTATTTAAATGTTTCACATGCCATGTATCCTGTCGCTGTTGCTGTCACATGTACACGTTTCACATGCCATGTATCCTGTCGCTGTGGCTGTCCTGTGTAAATGTTTCACATGCCATGTATCCTGTCGCTATAGCTGTCATATGTAAATGTTTCAGATTCCATGTATCCTGTTGCTGTTGCTGTTCTATGCAAATGTTTCGCAGGTCATGTATCCTGTCACTGTCATATGTAAATGTTTCACATACCATGTATCCTGTTGCTGTTTGGAAGAACAAATAAATCACCGTGGTCTGGAGACAACTGTACAGCAGGAAGTGAACAGCGGACGTGACCGACACACAACACTTCGAAGAAAATCCAGACAGAGACATAATCAGACTGCAACGAGTATCATTAGCACTGGAATTCTTCGCTGGCTGTTGAAGCTGTTGGACGGAGCGCGTAAGGCAATGTCCTAAGTGCTGTGATGTCGGATTTTAACCCATCTCAACTCACGCTGATATTTCGTACAAGCCGCCATTATATAAAAGTCCCCGTCCCATTACATGGAGAATACGAGCACTGAAACTCTTCGCTGGCTGTTGAAGTTGGGGGACGGGCTCGTATGGCTATGTCAATATTGTGATGTCGGTTTATAACCCAACTCAACTCACACAGATATTTTGTACAAGCCGTCGTTATATGAAAGTCCCCTTTCCATTACATGTAACCTCGTGTAAAACACGAACCAAACGTTATCACATCGGAATGCGGTGCCCATACTGAAGACCCGACCTACTATACCCAGCTGATAACACAGTCTTACAAATGACACTTCAAAAACTCAAACTTTGCGGCAAACTTGAAAGGAACAAATATTTCGGATTGGGACGTTTGTCGACTTTTGAGATAATATTTATCTCCGAAGCAAATGTCAAGTCTGGGCCTCGAGTGGTCGACAGTTGTCGCCGAAGTCGTGCAGTTTCCATTTAAGTCACTTTAGCGAAGTATATACAGAAGGCCACTTGTTGCCCTACGACCTGATCTACTATCATATTCAACAACGAGATAATTGCATGCCGTTTTATTTAAGTGCGGCCTGGTTCAGTTGGCTCATTATCTAACAACCTTTTCAATTGTTTAACGGTCCTACTACTAAGCTTGTCAACTGTTATAATTATCGAATTAATAAGCTTTTGAGCTGTCTAATTATCAATCCTACAACCTGTTCACCTGTTTAATTATTTAACAACCCTTTGAACTGTTTACATATCAATCTTGTATCCCGTTCACGTGTTTAATTATTTAACAACCTTTTGAACTGTTTACATATCAATCTTGTATCCCGTTCACGTGTTTAATTATTTAAAAACCCTTTGAACTGTTTACATATCAATCTTGTATCCCGTTCACGTGTTTAATTATTTAACAACCCTTTGAACTGTTTACATATCAATCTTGTATCCCGTTCACGTGTTTAATTATTTAAAAACCCTTTGAACTGTTTACATATCAATCTTGTATCCCGTTCACGTGTTTAATTATTTAACTACTTGCCTGTCCAACTGTTTAGTTATCTAACTAATAACCTGTCCAACTGTTTGATTGTTTAATTAATGATCTATTGAACTGTTTAATTACATAATGAATAAACTGTTCAATTGTTTATTTATCTAATGAATATAATGTGCAACTGTTTATTTACCTAATAAACTCTTCAATTATTTAGTTATCTAACTAATACACTGTTCAATTGCTTGATTATCTAACCAGTAAACTGTTCAAATGTTAAATTATCTAACTAATACCCCGTTCAACTATTAAATTATCTAATATCTCCGTTCAACTATTTGACTATGTAACTAACACTCCGTTCAACTGTTTAACTATCCCCCGGGAAGGTTAACCCGGCCCACAAATGCCCGCAGAAGTCGGATGTGTCGGCCTAACGGCGCAAGAACGCAACTTTTCTGTAAACAGGCACAACGCAATCACGTCTGGGGAAAAAGAACTCCAGATGAACGCAAAAGAAGAAGTTTAACTATCTACCTAATACTCCGTTCAACTGTTAAATCTTATATATAAAAGAGACTTATGTGGGTGTGTGTGTCCTTTATGCGTTCGCGAACGGTCCATCCGATTGAGATGGAATTTTCTACACGTCTTCCTCTCATTCTCGCGCTGCCAACTGTCAAATTTTTTTAGTGTGAAATCGGCTACATACTTAATATTATTTAATTTTTCATTTTTCATTATAATTTCTATATAGCAAGGGGACTTAACTCTAGAAAAGTTATTTCAAGGTTCATAACTTTTAATAACTTTTCTGTATACCTTATAGTCATATTGTTGCATCGTTTTCAAAGATTTATAAACTCCTTGTCTATAGTTATGTACAGGCATATGAGTTATAATAAATAATGATACAATCTTTAAGGCATTTTGAAAGTTTTCATAAAATAATGCATAATGCATAACATTGTAACTCATCTTTTTATGCTTAAGAAGTTATCTACAGTCATGTAGGTGATTAGAAACAGTTTTCATTAAAAATAATGGATGGTGTGTGGAAGGACATTCTTTTAAGTTACTTTTTTTTTTTGTTGTATGAATTTAATGAGACGCTACCCGCCAGGAGCTGGGCGAAGCCACGCCGGGTCAGATAGATAGACAGACCCACCTTTTCGCTGCAGTTATCTACAGGCATATGCGTTATAATCCTCCTCCTCCTCCTCCTACCCTTTCCCTCCTCCTCCTCCTCCTACCTCCTCCTAATCACTCCTCTTCCTTCCTCCTCCCTTCTCCTCCTCCTACTCCCTCCTCCTCCCTCCACATCCCTCCTCCTCCTCCCTCTTCCCTTTTTCCTCCTCCTCCTCCTGCGTTCTTCTCCTCCCTCTTCCTCCTCCTCTCTCCTCCTCCTAATCCCTCCTCCTCCCTCCTATTCCTCCCTACTCCTCCTCCTCCCTCCTCCTCCTATCTCTTCCTCCTCCTCTCTCCTCCCTCCTCCACCTCCCTCTTCCTCCTCCCAGCTCCTACTCCTCCTTTTTCTTCTTCTTCTGCTGCTGCTGCTGCCGCCGCTCCATTTACCCAAGTTAATTGTTGGGGAAGATGTAAAGATCTTTCAAGTGCTCTTTCTAATGCTTTTTGTAAGTTGGTCTTCGTTTATCTAAGGTTGTTCTAACTGCAACCAATAAATGATTAGACAGACAGGCAGACAGACAAACAGACAGAAAGGGACGGACAGACAGACAGACAGACAGACAGACAGACAGACAGACAGACAGTCGGGAACGGGAACTTTTATGACTACTTATATGAATTAAATGAGATGCTCCCCATCAGGGGCTGGGCCGGATCAGACAGACAGACAGACAGACAGATAGACAGACAGACAGATAGATAGATAGTCGGGAACGGGAACGGGAGCTTATATGACTACTTATATGAATTAAATGAGATGCCCAACACCAGGAGCTGGGTGATGCCGGGCCGGGTCAAACAGACAGACAGACAGACAGACAGACAGACAGACAGTCGGTAACGGGAACGATAACTTATATGACTACTTATATGAATTAAATTAGATGCTCCCCACCAGGGACTGGGCGAAGCCGGGCCGGGTCAGCTAGTTATCTAATAAATACTCAGTTCAACTGTTAAATTATCTAACAAATACTCCGTTCGGCTGTTTAACTATCTAACTAATACCCCGTTTAACTCGTATTTAATATCTAAATAATACCCCATTCAACTGTTACATTATCTAACTAATACCTAGTTCAACTGTTAAATTATCTAACTAATAACCAGTTCAACTATTAAATTATCTATCTAATACCCCGTTCAACTGTTAAATTATGTAACTAATACCCCGTTCGAAAATAAGAATCTACAATCTGTATAGCCCAGCAGATAAGGACCTTACACTCTCAAACATGAAAATAACTGACACAAACTGCATTATTGTCGGAGACTTTAATAGCCGTTCAGAAAGATGGGGATACCCAGATACTGACAAAAGAGGAGATGAATTGGAGGACTGGGAAATAGACTCAAATCTCCATCTACTCAACAAAGCGGGTGACACACCAAGCTTCTACTCCAGAAGATGGCTTACCACTTCTACTCCAGACTTAGCTTTCTGCACAGGAGACATCCTCCACAAAATCGATCGCCATGTGCTGGACCAATTAGCAGGTAGTGACCACAGACCAATCAAGCTTGTAATGAATATGGAGTATGTTCCACAGGAGCAAAAGCCCTTGCCCCGCTGGAATTACAAACGAGCAGATTGGGACAGATTTGCCATACTAACAGACAAATATTGTGAAAACATAAATACACGATATGGCAACATAAAGCAAATGGTGGAAAGTCTAAACAGAGCGATAATACAGGCAGCCACTGAGTCCATTCCTAGAGGAGCGAGGAAAAATTACAAACCATACTGGACTGAAGAACTACAAAGTTTGGAGGACAAAGTTGAAGATGCCAGGAAGACAGCAGAGAGAGAACAAACAATTGAAGCGAATATCTCTCTCAAAGCCATCTCAGCAAAATATAAAAGAACAGTAAATCAAACAACAAGAGATTGTTGGAGGGAAAAAACAGAAAACCTGAATTTTGACAGGGATGGAAACAAACTATGGAAACTAGTGAAAGCCATGAACAATGAAGGACCTAGAAACAAACAAATAACAATTAAACAAGGAAACGCCTTGCTTACAGGAAAAAAGGCTGCAAATGCACTAATGGAACACTATGCAAATGCAAACCACATTGATATTACAACCGAACAGAAGAAAGCAATCAAAGACAAACAGATACATCATAGAAATACAGAGACAGCAGCAGAATATATGATGGCAAATCTAACAATGGAAGAAATGGAACAGGCAATGAATACCCTAAAAAAGAAGAAATCACCAGGAAAGGATGGAATCACAAATGAAATGCTAATAGGACTAGGCAACAAGGCAAAGAAGAAACTACTAGCAGTCCTAAATAACAGCTGGAAGAGAGGAATAGTCCCACAGGCATGGAAGGAAGCTATACTAATACCAGTCCCAAAGAAAGGAAAAGACCTGGAAGAACCAAATGGCTATCGACCTATCAGTCTACTTAGCTGTGTAGGAAAATTAATGGAACGCATTATCAATGGCAGGCTAACGTGGCATCTGGAAGAAAACAAACTCTTAACACCACACCAAGCAGGATTCAGAAAGTACAGATCCACTGAAGATCAAATAACCTATATAGCTCAGGAAATAGAGGATGCCTTCCAAGAGAAAAAGCACACACTAGCAGTCTGGATAGATTTAGAAAAAGCATTTGATAAAGTATGGAAGGAAGGACTGAAAGTAAAACTGCAAAACATGCATGTTTGTGGAAAAATGTATAAATGGATCAGCCACTACCTTGAGAACAGAACTGCCAGGACAAAAGTACAAGGACAAACAAGCAAAATGATGCTGCTGGAGCAAGGTGTCCCCCAAGGAGGAGTTCTTTCACCAACATTATTCCTAGCATATATAAATGACATCACAGAAAATTTTCCAGCCAGAGTACACACATCCTCCTTTGCAGATGACCTAGCCATATGGACATCTGAAGAATATATTAGTACAGCTAACAGCAGAATACAGCAAGCCTTATTAGCGCTAGAGGACTGGTCAAAATCATGGCTAGTGAAGATAAGTGAGGAGAAAACAACATGCACAGTGTTCTCTCTCTCAAATAAAACTCAGCAACCTAAGCTGGTATTGAATGGAAAAATATTGCGCCATGAAGAAAATCCAAACTATCTAGGAGTCACCTTTGATCGTCGCCTGACATGGAAGACACAGGTTGAGAAAAATCGAACAAGAGCAAGGCAGAGAATGGCAATCATGAAAAAGCTTGCTGGTACAACGTGGGGAGCAGATGAGAAAGTTCTCAAGAAGTTATATACTGGACGGGTGAGGCCAGTACTGGAATATGGCATTGCAGCTTGGGCAACAGCAGCTAAGTCAAACTTTAACAAAATAAGTAGAGTCCAAAACCAAGGAATGCGAATCATAACTGGAAGCCTGAAGACAACGCCTATTAATGAACTAGAAAAGATCACTTGTTTACAACCAATGCAGGATAGAAGAGATAGCAGAGCCCAACAACAAGCAGAAAAATTTAGAAGATTGACAGACCACCCTATGTACAACAGATTTAATGGTTTTGGAAAGGGAAGACTGAAGCGTAGCAACTTTGTAGAAACTGCAATCAAAAGCCCACTGTGTGGACTTCATAAAAGGTGGAAAAGTGTCCTAGTGGCACGAAATGGAATATTGCTTGGATAGCAAATCCATTACATGGAAAGTCCGAATCGAAAGCTCACTGTGTGGATGTCATCTGCAGACTGTATACTTCTGGTTTCCGGAAGAACAGCCTATGGTGAACGGAAGGCCCAATATACGGAAGTGAGGCTAAGCAGCCATGTGCAGGACGTGACGATTCCTTGGGTGAGCCCAGTACCAGAGCGCTATGTATCGGCTCTGCAAGTATGGAAGCCTCCTTGGATGGCGGGGAATGCCCATGGTCTACCCCTGCCTTCCCTTGAGGGCTGACCAGGATCTTTGGCTGTTCTATATGGACCAGCTGGGATGGGGGATAACACCACAACAGTGAGAGTCAAACGTCCTAAGAAACCCCCGGGAAGGTTAACCCGGTCAACAAATGCCCGCAGAAGTCGGATGTGTCGGCCTAACGGCGCAAGAACGCAGCTCTGCTGTAAACAGGCACAACGCAATCACATCCGAAAAAAAAACTCCGGATGAACGAAGAAGTAGAAGAAGATACCCCGTTCAACTGGTAAATTATCTAACTAATACCCAGTTCAACTGTTAAATTATCTAACTGGGAGTCTTCGTGGCGAAGTAGTCAAGTCGTTTAACTTGTGCTCCGAAGGTTGTGGGTTCGATTCCGGGCCTAGTCCTTCGGTTCACGAGTTAAATTTTTCGGAGACTCCTGTGGGTCGTCGCTAGAGCTACGGAGTTCGTGCTTTGTACAATGCTTTCCGCGCTGCGAAAAGAGACCGAGCCATATGGGATAAAACCCGGTGCAATGAAGTCCACCCTGTCGACTTTTAACCGACTTTTTAAAAATTATCTAACTAACACCCAGTTCAACTATTAAATTATCTATCTAATACCCCGTTCAACTGTTAAATTATGTAACTAATACCCTGTTCAACTGTTAAATTATCTAGCTATTACCCAGTTCAGCTGTTACATTATCTAACTAATACCCAGGTCAATAGTTTAACTATCTAACTAATACCCAGTTCAATAGATTAACTATCTGATTTCTCAATACCAACATACCAAGTACAATGTCAGTCCCAGACCCTGTGGAAACAGATTACTTCGCGTTAATTTTCACAACGGTATGAGAGCATGGTGACAACTGGAAAGATCGAGGGGAAAAGAGGCAGAGGCCGACCAAGAGAAATGATGCTAGGTGGAGTAAGACGGTGGCATGGAGGAATATTAGCAGCAGAGTTGATGCAGAACACCAAAGACCGAGATCTGTGGAGAGACATGAACGCCTGCACCAACCGGCAGGGCACTTGATGATGATGAGGGGGAAAAATGGAAAACTTCTGAACGCGAAAAAAAAAAAAAAAAACTGCCAACAAATGCTGGGCTTGTTTGCGACCTCCTGTAAAGTACACGCTTTAACTTAAACTAAGTATTATTTATAGCACATATCAAAATGCCACGCGAACGTTATGGAGGCAATCTCCCCGCACAACTAAAGATTTGGTTTACATTATATAATCCACTCGCACGTTGTATTCTCCCATACTAAACCCTAATTCGGTTGAATAATTCATGTTTGCATACATTGTTGCAACTGGCGCCTTGTGTGTTTTTGGTAACCGCTCTACACACATCGGCTGTGTTTCTGTGCAGTTTTGAGAATGATACTTTATTTGTGTAGTAATCATAAAAATAAACAAATATCTTGATGAGCATGGGGTAAAAAAGAAGGGACTAGACAGAATGGCGCTTGAGGAATCCATTGGAGGTTTAGTGCGACTCGGTTCAACAACCGGCCTTGACTGCACGCGATGAAGGCTGTGGAAATTATGGATTGGGGAGACAATATGAAATGTCGGGTGGGAAAAAAACGGGAATTATTTTGGTTGTAGCCGAGTGCGAATAGGCCAATGGTTCTCAACTTACGAGAGATATGGGTCTGAGGAATTATATTTGTTAATTCCCCTTGTTAACGCCATACTGTAATATTACATCATCACCAACAATGTTATCGACTAGGCGTGGGCGACTATACTTCTCCATATCTTGCACGGAGTCTCCGTGGGTACGACGCCTGACTAGCTCTCTGAAGGTCGTGGGTTCGATTCCGGGCGACGTTGTTCGCTTGATAAAGGCAATGTTATCGGAGACTCTTTGGGGTGGTCGCCTTAAGATCTATCAGTGACATCCAACAAACTGGGATCGGAATGTAATCGTGGCTAAATAAAATAAAGGACTCTTCTACACGCTTTAACAGATTCGGTGCCAAACAAAATGTAGGTTTGGACCCCAAAAAATGAATGGCGGAAAATAGGAAATAGGGGTATATCTCAGTTATGACTTCATCATCATCATCAAGTGCCATGCCGACTGGCGTAGGCGTTCATGTCTCTCTGCAGATCTCGGCTTTTGGTGTTCTGGATCAACTCTGCTGCTGATATTCCTCCATGCCACCGTCTCAATCCACCCAGCATCATTTCTCTTGGTCTGCCTCTCTCTCTCTTCCCCTCGATCTTACCAGTTGTCACGATGTTCTCCAATGCCTCTCTTCTCATCACATGACCAAAGGAAGCTGTTTGTCTCTTTCTTATTGTTGTATAAAATGTTCTAGTTTCATTAACCTCTTTTAGGCAGTCGTTGTTAGTTACTCTGGCAGTCCAAGGAACTCGCAACATTCGTCTTAGGAACCACATCTCTGTTGCTTCCAAATTCTTCATAATTTGTTCATTTACATTCCAAGATTCGCAGGTTCTATATAGTACTTTAGCACTCTCTTTCTTACATTCAATGCTAGTGACTTATTGCTATGACTTAACAAGTGTTAATATGGTAGTAGATATGTAATATTATAAGGCAATGACAATATTTAAGTCATATATACGCCCACGGCAGATGTGGGAAGTCTATTAATCATCCCATGGCACTTAGTCAGTTAAGGCATATGTGGATATATGGTGTTAAACCCACACTTCCATAAACCAGTCAGCACCCAATGGCTGATGTGGTCAGGACCACGCCGGCCACGTTCACTTCCCCAAACATTTCCTTTCATTCATGTTAGGCCCATGTTAGAGCTGCCAGCTCAGGTGAATGTTAAAAACTCGAAGCCGCCCCGCCGCGAATCAAACCTACGACCCATGTGCACATGTGGATTGGCGTCGCAGACAGCAGAGCACATACTCCAAGACTGCCCAAAACATAACATATCTGGCCTAGAGAGACGACAGTGGAAGATAAACTCTATGGACCGCTGTATGAACTAAAAAAGACAGTTAAATTCATACAAGAGACAACATTGCAGTTATAAACATATTTCAAGCGAACAAAAGAAGAAAACTCACGACCATTCGGCAGACATGCGAGTGTGTAACCCGCTGGGATAGCACTCATTGTGGGGGTTCCACAAGACATCTTGTTGCATCTGATTGGTTTGAGCCGGGTTGGTTTTTTAATCGTTGCTTCGCTTTGAACTCAAGGGTAGTCCGCACAATTTATCTGGATAGATTTCTGCGCGTGGGTTAGCTTTCCCTATTACCGGTGTCCCTCCCCATCAGGTGAACCCACTCCGACTTCTAAGATAATGTACGTCCCCAAGTCAAGGACGAGAAGTCAACATTTTAGTCCAGCTGACCCGGTGTAGGAGTTGAACCCGCGATCTAAGAATCAGCACACCGGGTGTTTAAGTGGTGAACCCTGGGAAGGTTGGTATGCTGCGTTCCTATTTGAGCAACGTCATTGACAAACTTTTTTGTCAGCCAGTTAGATTATCTGTTGGGTTATGATCCTTGCATTCAGGACATGTCCATAGGTAGGTGCTAAATCCTCTTTCTCTTCACCCCCTCCCTTAAACATGCATCAGTGTGGGCGACTAATAGTGTCAGTTCTGTGTTGGTTGCCGAGACCCCCCCATTCTCCTGATATTCCTCTCGTGTCTGACCGTGCCAGTTTTAACTTCCAAGTCTCTCATTCTAGACAATAATGTAGTCACTGGCGTCAAAGTCCCGCGCTCTCCATATTTCTCAAAGGGCATTAATAATATCGCATTGGCAAACTAAACCTGCCTAGTGGCCATGCGTGTTTAGTGTGCTGTGATATCGATTATTAAAACTAAGCACCAAGAATCGGGGGCATACAACACTACAATTACCATAATCTCTGTGCTTGTGGAGCTTCATTACTATTCAGTCTAGCTATATATTTAAAACTTAACATTTTCCTTTAATACATTTCTATAGGTTGGTAGGCCTGCATGCATACACACTTTCTCTCTCACACAATCACATATGCACGCACGCAGCAGATTCTATTCAGCGGCATTTGAATAGTAATAATCTAAGGGAGACAAACATTAAAGAAGTTTTATGTGAAAGACGTCATGGAGGAGTTATTTCCCGCTTACTGCCTGTAAACTAATTCGAAAGAACTCATTCATAAATAAATAGACAACGAAAGATGAATTAATCTAACTTCTTATTCTTATCGTGTCATTTTCCACAAGTATCCTTTCACTTTTTGCTACTGTTTGTGAAGATTATAAACCCTGGGTTTTGAGTGTAAATTTACCTGATAATATACTAAGTGTTTGCTACTGTTAAAAAACCACTGATAATATGGACTCCGTAGACGATGCTGTACTCCTGTCACACACAGGCTGTACTCCTGTCACACACAGGCTGTACTCCTGTCACATACAGGCTATATTCCTGTCACATACAGGCTATACTCCTGTCACATAAGGCTGTACTCCTGTCACATACAGGCTGTACTCCTGTCACATACAGGCTGTACTCCTGTCACATACAGGTTATATTCCTGTCACACACAGGCTGTACTCCTGTCACACACAGGCTGTACTCCTGTCACATACAGGCTGTACTCCTGTCACATACAGGCTGTACTCCTGTCACACACAGTCACATACAGGCTGTACTCCTGTCACACACAGGCTGTACTCCTGTCACACACAGGCTGTACTTCTGTCACACACAAGCTATACTCCTGTCACATACAGGCATTACTCCCGTCACACACAGGTAAACAGATGCTAGACCAACTAGCCACACTTGAAGGGTGGTTACAAGAATTAGGTCTAAAATTTCATAGGAAAATAACAAAGATCATTAAATTAACAGATTCAGTGCTAAACAAAATGTAGATTTCAAACAAACAAAAAGTAGTAATAACAGCCAAGTCAATGTGTAGCAAATTTACTGCATATTTCCACTGGAATTTCTGCAAGTTTATGATCATAATTAAAACACATTAATAATCATTCAAATGTACACCCATATTGTTCTTGCTCTAGTTTATATGTGAAAAGAAATGTATCAGGTAATAAATATTATGTACAAGCTATCTAGGTTATTACAGCATACAAAATGTTTTACAGCAACCAATCACATTTGATTTATGTTTAATATAACCAATCACATTTAGCAAACGCTTTACGGTAACCAATCACATTTCATAATTATTTAATAACCAATCACATTTCATTTATGTGTAACAACCAATCACATTTCACTTATTTATAACAACCAATCACATTTCACTTGTGTTTTTAATAACCAATAACAGTTCACCTGTGTGTAACAACCAATCACATAATGTATATTTTAAACAATGAAACATCTTTACTGTCTGTTGGATGTTATCAGTCTTTTTTTTTTAAATAAGACAAACCAAACAAAAACAACATGAAAAATAAACAAATGATATTCATTTCCCCAGATGTTTTGTCCTGCCTCAGCTGGGTGTATAACTAGGTCACAACTTGATGGAGCTAGTTAGCCAGTTCTCTTTCTCACCAGCTTCTACCCCAGCTCACAGCAAATTAACCTTGTCAGATGAAGTTGTTAGCTTCCAACCTAAATCCAGCAGAACCACTTGGAGGGTTTCACCAAAGACAATGCAAGCAACAGAATGATGACATTTGCAAGTCAAACCCCAGGTTTTCTCCTCTCCATTATAAAGTTAACTTGGATGGAATCTGTCTAGAGAATGCAAACCTTACATGGTGTCCGACACATTCCCCTCAAAAGAGGCATGAAGAAGAAGCCTAAATTGTTTGGCTCTGGACTTCTACCTTACTGAATCTAACAAGTCTGTGAACAAAGTCAATAGTTGCATAGTTATTCATGGAAGGAAACTGCTTGTAGCCATATTATGTACCACTCAGTGTTGTATTATTTTGGGCTGTCATAAGGCTGGTGCTACAAAGACAGTGGTGGAGCAACTGTCACAAAGACAGTGGTGGAGCAACTGTCACAAGGGCAGTTGTGGAACAGATGTCACAAAGACAGTAGTGGAGCAGATGTCACAAGGATTGTGGTGTAGCAGATATTGGGCTGTCATAAGGCTGATGCCACAAAGACAGTAGTGGAGCAGATGTCACAAGGATAGTGGGGTAGCAGATGTTGGGCTGTCATAAGGCTGATGTCACAAAGACAGTGGTGGAGCAGATGTCACAAGGATAGTGGTGGAGCAGATGTCACAAGGATTGTGGTGTAGCAGATGTTGGGCTGTCATAAGGTTGATGCCACAAAGACAGTAGTGGAGCAGATGTCACAAGGATAGTGGTGGAGCAGATGTTGGGCTGTCATAAGGTTGATGCCACAAAGACAGTAGTGGAGCAGATGTCACAAGGATAGTGGTGGAGCAGATGTTGGGCTGTCATAAGGTTGATGCCACAAAGACAGTAGTGGAGCAGATGTCACAAGGATTGTGGTGTAGCAGATGTTGGGCTGTCATAAGGCTGATGTCACAAAGACAGTAGTGGAGCAGATGTCACAAGGATAGTGGGGTAGCAGATGTTGGGCTGTCATAAGGTTGATGCCACAAAGACAGTAGTGGAGCAGATGTCACAAGGATAGTGGTGGAGCAGATGTTGGGCTGTCATAAGGTTGATGCCACAAAGACAGTAGTGGAGCAGATGTCACAAGGATAGTGGGGTAGCAGATGTTGGGCTGTCATAAGGTTGATGTCACAAAGACAGTAGTGGAGCAGATGTCACAAGGATAGTGGGGTAGCAGATGTTGGGCTGTCATAAGGTTGATGCCACAAAGACAGTAGTGGAGCAGATGTCACAAGGATAGTGGTGGAGCAGATGTTGGGCTGTCATAAGGTTGATGCCACAAAGACAGTAGTGGAGCAGATGTCACAAGGATAGTGGGGTAGCAGATGTTGGGCTGTCATAAGGTTGATGTCACAAAGACAGTAGTGGAGCAGATGTCACAAGGATTGTGGGGTAGCAGATGTTGGGCTGTCATAAGGTTGATGTCACAAAGACAGTAGTGGAGCAGATGTCACAAGGATAGTGGTGGAGCAGATGTTGGGCTGTCATAAGGTTGATGCCACAAAGACAGTAGTGGAGCAGATGTCACAAGGATAGTGGGGTAGCAGATGTTGGGCTGTCATAAGGTTGATGCCACAAAGACAGTAGTGGAGCAGATGTCACAAGGATAGTGGGGTAGCAGATGTTGGGCTGTCATAAGGTTGATGCCACAAAGACAGTAGTGGAGCAGATGTCACAAGGATAGTGGGGTAGCAGATGTTGGGCTGTCATAAGGTTGATGTCACAAAGACAGTAGTGGAGCAGATGTCACAAGGGTAGAGGTGGAGCAGATGTCACAAGGGTAGAGGTGGAGCAGATGTCACAAGGGTAGAGGTGGAGAGGATGTCACAAGGGTAGAGGTGGAGCAGATGTCACAAGGGTAGAGGTGGAGCAGATGTCACAAGGGTAGAGGTGGAGCAGATGTCACAAGACTAGGGTTGGAGCAGATGTTGGGCTGTCATAAGGTTGATGCCAAGAGGGCAGAGATCAGTGGTTCCAATATTGTGTCTATGGTATAGTTCAGGGGTCAGCAACCTTTCTGCAGTGTTGTGCCAAAGTCACTGAGCGTGCCAACCTAAGTTTACCAACCCCTTATCCATATTTGTTTGTCCAAAAAGTCTTAAAATGAGTGTCAATAATGTTTTTTGGCCTTTTTTGGAGTCAAATTAACAGCACCATATTACTTAACAACTCGAACTTTTGTGCCACAGTCAATGGACAGTACTTGCATGACTAATCGACAGTCAAGAGAACTGCACAGTTGGTGATGGAGATGGTTGGAAGGGAGGGAGGAGGAGAGGACAGAAGTATAACCTCAATAAGGCCGTCATTGTTGCTCCACACTCAATAAGTTAGTTTGCATCAAATCAACGAGACGTAGCTCCAACAACAACTTTCATTGTGAATGGATGTAAACCCAGGAATTGCTTTAACAGAATAATATGCTTCTATTTAATAAAAAATGTTCATAAGATCATATAATGTATTTCAATTCACTGAGCGTGCCACTAAAAATTGTTCCACGTGCCAGGCTTGGTACACGTACCGTAGGTTGCCAATGCCTGCTACAGATACCATCTTAGTCCTCTGTGCCATGTAATAGGCAAGAAAACAACGAATTGTCTCCCCTAGATATGTATAAATTTTTGTGTGTGGTTTGGGACTCCCTTTTCACATTTGGACATACAAGAATGTTGCATATTAAATAAACAAGTTTTAACATGTGGCTGTGATTTCTGCACAATAATTACACAAGCAAAACAATCCACAGAAGCTTCTGAGATGTGATGTTGTAGAATAATGGAGAAAATTCATGGATAGCACAAATGTGCAATCCAAGGTTGTTTTTTTTTTTTAACAGGGCTAAGACAAAAAGACAACTTATCACAAACAACACAAATAAGCAGTCAATATTTGTTTACCAGATTATGAGAAGCCAAAAACTAGAACATATTGTGATACTGGAAAGAGAGACAGGAAGTGAGCAAAAGAACATTCTTGTGCCTTGGCACGAAAGCCTGTCAGCGTACTGTCCATGACATGATACATGCTGTTGGAGGTCACAAGACGAGGAGCAACATGATCACCCAGGCCAGTCGCCCAGGCATTGTTCATGAAGATGATGATGACATAAAAGAGGCTGGTACTGTGGTTTTTGCCATCTGATAAGTTGGTCCCGCATCATTTTGGGGTAGCGCTCCTCATTGGTTAACGAGCCCGAGTCCGTCTGCCTCTTCAGAGTCTGGAATGTTGATGTGAACTGGTATCCACTCAAATGTGCACTGGTCACAACATTTGTCGAGATACTCCTACAAGTTTACCAAATTCTATAATCCCTTAACACAAGGACACTTTAGGCCTTCTATCCCTGACAGGATACTGGTATTATTGGGGTTGGAACTCTTCACTGGCTTCTGAAGATGGGGACGGAGCAGCTTATGGGAATGCCCCGAATGCTGTGATGTCGGTTCCTAAATCAATCAATCAATCAATCCCTGACAGGACCTATACAGATTCATCATCAACATGTGCCATCTCGATAAGTGTAAGTGGCCAAGGTATCTTATCTCACACTGTCACCAGAGTCATAGATCAGGTCTGTGTTACTTCGCTGATTATGTCATGTGCCCAAGCCAGCCAGGTATTTATCTCTTTGTCTTCCCCTTTCTCTTTCCCTATCAATTTTACCAGTTGTCACAAAGTTGTCAAGTGGCTGGTGCCTAGGTCAGAAGAAGTCCTGACACTGGCAGTTGCAACTACTTACACTGTCTCCCTGGAACGATCAGAATCCAAACTATACAATATTAGTTGAAGGAGACTGAGCTTCTATGGATTTGCCTGAAGTGCTATGACTTTGATTTTTAAAACCAAGAAACAATGACATTGCTCCAATGAACATAATCATACCTGTCCTATTATTAGAGAATAATAGAATGAACATAATCATACCAGTCCTATTATTATAAAATAATCAAATTAATATAATCATACCTGTCCTATTATTAGAAAATAATCAAATGAACATAATCATACCTCTTCTATTATTAGAAGATAATCAAATGAACATAATCATACCTGTCCTATCATTAGAAAATAATCAAATGAACATAGTCATACCTGTACTATCATTAGAAAATAATCAAATGAACATAATCATACCTGTCCTATTATTAGAAAATAATCAAATGAATATAATCATACCTTTCTTATAATTCAAAAATAATCAAAGAGAAAAAAAGCAAGGATCTCTTCTACAGATTTAGGTATCTTAGATATATGGTGCTAGCCCCATATTTTGTACAAACCAATCAGTGATTTGATGGGTGCTGTGGTCAATCAGTGCTTGATGGGTGCTGTGGTCAATCAGTGCTTGATGGGTGCTGTGGTCAATCAGTGGTTGATGGGTGCTGTGGTCAATCAGTGTTTGATGGGTGCTGTGGTCAATCAGTGCTTGATGGGTGCTGTGGTCAATCAGTGGTTGATGGGTGCTGTGGTCAATCAGTGGTTGATGGGTTCTGTGGTCAATCAGTGATTTGATGGGTGCTGTGGTCAATCAGTGCTTGATGGGTGCTGTGGTCAATCAGTGGTTGATGGGTGCTGTGGTCAATCAGTGGTTGATGGGTGCTGTGGTCAATCAGTGGTTGATGGGCGCTGTGGTCAATCCGTGTTTGATGGTAGTTAATGTAACCACCCTAGCCTTGTCATTGTAATACAAACATCCCCTAATTAATCCAATCACCTCAGCCTTGTCATTGTAATACAAACATCTCCTAATTAATCCAATCACCTCAGCCTTGTCATTGTAATACAAACATCCCCTAATTAATCCAATCACCTCAGCCTTGTCATTGTAATACAAACATCTCCTAATTAATGCAATCACCTAAGGCATGTCAATATAATACAAACATCCCCTAATTAATCCAATCACATCAGCCTTGTCATTGTAATACAAACATCCCCTAATTAATGCAATCACCTAAGGCTTGTCAATATAATACAAACATACCCTAATTAATGTAACCACCCTATCCTTGTCATTGTAATACAAACATCCCCTAATTAATGTAATCACCCTAGCTTTGTCATTGTAATACAAACATCCCCTAATTAATGTAACCACTCTGTCCTTGCCATTATAATACAAACATCCCCTAATTAATGTAATCATAAGCGATTTTCTTTCTCTTTCAATAAAACTTGCAATAACCAACAATAACACAAATCTTCATCATCATCATCATAAGGGCTGAATGGAAAGGAGTGCTTGTTCTTAGACCTACGGTGTGCTGATGCTGAGGTAGCGGGTACAACCCCTACACCGGTCAGTTGGACTAAAATGTTGACTTCTCGTCCTTGACTTGGTTATGTAGGTTACTGGTACCTCAGAAGTTGGAGTAGATTCACCTGATGGCGAGGGACATGGATAATAGGGAAAGCTAATCCACACGCAAATATCAGCCCACTAGAAGTAGCAACACACGTGTGGACTACACTTGAGTTCAAAGCGAGCAAACAGGGGAATACAAATCATCATCATCATCCAGTGACCTATCGTTGCAGAAGTCCCAGTCTGGGGGTAGTCATGTCAACATCACTGCATTGCCACCACCCAAAACATGCTTTCCAGATGATGACAAGCGGGAATGTTTCAAGTATTTGTAATTACTGCAGATTATTTGGCTACCAGTTATTTAATTTGTTGTGGCAGTTCTCTTTTGAACTTCTTCTTCTGTCCTCCATATTTTCTTCTTGGGCACATTCAAGAATCTTAACTTGTTCACTCCAAAGCTATGTCTTGAATCCCAACCATCTCGTAATGTGTTCTCTAAATTTTTATATTTGGCTTGAGCATACTAAAGAAACCTGGCCTTCCCAGTGGCCACTTCCACTGCGCATTTAGCAATGTATTCATGATTCTTTTCATTAATTCCCTCTTTTAGCATATGCTGCAAAACTTTCTCGCACCAAGAGAGTGAATGCCCTGGCACAGAGATGCTCTCCATAGAGAATGATCTTCTGTCAATTTACTCTAGTCAACAGTACTCATAGATAAGTGCTTTGGTGATGTTTCTACACATAACTTTGAATCAAACCATATTCTACCTCCAACACACCAATTATATGCATGAGGCAAATTCTGCCACTACCATCAATGGCAGAAAGGCACAGGGTCCTTCAAGCCAAATGTACCTGAGAGTTACTGCATGAAGCCACTGGATATGGTCAAGGGTCATAGACAGACGAGGCAGGGCCTGGATGGCACAGGCAGAAATATCTATACAAGATGGAGATGGCGGGGGAACATATTGAGAACCTGTATGTGGAAAGAATGAAATTGTGGGGGATCGGCAGGGGTTCTGGAAGAATCTCAAAACTGAGAGGGAAGACCAGGATAACTTTCAATCAGATAGCGGCGGGAACGATTGGTAGTATAATTCTTCGCTGGCTGTTGAACGAGGGGATGGAGCCGTATGGGAATGTCCTGAGTGCAGTGATGTTGATTCTTAGCTCAACTCAACATTCTACCTCTTGACCCCCTTACTCTAGAAGATGGCCCCCTCTAGAAGATGGCCCCCCTTGGTCCCCTTACTCTAGAAGATGGCCCCCTCTAAAAGATGGCCCCCTTACTCTAGAAGATGGCCCCCCTTGGTTCCCTTACTCTAGAAGATGGCCCCCCTTGACCCCCTTACTCTAGAAGATGGCCACATAAAACCTGTTCAGGCGTACAGTTAACATTCATTAATTGGGGGTTGAGCAGAATAGTCAGACAAAATTGGTATGACAGAATCACCAATGTAGAGTTCATGGAGAGAACTAGACAAATTCTATCGCATCAAGATGTGAGAGAAAGATGCTGGCACTGGATAGGACATACACAGAGAACACCTGAGAATAGTATCACTAGGAAGTCCTTTGTCTGGAGCCCACAGACGAACATATAGTGGAAGACGTAATAACACATAGACAAGAGAATTAAAGACAGAGATGAATAACAAAGGAAGAACATGGACGGAGTTGCAGGAGATAGCAAAAGACAGAATGGCTTGGCGTGAGTTCACTGAGGGCCTGTAAAACAAATAGCAGACAAAGGACAAAAGAAGAAGAAGACACACAGTTGTTATCCATTCTTCTAATATCTTGGCCATCGTAGTCTTCAAAAACTGAGTGTTTCCATGATAGACACTTGCTTCGGCATGTGTCTCTATATGTCTTATTTTGTTCTGTAATTATAGTCTACTTAGTTTCATCCCTGCCATCATATTTGCAATAATTACAGAAAACAATCAAATTAATGCAGTCAAACACCAAATCTTAATCACTGCAAACGTGAAAAACTACTTTCAAACCAATAAAAGCAATGCCACTATCAAGATATGCAATAAAAAAAACTGCAAACATAACAGTCAATGAACGGGTGAAAACACTTGTCAAAAAACTATGGCAATAATAATGAACCCAAACAATAAATTACAAAAACTGTACATAATTGGAAAGTGAAGTGACAACCCTGCTGCCATGTGATGCAGAAAGATATACGACGTAAGAAAAAGCTGAAAAAATATAATCATCTATTGAAACAGCAAGTAAATATTACACTATCACAATAGGGTATAAGCATACATCCGTGACATTATAGAACATATGTGTAGCATTATAGCATTCATCTTTGTCTCTGTGGTAGACATCTGCGACATTATAGCACACACCATTGACACAGTACACATGTGAGCTACAGCACACACATGTGCTACTATTGCACACATCTGTGACAATATAGCACACATATTTTACACCATATCCCACATCTGTGACATAATACACTTCTTCGTCACTGCAGCAGACATCTGTGACATTATAGTCTACATCAATGATACTATAGCATGCAACTGTGGAAATGTAGCATACACCGGTGAAAGTATGGGACACATATACCATCTTGTAGCCACCATAACATTATAGCACAAACAAGTGACAAGGGACACATGTGAACTACTGTACACATATGTGATACTATTGCACATCTGTGACACTATAGCACAAATATGTCACACTACTGTCAACATCTGTGACACTATAGCACAAATGTCACACTACTGTCAACATATGTGACACTATAGGTCACATATGTGACACTGCTGCCAACATCTGTGATACTATTGTCAAGATCTGTGACACTATAGCACACACATGTGATACCATTATCCACATCTGTGATACTATAGCACACACATGTGATACTATTGTCCACATCTGTGACATTATAGCACACATATGTGATACTACTGTCAACATCTGTGATCCTGCCCACATCTGTGACACCATAGCACACATCTGTGATACTGCCCACATCTGTGACACTATATCACACATATGTGATACTACTGCCAACATCTGTGATACTATAGCACACACATGTGATACTATTGTCCACATCTGTGACACAATAGCAACAACTAGCGATGTCAGAGCACATAACTGTGACACTACAGCATACATACAAAGAATTGTAGCACACACTGACAGCCCTACTGCACACATGGACACTATATAGATCACAGCTAGAACAATATCATGTGAGACACCAAAACACATCTAAAACACTGTAGCATACACAGCCAACATGATAATACACATCTTTGGAACGTTAGCAAACATTAGTAACCATTTAGAACACATTTATGACAATATAGCACACATAAGTAACACTAAAGGACACTTATATGACAATATAACACACTTCTGTGACAGTAAAACAAACATTAGCAATTCTACAGAGCACATGTGACAATATAGCACACATCTGAGGCACTATAGCACACTAACTACAGAAAACACCTGTTAGAATAGAACACACATCTCTGACAGATAAACAAAATTAGTAACACCACAGAACACATGTCACAACATAACACACATCTGTGACAATATAGCACACATCAAACATACACCATGACATGTTTGTATTAAGGGCTAAAAATTAAAAAATGTCACATCCCCCACCCCCAAAAAATTATAATATAAAAAACCAGGAATAGGTCGGGTGCTAAAAAACAGACCCGGTAGTGAGCATGGTTGTTTCACGAATGCCTTTCTGGTCAAACAGCAAGCATGTTCTTGATTGTTCGCGATGTGGTTTCATCTTGCAGATGTTTTGTTGTGTATCTGGATGTGAGAAAAGAGGTACAGAATTTCAGTACACTACATGCATGGTTTCATGAAGCAAGTAGCATATCTTGACTCGTAATGAGTAGTATGTCTTGTCTTGTAATAATTAGTATGTCTTGACTCATTCATAATGAGTAGCATGTTTTGACTCATTAATAACGAGTAGCATGTTTTGACTCATAGCATGCCTTGACTTATAATGAGTAGAGCATGTCTTGAAAGTTATGAGTAGCATGTCTGACTCATTATAATAGCATGACTTGGTTCATAATGAGCAGCAAGTCTTGGCTCATAATAATGAGCAAATCTTGGCTTATAATACATTATCAGATAACTTCTTGAATGTTGAGATAAGTATTCCTTTATTTTGTCTTTACTTTCATTGTTTTGTTTTTGTTGTTCCATTGATAAAACCTTGGTGGAATCGTCTGCCTGTATCTGTATGTTTTTTGCCACACATTGAACCTCTGTTTGGCTCAGGTTAATTAGCAATACTCGATAATGGGGACGACCCGTTGCTGTGAAGTTGGAACTGCGACTAACTAACTAACTAACTAACTCGATCCAAACAAATTAGTTAAGATAATTAATCATTCTTTGTGTTTTTGCTTCTGACTACGGCTTGCTTACACATTTTCCTCATGTTGAACTGGTAGTTCATGGTCCCATCGCCTAGCTACTGAGTTGAGTGCGTAGAGCAACACTGTGAGCTGTGGATATCATGTGGAGTGCTTTTACATCTGTCCGCTGTTGTTTGTTTTGTGAACTGCATGTTCAGAAAATGGTGGCAGCCGGTTGCTGAACTAGCTAGTTCTGCATTATGCAGTAATGTGTGTATTTCTGGTGACTGCCACTTTCATTGATAATGAACTGTAATTTTCATGGCGGACTGTTGTGTTGGCATTCTGGCATGTACTTGCCTGTGCGTGCTACTGGGTTATCGGTACTGCAGACTGTTGCGCGCTTCACATGGGACAGTGAAGAGCATTATGTGTGATATTCACTGGCAAAGGAATGGAGCATTATGAGGGTGACCCTTTGCCATGAAGTTGGAACCGTGACAAACTAACTGATGTGGTGAAGACTCTCTGGGATTGATTCGAAAGTGTAGCAAAATGAAGGACCCACATTTGGAAGGGCTGATTCAGTGGAAGGCGAGCAGTGAGCCTGGAGATTACATGGAGGAAAATACAGGTGGACATTCAATCAGAGTGTCCCTGGCACGATCAACTCTTGGTTGGCTACTGAAGAAGGGGATTGAAGCATGTGTAAGAATGTCCTGAGCTAAACTATGTTGATTCCTGACTTATTTTCACATAAACAACCAACTGCAATACAATTACTTGAGAAAGTGGATCAGGCATCAAGTAGTCTTGTATAAGGGCAAAACTCCTAAGTACAGGCTAGATTTTCTTCACCTGACTCCTATAAATAAGTTTCTTTGCCTGGCCAGGGTTAGATTTTCTTCACCTGACTCCTATAAATAAGTTTCTTTGCCTTGCCAGGTTTTGATTTTTGTCACCTGATTCCAATAAATAGGTTTCTTTGCCTTGCCTGTGTTAGATTTTTTTTTCAAGTTTTGAGACCAAAAATACTAACCACTCAACTATCCACTAACATACTGCAGAATACACACAATTTTACCATAAATAAAACCACAACATACCAAACTATTCACAAGAACTAAGAGATATTAACTGAGAGAACAGTTTGACATGCCAGTCAGCCCTGAAGAAATCTTACCGTAAGGCATTTAGTAAAGACTCCACAGTTCCTTTCTGTTGGTCCTTGAGTAACTTTATGCAACTCTTCATCTAAAAATGTTTCGTGAACAATGTGTATCACAAATATACAGATTTATGAATGAACAAAAATTAATTAGACAGTAGCTGTTTGCTCTTCTACAGGACTCATTCATTTATCATAAACTGTCCTCTTGTATCTTTGTTGTTAAAGTTTGTTGTTTGTCCTGTACATGATGCTGCAGTCAACCACAGCATTTATTGCTTTTTTGTTGTTTATGCTGAGGTTAACTGCAACGTGCTGTAAAGGATATGCAACTAACTTTTGTTTTCAATAGAGACATCTGGCTGGTTACAAAAACTTGGTACTTTATT
This sequence comes from Cepaea nemoralis, assembly GCA_014155875.1. Classification (NCBI taxonomy): domain Eukaryota; kingdom Metazoa; phylum Mollusca; class Gastropoda; order Stylommatophora; family Helicidae; genus Cepaea; species Cepaea nemoralis. Next base: position 13,321 of record JACEFZ010000157.1, on the reverse strand, counting down.
ACAATATTGATTTGTACAGATTACTAACAGTGATGAAATTTGTCATAATGAGTTAGTTGTTTACCAGGTAATATTATGTTCAGTAGGTTGCAATTGCTTTGTGAATGGCAGACACCCACAAAATCTAAATCAACATCAAGTGGTCTACTTCTAAATCACCTGTGGTTGATTTTAAATGCTGGACTTGGTAGGTCAAGGAATTGTGCACTGGCCTTCACTAACCCCTAAACCAGAAACATTGACTACTTTGATAAGGGTTATATTATGGCCTTGTATTATTTCGTATATATACACAAAAAACTATGGCAATAATAATGAACCCAAACAATAAATTACAAAAACTGTACATAATTGGAAAGTGAAGTGACAACCCTGCTGCCATGTGATGCAGAAAGATATACGACTTAAGAAAAAGCTGAAAAAATATAATCATCTATTGAAACAGCAAGTAAATATTACACTATCACAATAGGGTATAAGCATACATCCGTGACATTATAGAACATATGTGTAGCATTATAGCATTCATCTTTGTCTCTGTGGTAGACATCTGTGACATTATAGCACACACCATTGACACGGTACACATGTGAGCTACAGCACACACATGTGCTACTATTGCACACATCTGTGACAATATAGCACACATATTTTACACCATATCCCACATCTGTGACATAGCACACTTCTTCGTCACTGCAGCAGACATCTGTGACATTTTAGTCTACATCAATGAAACTATAGCATGCAACTGTGGAAATGTAGCATACACCGGTGAAAGTACGGGGACACACATACCATCTTGTAACCACCATAACATTATAGCACAAACAAGTGACAAGGGACACATGTGAACTACTGTGACACTACAGCACAAATATGTCACACTGCTGTCAACATCTGTGACACTATAGCACAAATGTCACACTACTGTCAACATATGTGACACTATAGGTCACATATGTGACACTACTGCCAACATCTGTGATACTATTGTCAAGATCTGTGACACTATAGCACACACACATGTGATACCATTATCCACATCTGTGATACTATAGCACACACATGTGATACTATTGTCCACATCTGTGACATTATAGCACACATATGTGATACTACTGTCAACATCTGTGATCCTGCCCACATCTGTGACACCATAGCACACATCTGTGATACTGCCCACACCTGTGACACTATATCACACATATGTGATACTACTGCCAACATCTGTGATACTATAGCACACACATGTGATACTATTGTCCACATCTGTGACACTATAGCAACAACTAGCAATGTCAGAGCACATAACTGTGACACTACAGCATACAAAGAATTGTAGCACACACTGACAGTCCTACTGCACACATGGACACTATATAGATCACAGCTAGAACAATATCATGTGAGACACCAAAACACATCTAAAACACTGTAGCATACACAGCCAACATGATAATACACATCTTTGGAACGTTAGCAAACATTAGTAACCATTTAGAACACATTTATGACAATATAGCACACACAAGTAACACTAAAGGACACTTATATGACAATATAACACACATCTGTGACAGTAAAACAAACATTAGCAATTCTACAGAGCACATGTGACAATATAGCACACATCTGAGGCACTATAGCACACTAACTACAGAAAACACCTGTTAGAATAGAACACACATCTCTGACAGATAAACAAAATTAGTAACACCACAGAACACATGTCACAACATAACACACATCTGTGACAATATAGCACACATCAAACATACATCATGACATGTTTGTATTAAGGGCTAAATATTAAAAAATGTCACATCCCCCACCCCCAAAAAATTATAATATAAAAAACCAGGAATAGGCCGGGTGCTAAAAAACAGACCCGGTAGTGAGCATGGTTGTTTCACGGATGCCTTTCTGGTCAAACAGCAAGCATGTTCTTGATTGTTCGCGATGTGGTTTCATCTTGCAGATGTTTTGTTGTGTATCTAGATGTGAGAAAAGAGGTACAGAATTTCAGTACACTACATGCATGGTTTAATGAAGCAAGTAGCATATCTTGACTCGTAATGAGTAGTATGTCTTGTCTTGTAATAATTAGTATGTCTTGACTCATTCATAATGAGTAACATGTTTTGACTCATTAATAACGAGTAACATGTTTTGACTCATAGCATGCCTTGACTTATAATGAGTAGAGCATGTCTTGAAAGTTATGAGTAGCATGTCTGACTCATTATAATAGCATGACTTGGTTCATAATGAGCAGCAAGTCTTGGCTCATAATAATGAGCAAATCTTGGCTTATAATACATTATCAGATAACTTCTTGAATGTTGAGATAAGTATTCCTTTATTTTGTCTTTACTTTCATTGTTTTGTTTTTGTTGTTCCATTGATAAAACCTTGGTGGAATCGTCTGCCTGTATCTGTATGTTTTTTGCCACACATTGAGCCTCTGTTTGGCTGAGGTTAATTAGCAATACTCGATAATGGGGACGACCCGTTGCTGTGAAGTTGGAACTGCGACTTCTTCTTCTTCTTTTGTTCGCTTGAAATATGTCTATATCTGCAATGTCGTCTCTTGCATGAATTGAACTGTTTTTTTTTCAGTTCACACAGTGGTCCATAGAGTTTATCTTCCACTGTCGTCTCTCTAGGCCAGAAGGTTTGCCTAGATATGTTATATTTTGGGCAGTCTTGGAGTATGTGCTCTGCTGTCTGCGACGCCAATCCACATGTGCACATGGCTGTTTCACCAATCTTGAATTTTGTATACATGTGGTTGCGTAATCTATTGTGTCCTGTTCTGAGGCGCAGAATAATGACTTGTTCTGGTCTGTCCATAACGTGGTAGTCATCTTGAGCAGGTTTTGGTGGCTTTCTGACTGATTTGATCATTCTTTCTTTGGTGGTATGTAACGGGCACATCAGGCTGTTCTTCTTTGGCTCCTTCCTTAGCCAATTGATCAGCTCTGTCGTTTCCGGGTACTCCACAGTGGGATGGTATCCACTGTATGGTGACTTTATGCTGACTGCTAAGTTCAGAAAGTAGTGTCCTTAGTACCGGCAATTTCCCAGAGAGGAGCGCCTCGAGTACTGATTTTGCATCTGTTAGTAGCACCACAGGTTGTGTACCATTGCTGTTATTTAGTAATTTCTCTGTTGCTATCTTGATTGCCTCAATTTCGGCATCATAGTTATGGCAGTACTTTCCTGTCGGTACTCTGGCTGTGTCCCTAGTATTATTTGGGTATTCTATGTACACTCCCGCTCCTCCATTTCGAACAGCATTTTGTGCTGACCCATCTGTGTAGACTCGGATCCAGAGATCCTGTGGGTATTCTTCATCAAGGAAGCTGAGAGTGGCTGTTCTGCGCTGCACACTGTTCTGTTCTTCCTTGTCAAATATTCCTCTCACTTTTGTCTGGATTTGTAACGATAGTCTATGCTCATCTTTCCATGGAGTTCGCTCTGGAATAGTTGTTAGGGGGATACCAACTGTGGGCAGATCAGTGGTTTCTCTGCAGAGTCGTTTGGCCTGGTGGATAAAACTACTTCTTTTCAACCGCCCCATAGCTAGGTTTTCAAATCTGTTCTTCATAGGGTGGCCTGGCAAGCTGAGGAACTTTTCTGCTTGTATTAGCGTTTTCGTATCTCTGCGCTCACTCAGTGCCTGTGTCCTCCCCATCTTCTCCATTTCCACTATAGGGGTTGATCTCATCCCTCCTGTGGTGACTCTAAGTGCTTGATTTTGCACCTTGTCCAGCTCTTGTAGTGTGGTTTTTGATGCTGAACACCACGCAGTTGACCCATATTCCAGGTGTGGTCGTATGCTCTGTTGGTAAACTTTGCTAAGTATTTTCGTACTGGCTCCCCATGTGGTTCCACTTAGCTTTCTCAGGATGGCTATTTTCCTTCTGGCTTTTGCTACTGCTTTGTTGATGTGCTTTCTCCATGTCAGCTTGCCATCAAATGTTACTCCAAGGTATGTTGGTTCTTTATCTTCTCTTAGGGGTGTTCCATTTATCTGGATGATCCCTGCCTTTTGTTTTGGAGAGAGGGTAAATAGGGTGGTGCTGCACTTGTCAGTGTTTATGCTGACACACCATCTATTTGCCCATGCAGCGAATGTATCTACAGCTCTTTGTAGCAATCTGGTGGCCACTGATGCATATTCATTTGTGCTCCATAGAACCAGGTCATCGGCGTACATTGCCGCTTTAATTCCATGCGGTAGGTGAGCAACAAGATCATTGATGAAGATTAGAAAAAGTGTGGGGGACAAGACTCCGCCCTGGGGGACACCGTGACGCAGTAGTACTTTCTTGCTCTTGAGTCCGTCTATCTGTAATCGGGCTCTTCTGTTGTGCAAGTATGCTTTCACCCATTTGTACATTCTTCCATTGACTTTGCAGTTTCTCAGTTTCTTCATCAGACCTTCTTTCCAGACTTTGTCAAAGGCTTTCTTCAGATCTATCCATGCCGCAAGCACCAGCTTCTTCTCTTGGAATGCATCCTCAATTTCTTGAGAGAGGTAGGTTGTCTGATCTTCCGTAGAGTAGCACTGCCTAAAGCCAGCCTGCTGTGGCACAAGGATGTTTTTACTTTCAATGTACCACTGCAGTCTGTGATTGATGATGCGCTCCAGTGTTTTGCAGAGACAGCTGGTGAGGCTAATTGGTCTGTAGCTAGAGGCAATGGAACCATCTTTCCCTGATTTTAGGAGGGGTATCATGATTGCTTCTCTCCAGGCTTGTGGAACACTGCCTAAGGTCCAGCTGTTATTGAAGATCTGCAACAGCTTTGTTTTGGCCTCTGTTCCTAGGTTCCTGATCATTTCATTGGAGATACCATCAGCTCCTGGTGACTTTCTCATTTTCAGTTTTGATATGGCTAGCTCCAGTTCGCTGATTGTGATGGGTGCCTCCAGAACCTCATGTACTATTTCCTTCTGTCCTGTATGTTGTCGTTTCTCTCGAATCTCTTGTTGTTTCTCTGGACTAATTTTGATATTGCTATCTTGTGCGAATGAGTCCGCAAAATGGTCAGCTGCTTGCTTTCTTGTTAAGATTTTTCCATCTTTATGTAGCGCAATTTTGAGTTTCTCCCTGTGCCCTCGTCATTAAGCTGTTTTATTAGCTTCCACAATTTCCTTGTGTCTCTTTCAAAGTTCAGAGACTCCGTTTTCTCCTGCCAGCTTTTCCATCTAGCCTGCAGCTTGGCCCTTTGAAATTTGGCTTTTGCATGCTGGATTTATTGTGGTGCTCTTGGCTGGGTGTGGCCTCTGCTTGCTTTCTACACACTTCAACATCATTATGCAACTGTTCCAGTTCACTACTCCAGTAGGGTTTATATTGTTTACGGGCTCCTCTTGGTACTGTTTCTCGCGCTGCCTGTAGTATGCATTTCCCAAACTCTTCAACTACTTTATTTATGTCTTTCTCAGTGTTCAGGTTTCTAACCAATATGCTGGTGCGATGCTTGTACATTGCCCAGTCTGCTTTCTTGTAGTTCCACCTCGAGAGGGTGCTGCTTTCACTTACAAGCTCATTTTCTACGGTTAGAAAGACTGGCCGATGGTCACTGCCACCAAGTTGTTTCCCAACAATTCGTGTAATGTTCCACTCCAGGTCTGGTGAATGAAAAGCCAGGTCAGGTGTAGTTGTAGAGTGCCATGATCTCGAGTAGAAAGTATGTGGGTCGGACGGCTTGTTAATCAACATGAATCTATTCTCATCCTGCCAGTCTTCCAGTCTCTCTCCTCTCTGGTCCATGTGATCATAGCCCCAGCTCTGCGAGTGGCTGTTGAAATCGCCACACACAATCATTTTTTCTTTTAGTGGTAGTGTGTCCAGTGCCTGTGGGCGGTCACTTGGACAGTAGTAATTGATCAGATGTAGATCTGTATTACCTGTCTTAAGTTTAAGTGTCTGATACTCAGCCCCTTCCATGTAGACTTTGATTTGGGAAGCCATGATGTTATTTCTTACAAGGGTCAGTATCCCACCTTTTCGCCTGTCCTTTCGGTCAGATCGGTAACACTGGTAGCCTCTGATTTTGAAGGCTATATTTTCATTGAGGTGAGTTTCTTGCAAGCAACATATGCTTACTTTTTCTTGGTCCAAGATTTTTTCTAATTCTATTTTTTTGTTGCTGACTCCCTTCCGCATTCCAGTGCATTATTTTAAGTCTTCGTTTGGTAAGGCCAGTCATCCTATTCTCATGTCCCCTGGCTCCACAGGACATCTGAGAAGGACCTCCAGTAGTTGGGGTTGGACCCTTTCGAGACATAGGGCCCGGCACTGCACCTGCCTGGGGGTCCAAAGCAGGGCGAGCACCATAACGATTAGCAGTAGTCGACATATTCCATTTTGCGTGATTGCGTGGCATCCTGATTTCTGTGGTGCGCCTCTGGCTGGTTGCCTCCGACTTCAGCACCTTTCTTTGCTAGAGCAGACTGTAGTCTCACTCGAGTGTAGATGTGTACGCACGCACACACCTGTCTGCGCATGCATGTACGTGCATACACATCTAGAGCATACTGGTTATTTTCCGGCGCCAGAGATTCGCCGTCGCCCCTTCTCCTGTTAGTTTAAACAGGTCCGCCGCGTGAAGGCCAGGAGTTGGACTTTTGCTGCAGAGGTTATGTATTCACGAGCCATTGAGGTATTTAAGCTATGTTGGGCGCTCACCCCAACACCGCGCCTCGGCTACTGTGACATTTTCAATTTCCCCATAACTACAGCTTGAGAACCGTCGACAAGGCACAGCCTATTTTCTATAAATTGTTGACAACGCCTGTTTATATTACCAATGCAATGATTGTGAAAACACATACGGCTGGAAATTCATAGCGCCCATTAAATACAACGACCGGCGATTTATTAATTGGAATAACAGATTACGCCCAGTATTCCAAAGTTTGTTGTCATTCGCCCAAATGAAGTATTATTTTACGGCAGATAGTGCTGCAATGGAATGCAGACTAACTACGTCAAACTAATAAGAGAAGATCCGCGGATATTTACCTTACATAAAGGATGTCCGAATAACCATGTTTATCCGACCTCCTAGTGTAGACTAAGTGTGCAATTAACGTGGCAGGGGGGATAATAGATTTTATATAAGGAGTAGCTAATTCAGTATAGGGAGTTCTCTAGTGAAAGTGATTCTAACGGGATGTGATTTTCAGTGGATAATATTACCGAGTCTCTGGAGACAAAAAGGTTAGAAATACTTGTAAAGCTACCCTGTTTGTGTCGAGGAACGTCAGTTCAATATCAGTCTTTAGGTCATGATAGTGATTAGTGACTTAAGTCTAACTAAGAGACCTATTCTGAAATACATCATGGAGCATCTCCATTTTCTTATGGGGACTGCCATAATTTGTAGACACTGTAAATGTCTTGTAGGCTATCCTTGGATTGTCTTATGTTTCTTATCCTAGGATTGGCGAGAGAATTATCAGGATAATCTTTCTTTGTGATTATCTAAATGTCATTTTTATGTGTCTCTAAATATGCATGCATGTTATATGATATATACGTATTATCTGGAACATTATATACATTGAGTGTGTGATGATTTTATGTTACCCCCTATCCTGAGGAAAGGACATATGCATAATGACCAGAGTGAGATGTCACTCTTAATCGGAGTCAGATCAGTAGACATTGACCACTGAGCGAATAATTATATTAATGAGTATGATTGCTTGGTGCACACAAGAGTCAGGCGTGCATTGCAAACATGCTAGAGGTAAGCCTATGTCATGTAGGACATTGGTTAAGTCCAATCATGTAAGTGACACTATAGTCAGCGGAGGTCTGGCTGATTTATCTAGTAGTATATGGGTGTTTGTTCCACACTTTTTTGAGGATGTCAAGTTTTCTAATTATTTTGTAAGGAGGGGTACAATTATGTTGTCCATTATGTTACAACAGATATGGGAGGTGGTCTGTTGGTACAAGTGATGATGCCAAGAAGGGAAATCATCCCTGGCCGAAGTGGAGCGATTCCTCAGTGAAGGAGGAAATCTGCGTTCTTATATTTGCCACTACGCCACATAAGGATGAAGCTAAGTTGCATTACCACCCCATGTATCCTCATTTAAGTCCAGCGGCCAACAACTAATAAACAACTACGTCACAACTCTTAAACTACGTAACAACTATTCCACAAGTAAACGACAACCTTTACTCACGTCCAATTAGTCTATATTGATACCGACAGAGATCATTCTACAAGGAATCATGAACCATAGAATACCCAGTGTCAAGATCAACTAGTGCCAGATTTGTCCAGGAAATAAACATTTATAAACATTGTTTATCTTAACTGGAGACATACAAACAGTTATATGTAGTTAAGTGTGCTATAATTGTGTTGGATGTTCTTGAATTTTTGGTATCAACGATCGGACATTGGGATAGTAATATTTGTTAGATAATTAGGCATAAAGATATCAAGTGTGTAATATTTATGTAAATTGTATTGCCCATGGTGCATACCCCCAATCCGTTTCTTTTATTACATTAATGTAAACGTCTCCTACTGTGTTCCGTAATTTCATTAGTGTTATATGTGACTTCCTTTAATTAATATTAGAGTGATAGAGTTACTTCACTTAACGATCAGATCCAACAAGAGAGAGCCGGTGGCAGGGATACAACTCGCTTGTCCTCTAATTAGAGTGATCTTACTTTCTCTTTAAAGCAGTGACTTCCCTGGGCTCTCCTACGTGACCTCCTATCAGGAAAACCTATTTTATCATTTGGGAATCTCACGAGTAAATTCCTGGTTTTCCTATATAACAGAGGTCCCCTGATAATTTGGGACAGCGATCTCCCATTTCTATTCTAATATACCACAGCTACATACAGCAACATTTGGAACCCGGAACTGCGACTAACTAACTAACTAACTAACTTGATCCAAACAAATTAGTTAAGATAATTAATCATTCTTTGTGTTTTTGCTTCTGACTACGGCTTGCTTACACATTTTCCTCATGTTGGACTGGTAGTTCATGGTCCCATCGCCTAGCTACTGAGTTGAGTGCATAGAGCAACACTGTGAGCTGTGGATATCATGTGGAGTGCTTTTACATCTGTCCGCTGTTGTTTGTTTTGTGAACTGCATGTTCAGAAAATGGTGGCAGCCGGTTGCTGAACTAGCTAGTTCTGCATTATGCAGTAATGTGTGTATTTCTGGTGACTGCCACTTTCATTGATAATGAACTGTAATTTTCATGGCGGACTGTTGTGTTGGCATTCTGGCAGCGGCCTTATGCATGTACTTGCCTGTGCGTGCTACTGGGTTATCGGTACTGCAGACTGTTGCGCGCTTCACATGGGACAGTGAAGAGCATTATGTGTGATATTCACTGGCAAAGGAATGGAGCATTATGAGGGTGACCCTTTGCCATGAAGTTGGAACCGCGACAAACTAACTGATGTGGTGAAGACTCTCTGGGATTGATTCGAAAGTGTAGCAAAATGAAGGTCCCACATTTGGAAGGGCTGATTCAGTGGAAGGCGAGCAGTGAGCCTGGAGATTACATGGAGGAAAATACAGGTGGACATTCAATCAGAGTGTCCCTGGCACGATCAACTCTTGGTTGGCTACTGAAGAAGGGGATTGAAGCATGTGTAAGAATGTCCTGAGCTAAACTATGTTGATTCCTGACTTATTTTCACATAAACAACCAACTGCAATACAATTACTTGAGAAAGTGGATCAGGCATCAAGTAGTCTTGTATAAGGGCAAAACTCCTAAGTACAGGCTAGATTTTCTTCACCTGACTCCTATAAATAAGTTTCTTTGCCTGGCCAGGGTTAGATTTTCTTCACCTGACTCCTATAAATAAGTTTCTTTGCCTTGCCAGGTTTTGATTTTTGTCACCTGATTCCAATAAATAGGTTTCTTTGCCTTGCCTGTGTTAGATTTTTTTTTCAAGTTTTGAGACCAAAAATACTAACCACTCAACTATCCACTAACATACTGCAGAATACACACAATTTTACCATAAATAAAACCACAACATACCAAACTATTCACAAGAACTAAGAGATATTAACTGAGAGAACAGTTTGACATGCCAGTCAGCCCTGAAGAAATCTTACCGTAAGGCATTTAGTAAAGACTCCACAGTTCCTTTCTGTTGGTCCTTGAGTAACTTTATGCAACTCTTCATCTAAAAATGTTTCGTGAACAATGTGTATCACAAATATACAGATTTATGAATGAACAAAAATTAATTAGACAGTAGCTGTTTGCTCTTCTACATGACTCATTCATTTATCATAAACTGTCCTCTTGTATCTTTGTTTGTTAAAGTTTGTTGTTTGTCCTGTACATGATGCTGCAGTCAACCACAGCATTTATTGCTTTTTTGTTGTTTATGCTGAGGTTAACTGCAACGTGCTGTAAAGGATATGCAACTAACTTTTGTTTTCAATAGAGACATCTGGCTGGTTACAAAAACTTGGTACTTTATTACAATATTGATTTGTACAGATTACTAACAGTGATGAAATTTGTCATAATGAGTTAGTTGTTTACCAGGTAATATTATGTTCAGTAGGTTGCTATTGCTTTGTGAATGGCAGACACCCACAAAATCTAAATCAACATCAAGTGGTCTACTTCTAAATCACCTGTGGTTGATTTTAAATGCTGGACTTGGTAGGTCAAGGAATTGTGGCACTGGCCTTCACTAACCCCTAAACCAGAAACATTGACTACTTTGATAAGGGTTATATTATGGCCTTGTATTATTTCGTATATATACACATAGTGGTTTTGACACAACAGTAATGGGGAGACATGTTTCTGAAAGACAAGGCACGGGCCGACCAACATGACGGTGAAAATCAAGACCCCGTGGGCATGAGAATACATGGAATGGGAGCTAGCAAAGGACTTAAGAGTCTTTCCAGATGACTAAAATCCAGCAACTAATTCAGGATAATGCTCGCCCAGGTATGTAATTATCTACACAGATGGTTCTGTGTTGAGAGGTAGGAGAAGTGCCTGGGGATTCTTAGCAAAAGCTAATAGTCGACGTTTGGTGCAGGAGAGCCTGAGGTATGATACCACAACATCTAGCTTAAGATTGGAGGTGGAGGCGGTCAGTGCAGCTTTCCGCTGGATGGAGAACACGATACATAACACATCATGATTGTAACTGACTCAGAAAGCATGCTGAGGAGGGTGAGGACAGGTAGGCTTCGTGCAGAGTGGCTTGCTTCGCTTCAGAGGTCACGGGTGGCAAGCATCACCTGGATCTTTTCTCCGGGGTATGCCGGTGTGCTGGGGAATGAACAGGTGGACAGATTGGCTGGCTCGGCAAAACTTGGTGGAGTATTGATGCATGACAAGGCAGACGTGGTTGCGGCCTTGTGGGAGCATGTGTACACCTCAGAGGAGCAAATGGATCACCATAGTCTAGCAAGAATGAGGCAGCGAGGCGTGACGAGGGGATCTGGCCGACGCTTGACACTCAGAGGAAAGGCGAGACAGACATATAATCAGATTGCTACTGGAACTATTGGTGTTGGAACTCTTCGCTGGCTGCTGAGGATGGGGACGGAGCGCTTATGGAAATACCCCGAATGCTGTGATGTCAGTTCCTAAATCAATCAATCAATCAATCATGACTGTGATGAGAGCAACATTCTGCACAAGGACTTGGCACATCATCATTATGACATGCACACTGTCTTCAATTGTAGAATCAAACTCCAGAATTCCAAAGTCGAAGGCTGTTATACTACCAACTTTTGATGGCGGCTGATTCTGTGGGGAAGGGCTTACAGTAACCCCTCATACTGTGTTCAAAAAAAAAAAAAAAAAAAAAGCTGTGGTTGATTTGATACAATGGTATGAGTGCTAGTTGTTCAGAAAGCAATGGCAAACTACTGAAAGTAAACTTGCCAAGACATCAGAAACAGCAACAAAATTCTGGGGTTGACTGTGACGCCCTGTAAAAGATATGCAGTAACTTTTTTTGTTGAATAGAGACATCTGGCTCTCTCTCTGTCTGTCTCTCTCTGTGTGCATGTGCGTGTGTGTGTGAGAGAGAGAGAGAGAGAGAGAGAGAGAGAGAGAGAGAGAGAGAGAGAGAGAGAGAGAGAGAGAGAGAGAGAGAGAGAGAGAGAGAGAGAGAGAGAGAGAGAGAGACAGACAGACAGACAGACAGAGAGCGAGAGAGAGAATAAACATTCACAACTATACTATAAGCAGAATTTCATTACACATATATTATAAATAAATATAACATATGTTTACAAACAAAAAATGACATACAAAATGAATACCCAACTGTGTCCAATATATAATACATTTACCAATTATAACCCACGAGGGTTGAACAGGACATTGAAAAATAAAATAAATAAATCTAATTTTTATATATATATATATATATATATATATATATATATATATATATATATATATATATATATATATATATATATATATATGCCGGCTTCGTGGCTTAGAGGTTATGACTTTTCTCCGTAATCTCGTATACTCTCGTCGGTAACGTGATGACGGTTCAAATCAGCAGTGGTTCGAATCGCATCGGTAACTTACGGGGTATGTGAGCCGGCCGCTCAGAAAGCAATGGCAAACTACTGAGCGTAATCTTGCCAAGAGATCAACATACAGCTGAAAGATGCTGGCGTTGACAGCTAAGTCCTGTAAAGGATATGCTAAAAAAAAAAAAAAAAAATATATATATATAATCTCATCATGTTCCTCTTGTACCTTGTGATGTTGAGGTGAAGTATAAACATCGTGAGAGTGCCCGATTATGGGCTTCATGTATCGATATTCCCATGGACTCTGCTATTCCCTCCGTCCAATGTTTACGTGGTCGGCCTCTTCCTTTGTTTCCATCTGGTCTGTACATCATTGCTTGTTGTGGTATACTGTTGACTGGTAAACCTACTTGCATGGCCAAACCATTTGACTGCTGCTTTCTAATAAAATGTAGTGCTGCTATAACCTCCACTTTAGTCCTGATTTCTTCATTTCTGATCTTATCTCTTCTTGATACATTGAGTATTCTTCTCTGGAATCTCATTTCTGTTGTTGTGATTTTTCTGTATTTATATATATGTATACAGTGTGTGTGTGTGTGTGTGTGTATATATATATGGTCAACATCCATTAAAAAATTACTGTTTACTATTCTTCAGCTACTTCTTTACCTATTTTATTTTGAATTCTTTATTATATGATCTTGCGAATTATATTAGTTAAATGGTTCATGAAGCTAATAGTTTTGCATCCCCCCAC
>JACEFZ010000156.1:0-61180 GCA_014155875.1 Cepaea nemoralis | reverse complement strand
AGGTGCGTGTCGTTGTTTCACGTCCGTTTAGTGTTATGTCATATGCGTTAATGAAACAAAAACATACATATACAGTTATGATAATGACGTACGCTTTCAGTCATCCCATTCTAACGTGATTGATGCGATTCTTACTCCCAAGTCTTTCATCCTGGACAGCGATGTGGATTCACTAACATCAAAGTCCTCTGTTCTCGCCATATCTTTGAGGACGTTAATAACATCGGCACAATCCATGGGCTGGCCATCTACAGGGGGTGCAGAGCCAGCCAGTTTGTCAGCTCGTTCATTTCCCTCGACTCCCGCATGTCCCGGGACGAAGATGAAGGTGACTTTACGGACAGCAGACTTCCGCAGCGACTCAGTCCACTATCTACGTACAGATCCAACTTCGACCTTCTGAATCATGCTCATTGAATCACTTAGTACACACACGTTAGTATAATGCTGTGCCATATGAAAGCCTGTGTAACTGCCATCACCTCCATCGTCATGCTGCTCGTGGTCATAGAGTGGGCACCATTGGATTCTTGAACGGTTCGGCCCGCTGAACGGGCTGTAAATTCCCCCACAATCACATCTTTTCTATATACGGGTTCTGAATCTGTTCCCCCGCCTACTCCACCAGGTCCCACGACCACCTCTCCCTTGTCCATAGGTAATCTACCACCAAGAGCCGCATTCCCTCTGGTGTTTCTATGGCCAAAGTAGTTTAGTGTCGGACATGTGCAACTGTTTTGGCTTCCCATTAAAGGGAACAGGGCCCTTTTATCCGCCTTTGGTCGTACTGCACATATTGTACTAGCACTATTTCTATAGACCAATCGGCAGCCGATGGGTGATATAGTCAATATAACAACTTAAATCCCCATGGCATTTTCTGGTACCTAGATTAAGCTGGGCCAAACTGGGAACCCATATAAGGATTTTACAAATCCGCCGCTTTGGCGATCCGAACAGCCGATCACAGGGGTCGGCAGTTTACCCACTGCGCCAAAGCGGCTCTCAGGCTTCCCAATACCCGTCCTTCATACTGTCTCTCCGGAGTTTGACAGACAACGAAGTCACTTACACAATCCACGCAGTTCGCCTGCTCTCTGCCGGCCGGGTTCATTGAGCAGACGGGGGTTTACTGTTACAATGGCAGCCCACTTAAAGTCCCTGGGAGAAAAGTGATTCATCTTGGCTTAATTGAGAGAATGAGTCAATTTCACAGGTTAGAGGTGAAGGGTCGCTTCATTTTAGGGGTCGTCGGTTGTTGAGGATGTTCAAATATGGCAACCCTAGACAACGTAACTGTTTCTGCAGGGATTAAAATATAAACTCTCTCTCTCTCTCTCTCTCTCTCTCTCTCTCTCTCTCTCTCTCTCTCTCTCTCTCTCTCTCTCTCTCTCTCTCTCTCTCTCTCTCTCTTTCTTTCTCTCTCTTCCTCATTCCCTCTCTTTTTCTCTGTCCCCACTCTCTGTTTCTCTCTTTTTCTCTCTCTTATACCTACTCTGTCTGTCTCTTTCTGTTTATTTTCTCTCCCGCACTCCACACACACACACACACACACACACAGATATATATATATATATATATATATATATATATATATATATATATATATATATATATATATATATATATATATATATATATATATTAGGGCTGAGACCGATTAATTTAAATTTAATAGTTAACTTTTGAAAAATTAACGATGAATTAATCGTTAATTTAGATTAAAGCAAAACAATTATAGTCATATAACTCACATTATAGTCGTATTTGTCACAAATTGAAATAACACTGGATTGTCTTGTTCATATGTCATCTAGTAACCAACTATGCAAACAGACGAGTATATTGACAGTATTTGCTTCAAGTGACGAGCGCGTCTTGTTAACAATATAACCAGCAGAGTTGAAGAATCGTTCACATGGAACTGAGGTAGCCGGTATGCACAGAATGGTCTTGGTAAGGAATGCCAATTTTGGATATCGATGTTCATTAAATTTCCACCATTGTAGAGGGTCAACCGATTCAGCAACTTTCTTATCCATTTCAGACTCAATTAGCTTAATACTCTCTTCATTTGGTTCACATATACTTTCAGTGTCAATGTCAGTATCATTCATTGCAGAAGTCTCCATCTGCTCATCATGAACATTAACTGCAATTTATTGTTCAATACGTGACCAAGTTCGTTCTTTTGCATCTTTTGACAAACACTTCAGGTATTTGTAGCGTGTATTTAAATACTTGTCATATTAGCTACACGTTCACTGAAGTCAACTATTGGGGTTGGAACTCTTCGCTGGCATCTGTGGATGGGGACGGAGCGCTTATGGGAATGCCCCGAATGCTGTGATGTCGGTTCGTAAATCAATCAATCAATCAATCAATCACTGAAGTCATTAAAAGATGCTGCCTTAAATGTAGCTATGTAGCCAGGATCATCATCATCGTGTACAGTCATATGCTTTATCAACGATGATAGCAGTGGCAATACACAGATACATGAAACAAAATCTTGACCGCCAAGCAGGACCGTGGTCTGACAGAATAAGTCCAAAACTGTGACATATTTCGAAATCTTCTCCCAATCTGAACCTGACAGTTTTGGACCTTTGTATTGCTTCTTTTCATCTGACATGTAGACAGTTAATGCTTCTCTGACCTGTAGAAGACTCTATAACATAATAAACATACTGTTTCATCTTGTTGGTACATCTTGCTGCAGCTTACACAATGGTGACTCAGTACAATTTTGCAACTCGGTTGTGTTTGCAACACTAAGTTTAAAATGTCCGACAATTTTTCTACAATTTTTCGATATCCGGTTAATTTGTATAAGTGATGGGAGAAAAGTTTTCGATTAATCGTTAAAAAAAAATTAACGATTAATCGATTAATTAATCGTTAACTTCCGCAGCCCTAATATATATATATATATATATATATATATATATATATATATATATATATATATATATATATATATATATATATATATATATATATATAAGCAATAATGAGAGGTATCAAGGAGAGGCGAGATATACGAATTGGGGGTTATAATAACATTCTATACAATGAAGGTGACACAGCATTGACAAATGAACTTGCAAAAGATCTGCAATATTTTGACAAAGTGGTAAGAGAGTGAAAAAAAAAAAAGGACCGCCCCGTTATATCTAGAAAACAGAAAAATAGTTATATCAAAGAAAAAGATGACACTAGAATTTTATATAACAACAGAAGGGAAAATGTCAATTTATTGGGCTGTACACGAATCAGAATGCTGTGGACAGACATGATCATCATCGCCAAACGGAGATTGAAGAAGAGTTTTGAATTTGTTTTCTGTAGACAGTGAAAATATATGTTATAAATTTAGAAGATATCAGAGGAATCACCATTGGTAGACGTAACATCAATAACATAATATATGACCGCCCAGGCTTATCGACATGACACATAAAGATGACTGAATAAAAAAAAAAGGAACAAGCTTGTCTTACTTTGCTCTTAGACATCCGCCCTCTTGTTACTTATTCAGATAGTAAAGGGGTATAGCGGACTACAGCCCCTCCTCGAGAAAAACCTTTTTGACGTACCTTAGCTAGCAACCAATCAGAGTCGAATAATACATTTGATTATTTATAAGCAGAGGTACTGATGTTTAGCTGCTTAATGCTTGAATAATATGTTGCAGACAGAAGCGTGCTGTTTATGCAACATTGTTTCGTATCTCAATCACCCATTTCTAGTCACTTATGTCTTCTTTTAAGGATTAAAGTATTTCTTTAGTAAAGAAGTTACTTTCGACATCAATTTGACTACTCTTACAGAACAATGAATATTTATAAATGAGCAGGTTATCTCCCTTCGTAAAATAAACGGTGCAGTATGTGTATATGTGTGTGTGTATATGTGTGTGTGTGAGAGAGAGAGAGAGAGAGAGAGAGAGAGAGAGAGAGAGAGAGAGAGAGAGAGAGAGAGAGAGAGAGAGAGAGAGAAGAATTACTAATAAACTGCGGACATTCACGAAGTAGTTATTAAAGAAGCTACTTTGAACATAACCTTTACTTCTCATAGGGATATGCACTCGCACACAGTAAGAGAAAACCTGTGTATCACTCACCAGTACCACTCAGTATAATAATAATCTTGCTTCGCTGTGCCTACCCACATCGTGTGTATTACCGGTGGTCGGATCTTATACAGCCCCAGTAACAAAATGTTTTGGGCGACTTGGTCCTACAATCCGTGATATAACAATCAACCTTACTGACCCTCATATTTGTAGACCTTCCTATTCCGCATACCCCATGTGGCATATCGCAGGTACTACACCAACCCCTCTCTCCCTCCCCCTCTCTCTCTCTCTCTCTCTCTCTCTCTCTCTCTCTCTCCCAGTCTCTCTCTCTCTCTCTCTCTCTCTCCCAGTCTCTCTCT
The DNA here is from genome assembly GCA_014155875.1 of Cepaea nemoralis. Taxonomy (NCBI): domain Eukaryota; kingdom Metazoa; phylum Mollusca; class Gastropoda; order Stylommatophora; family Helicidae; genus Cepaea; species Cepaea nemoralis. The sequence continues at coordinate 56,740 of JACEFZ010000156.1, read as the reverse complement.
CTCTCTCTCTCTTTTTTTTTTTTGTAAAGCGGCTCCCAGCCCCCCCCCCCCCCCCTTTTTTTTTTCTTTTCGTAAAAAAAAAACGCTGCTGATTATATTTTTTCATAAATGTTGTAGCAGGATCGTTTCCTACACGCGTCAGTTTCCATTTGAACTTTGACTTCTCGTTCAGAAAGCGATGGCAAACGTATAATTGCCCAGAAAATCAACCTGTGGTTTGCTTGATCGCAAAGGACTTGAAATATTGAACACACATTGATCACCCGTGTGTTACCGGGCACATAAGGGAAGCAGCGGATTGAAACACACGCGTGTCGTAAGAGGCGACTAAGGTTTGGCGTATGACTGGCTACCTCATCCCGTCAAAAACCTCAGATCTAACCGCTCGTGAACACATCTCTAAATGGATTGGTTTGGGTTGGTTTACGGCCGATGCTCCTTTGGGAGATGAAAGGTAGAAGGAAGGAAGGGGGTACACATTCATTGATTGGTACGGAGGTCCGCATGGCCGAATGGATCAGATCACAGCTCTTAAACTTCTGGTGTGCTGATGCTGAAGTAGCGTGTTCAACATCTGCACCGGTCAGTTGGACTAAACTGTTGACTTCTCGTCCTTAACATGGGGACGAAAATTGCAAGTACCTAAGGAGTCGGAGTGATTTCATGAGGGACACTGATAATCCATCCATCCATCATGTGCCATGATGATAAGCGTGGGCGGTCATGTTTTGCCATCTCACTCGATCACCAGAGTCGTGGATCAGCTCTGTGTTGCTGTCTCGACCATGCGACGTGGCCAAGCCATCCAGGTATTTACTTCTCGGTCCTCCCCTTGGTCTCTCCCCTTCGATCTTGCCAGTCGTCACCAAGTTCTCCATGTCATTTCTTCTCACAACATGTCTAAAAACATTTGACTGCCAACGTCTAATGTCTCTAATCAGTTTACGATCTTCATTTAATTCTTGAAAGACTTGTTCGTTGGTTTTTCTGTCTGTCCGTGGTATTCTTTGCATTTTCCTCACAAACCACATTTCCACAGCCATTGGATGTTTTTCAGCTTGACTGCTCATTGTCCACGCTTCACATTCATACACACGTATAGGTTCTATGTAGCACTTCAACACTCGTTTTCTCGTTTCAATTGATATCTTTTTATTGGTCAGTATGTTTTTCATCTTGCAAAAGGCTACCTTCGTAATGGCAATTCTTGTTCTAATCTCTTCCCATCAGATGTTATGACTGTTCCGAGATAACTGTACCGACTAACTTGCTTAAGAATATGCCCATTTACTTGTATATCACATTGTGGTATTTCCTTCCTCCCAGTGATGACCATAATCTGTGTCTTCTTATATTCAGTTCTAAGCCTAGTTGCTCACTGTGTGCAACAACCGCATCTACTAAATGTCGCGAGTCCTGTTTATTGTCTGCAATCAAGACTGTATCATCTGCATATCTAATGTATCTTCCCCCAATGTTGATTCTCTCCATATCTTCTATATTTCTGAAAATATTTTCACCGTACAGGGAAAAACGATATGGAGACATTACACATCCCTGTATCACACCTCTTTTATTAAGCTGATATTGACCTACATCATTATCAATTATGATGGCAGCTTGTTGTTTCCAATATCTCTTCTTCTTCTTCTTCAGCGTTCCGAGCCATTGAGGTTCTTTGCTGCAAATACAATCCGTCTCCATTCGTCTCTCTGGTGGACCTTCTCTTGCCAGGCGTTGATTCCAAGTGCCTGTAGGTCTGTACATGTATTATCTCTCCACCGCCTTCTTGGTCTACCTCGGGGTCTGCGGTCATTTATTTCCTGAGTGTAAGCGAGTTTTGTTTCCCTATTATCTTCCATTCTTTCTATATGCCCCAGCCATTGTAGTCTATTAGCCTTCGTGATACAGTGATTAGCGGGGACTTAAACAGATCATAAATGTCTTTGTTACTTCTTCTTTTTCACTCTCCACTTTGTGTATCCCTAATGGGTTCAAAGATGCGTCTTAAAATTTTGTTCTCAAAGGTTTGTAACAAGGCTTCGTTTCCAATATATGGAATAATAATGTTATATAATAATGGTAATAGGTAAAGCTAATCCACACGCAAAAAATCAGTCCCGTGCTACTATAAGTGGTAGCAAGTTTATGGACTACTCTTGAGTTCAAAGAAAAGGAATGAAAATATAACTGGTAACTACGCATAACAATAGTCATAAAGTGGTATGAAAGAATTTCTAATGCGAGTTTATGGGGGGAGTTAACATTCAAGGGAATCAAGTGGTGGGGACAAGTTAAAGGACACCATGAGAACACCTTCAAATATAGCATAACTAGAACGTCCTTTCTCTGGAATCGACAGGGACAAGAAATTGAAGAGGCAGACCTAAAATAAGAGAAAAACAATGAGAATTAGAGACACAGCTAATTAATACTAGGGGATGAAATGGAAGGATCTGCACGAGACGTCAAAAGACAAAATGACTTGGCGTGAAATTGCTGGGGTTCCATGCTATAAATGGGGGATGAAAGGCACAAGAGTTACAATGGCCCAATGTGTTTGCTGTTTGCTAATGTAAACGTCTGAGACTCGATGAGCCATGTTGTGGCTGGGTTCAAAATCTGTGGGATTCGCGGTAGTGCAGTGGTTAGCACATTTGCTTGCCCAGTTGGTGGTCATGGGTTCGAATTCTCATCGAGGTAGATTTCTTCTTCTTCTTCGTCTTCTTCTGCGATCATCCCGAGCTTTTTTTTCCGGGCATGATTGCGTTGTGCCTGTTTACAGCAAAGCTGCGATACTTGCACTTTTCGACCGACACATCCGACTTCTGCGGGCATTTGTTGACCGAGTTAACCCGGGCGTTTCGAAGGATATTCGACTCTCACTGTTGTGGTGTCATCTACTTCCCAGCTGGTCAAGTTAGAACGGCTGAAGACATCCCGGTCAACCATCAAGAGAAGGCAAGGGCAGACCATGGGCATTCTCTGCCATCCAAGGAGGCTTCCATAATTGCAGAGCTGTCATATAGCGCTCTGGTACTGGGCTCACCCAAGGAATCGTCACTTCCTGCACATGGCTGTTTAGCCTCACATCCGTATATTGGAAATTTCGTTCATCACAAGTCGCTCTGCAAATGACATCCCCTCATCGAGCTTTCGGTTCTGACTTTCCACGAAATGGGTTTGCCAGCCAAGCAAGATGGATTTCTAACATTGGCCTGAGCTGCCAGCTCGACCCGGCCTAAAACGTGCCCCAAGAAATGTGTTGGGAAGTGAAGGCGGCTCCTGTGATAGTAACTACATTACCTCTCATGTGCTGCTTCATCTATAAAAAAGAATATGAGTCTACCACCATATGTCCTTTAAAAAGCTAGTTGCATATCCTTTACAAGATGTAGCAGTCAAGTCCAGCATTTTAGGCTCTTTGTGATTCCTGGGCAAGTTTTTACATTTAGTAGTTTGCCATTGCTTTCTGAACGACCGGCACTCATGCCATTGTAGGGAAACCAGCGCAAGGCGGCTGCTGCCAAATCACCAGCAGCTGTGTTTTGAACACAATAAGCTGGATTACAAACTGCATTTGAAAGCAGTTCTTAGGCGTATAACAAGGGTCCACTACTTGCACAAATGTCCATATTCTTTAGGGTGGGTTCAGATGGACAATAAACTTGGCTAGTGAAGATCCATTTTTAAGAGGTCTAGGTGGCCGTGGTAGGGCAGTGGCTAGCATGCTTGCCTGCAGGCCCAGTGTTCATGGGTTTGAATTTGCATATCCTCGCCAGTGCTATGGAGTTTGTGCACTGAGCTGAGTTTCTCCAGACTCAGGTTTGAGTTAGGAGGAGAACAGAGCACCTGTGTGCCGTGATGTTGATCCATCACTAAATTAAACTATAAAATTTGTGTTTCTCCAGTTGAACTGGTCTAAAATGAATACCAGGATATTATCTTGGAGGCAAAGGCAGCCAGTATCACATTCAGAACATCGCCCATGAAGCTCTGGTTCCAATAATACGGGGTTAGCCCCACACTCAATAAGCCTCAAGGGTTGACAAGAGATCCAATTTTTGGTCAGCGTTGCTGAATGGATAAGATTGTTAATTCTTAAACATTCTGTGTTGATGCTCAGGTAGCGGGTTCAACTTATATTCTGGTCAATTGTACTAAAATGTTGACATCTCATCCTTGACTTGGGGGTGTAAATTACAAAAACCTCAGAAGTCAGAATGGGTTCGTCTGAAGGCGAGGGACACTGGTAATAGGGTAAGCTAATCCATGCTCAAAAATCATTCCAGTGCACCAAAAGTAGTAGCATATGTACAGACTATGCTTGAGTTTGAAATAAGCGAACACACACAATTGTTTTTTAATGAAATGTTATACTTAGCTCAGAGGCTGAAAATGTTGCTTTTTATATTTGGAGCTGCTGAGTTAAGTACCACACTTTTCATTTCATTGTACTAAGTGCTTGCTTTTTTCTATTTCCCATGGTTCCACAATATTATACCATAATATAGTAACTTTAGTGTCACTTCCATTGTATTTATATTGTTGTGGTTTGTTTACTGATGAAAGCTTGTTGCTTTAACATTCTCAGTTATTATCAGTATAATTTTGTAAAGCTGCCTAACACTTCATGTTTGCCACAGCTTTACTTAAGTTAACCCTCTTCATTTCTATATTTAAACAACAGACCACATCTTACTGCTTCAAATGTCTTCTTCACTTCTCATTATTGTCCAACATTCACATCCATACACAATCACAGACCACACACAATCTTTAAGATTGTCATTAGTTTGGTTAATCAAATAACGATCACAATCCAAGCACAACAGTTATATTTCATTATATCATTAAACATAATAGGGACTATGTTGTAACTCTTAAATGTTGTGAGGCTTTGATTCAGGAATGCTCTTTCTGAGTTTTTAATTTACTGTGAAAGATTAGGGGTTAATTATTTTCATAACTACTCTTATAAGTGGTAATAAATTAAATATATATTTCTAACCAGTACTAAACAAAAAACCATCCTATGGAAGTTACACCATCCTGAAATATTGGAAATAGCCCTAAATACTGGATTTCCAGCCATTTTTATATGATTTCTTTTTGTTGGCCACTTCTTCTGCCCTGAAACAGCAAAGAAGAAGTAGATTGGTTTCTTTTGTTTGATTACCTTGTTGCTTGTGCTGTCATAATTAATTTCTTCAATACTTCATGATCCATCTATCTGGGTTGTCCTCGCTTTGTATCCCGATGTTCTCACATGGAACTCACTAGCAGTTGATTGATCTTGTTCTATCGTAACTAAATGTCTGAACCATTTAATTCTTTGGTGTTCTATAAAGCCAGTATCTCCACTTGCTCTTCATTTCTTATTTGTTTTTGTTGACCTGCAGTTTTTAATTACCATGGTAATGGTTGTAGTTCAGGAGGTTGACAGGTACTACCTCACACAAGCATCTAAAATTAGAATGGTATTGGCTATTGCTTTGATTAGTAAACAGCAGCTTCGGAATAGCCCCAAAATCTTGTGTGCTAACTCAAAACAACAATTGCAGACAAAACTGTACACAATATTGAACTCGTTTCATTTTGTCAAATTTGTATTTAACCTGCCCATCAACAACTGAACATCAATGTGGTGAAATTTGATTAAATGTAAACAAACATCATGGCTGACACAAACAAATAACTTCACATACAAATGGGTCACAAACAAATGGTTATCCTTGGCTAAATAAAACCACACACATGTGTGAAGTAGTAAAAATTAACATGGAAACCTACACCAACACATACTGACTAGTTGTTCAGCTTTGAATACCATCAGTATTATAAACAGGTGTACCTGTAAACAAGTTACCTCTACATAGAAATGTAACTGCACAAATGTTACATGACTGACTGACAGCCATAACACAGTTCAGCATTTACAACACAGGCAAAGGGAGCATACTCTTATTAATTGTTTTATAATCACAAGGGAGATAATCTATTTCGGTCAACTCCTGATGCTGCTAAATTTTCATAATTGTTAACAAAATAAGTAAATAACACACTACTACAGTTCCCAGTTGTGTTTACATTAATTATAATTATTACAACTGGAATTACAGAATTTATTGCTGAATGAGATATAAAGATTTGACCAAATACTTTGGCCAAATTTAAATGATTGAGCTGGAGGGAATAATGTATGTCCAAATGTTTCTTGCAAACATGTAATAGACACCAGTACAATACACACACACAAATATGATGACATCTGTTTGTAAAAATCAAGAATTAAGATACAACACAGTGTACATGTCATTGAAGTCAACTTATCCTTTCATACAACCAAGCAGTAAAGGATTCATGTGAAATCTGATGATCACACAGTATCCAATCCTGCATGATCACATGACATAACAGCCATTTTATTAACATGTCACACTTGTGTAACCTTGTCACATGACACAGAAGCTATTTTATTAACATACTTGCATCATTTTTTAACAACCCACATGATACAACAGCATTTCATTAACAATTTAATCACCATTCTGTAAGACATATATGATAACAGCCATATTATTCACTTGTGCAAAATTATGTACCATACATCTTTTTTAATTAACATTTCATTCACTTTTGAAACCTCATGTGATACAGCAGCCATTTTATTAACACTTTCCCCCATCACACATTTCCTCATCTCACATTACAAATTAGACATTCTACACAAGAGTTCAATTTATTCGTCTAGTAAGGTCGTTCTAACAATAATCTCAGTCACACTGTATGGATCACAGTTTGACGAGGGTCTGCGGTCTTCCAGATATCCTTTCTTGTCTTCTGCAACTTGGCGGGGAATTCGAATACTGGCTCCCCTGTAAATGAAAACAACATGGGGTTTCAACTGACCTGAAGATTGTGTGTCAAATGCTTACAAGAGGAGATGATGTGATATAGTTTCACATGTTTACAAGAGGAGATAAAGTGATATAGTTTCAGATGTTTACAAGAGGAGATAAAGTGATAGTTTCAAATGTTTACAGGAGAAGATAAAGTGATATAGTTTCAGATGTTTACAAGAGGAGATGATGTAATATAGTTTCAGATGTTTACAAGAAGAAATAAAGTGATATAGTTTCAGATGTTTACTAGAGGAGATAGAGTGATACAGTTTTAGATACTTACAAGAATAGATAAAGTGATAGTTTCAGATGATTACAGGAGAAGATAAAGTGATATAGTTTCAGATGTTGACACAAGAAGAAAAAGTGACTGGTTTAAGATTTTTACAGAAGATAAAGTGGTATAGTTTCAGATGTTTACAGGAGAAGATAAAGGGATATCGCTTCAGATGTTTACAAGTGAAGATATGCTCTAGAGCAGTAATTCTCAACTAGTGGTGGTGGTGGCAGTGGTGGTGGGAATTTAGGGTTTCCTGTGTGTGTGTGTGGGGGGGGGAGAGAATTAAAATTGTTTCATGATTGCATTAATACAAGAACCAATTACTTGATATTGTTTTTCCCTCCATACTTTACAGTTCTGTACTACTCGCCCTTCTGAAATTCGTTTTATAACGTAAGTAGACCCGCAAATCACGTTTTATGTAGATGTCTATACTTGTTCTAGTATGTGTTATTAAATTTCAAATTTAGCCTCATTTTTACAGATACTGTGTTTGTGTGTGTGGGAGGGGGGGGTATAGGGAGGAAATATGAAAAGGGTGGGGGTGGGGAAGAGTGACATTTTGAACATGTGAAGGGGTGCATGGGCAAAAAAAGGTTGAGAACCACTGATCTAGAGAAAAAAACCTAAAACACAACAAAAGCTTAACCTAACAAATCAAATCAAATCAAATCAACTTTATTAGGGTCACAAATTGGGCGCGCAGGCCCGTCTTACATTCGGCCCTTCCAATCACTCGTCTTTCGTTCATCAAGAGCATTATACATTTGCATAGGAAGAAAAATAAACATTGTGAAATGAATGTTGTAAACATAGACAAGGCTAATTACCATGGTATGAAGCTCATCTCCCACCTATCCATACATCACCCCACCCACACAACACCCCCACCTACCCACACACATGCGCACCAAGGGACACATACACACCCCCACCTACCGACACACACACCAAGGGACACATACATACCCCACCAACCGACCCATCCCCCACCCACACACACTGCCCTCACCTGATCCCCCAACCAAAACACACTCGCCACCGACAAACATTCCCCCACCAACCCACACATCCCACGCCCATCCACATTCTACCCCACACATCCTCTCCCCACCCACACCTCAAACCACCCTTCCCCAGCCACATCTCCATCGACAACATATTCCCCACCCACACACACATTCCCCCACCAACCCACACATCGCACATCCACTGACACATCCCCAAACCATACACACACATCCCCACCAACTGACATGTCCCTACCCCCCCCCCCCCCCCACACACACACACATCTCCCTAACCACCCATACATCCCCAATCCACTCACACACACACCACCACCCACACATACAACTTCCACCCACCCACACATGCCTTAACCTAATCCCCCACCACACAATCCCCCACCCGCACATCACATACACCCCCTACCACGCACTATTCCCAACCCACGCACCACACACACACATATCCCTCACCAACACATCCCCACTTACACACCACACACATATCCCCCACCCAGATACCACAAAATAATCCCACCCACACCCACACAGATACCCTTACACATCCACCCCACATACCCCCACTCACACACCACAAAAATCCCCCACCCACACACACATACCTCACCCACACAATATCACCAACCAACACACCACACACCTCTCCCCACCCACACACGCATTCCCTACCCGTCCACCAACACACACTCACTCACACATCCTCCACTACGCACCCACACACCCCCACCAACCCACTCCCAACCAAACATCTCTCGATCACAATACCCCTACCCCCACACACATCCTCCACCCACTCACACATCCCACCCCGACACATACACTCCCTCACCCACCTACACATCCCTAAGCCACTCACACACCCCCACCTACACATTAAAGCCAACCAACATTAGACTAGACACAATAAGAAATTATATTGGATACCATAGGGATGAGACCAGTATTAGTCAGGAAAACAAAACAGTACGGTTAAGCTATATGCACCAACTACAATCATACACACATGAATCGATATCACTCACATACAGTGGGGAAAATATACCTTGATATCGAATGTGAAAAAGCATCTAACAGAAAAATTAGGAAAGCTTTTGGAGAATGGGAAATGGTATACCAGCAGAAGCTATTAAAGCCAAAATATCCTAGCTTTCTTAAAGCCAAAATAAACGTTTCAGCTGAATTACTAGACAAATTATTTAGCAGTCTGAGGAACTGAAGAAATACCAGGAGATGTGTGTGTGTGTGTGTGAGAGAGAGAGAGAGAGAGAGAGAGAGAGAGAGAGAGAGAGAGAGAGAGAGAGAGAGAGACAGACAGACAGACAGACAGACAGACAGACAGAAGACATCTGGTGAAGATGCCCATGAACATGCAGTAAACAAACAAAAAACGTGTTACTGTAAAAGATAGATAACCAGCCTAACTGAAGCAATAAACAGCAAGATGAATGTATGTACAAGAAAAGGACCCATAAGAAAAAAATACAAACTTGTATTTTACCAGAGTTGGCAACCAGTGGAGGACAAAATTTGAGATACCTACACCTAACTGCTTTGTACTTCTTCAAACATTTTAGACGCACAATAAAAAAAGCAAACTTAATAAGTAAACTAGGGGTTACACGACTTTCTCCATAATCCTGTATACTCTCGTGAGTAACGTGACGTGCACGAGAATCAGTGGAGATTCTCTCCGCATCTGTAACTTACAGGGTATGTGAGTCGATCACTCAGAAAGCAATGGCAAACTACTGAGTGTAATCTTGCCAAGAAATCAACAATGAGCTGAAAGATGCTGATGTCGACAGCAATTTCCAGTAAAGGATATGCGAACAAACAAAAAAATAAGTAAATTAACCAGTGCAATCAGAGATTAAAAATATTTGGAGCATAAGGATGGAGTGAGCTGAAAGAGTTGACACAAGACAGGACGGCCTGGCACAATTTGACCGAGAAGGATAAGGGGCAGAAGAACTAACGAGTGCAATATGTAAGCAGAATAGGCATCGTTACCTGTTAGCGACACCAGCAGAGAAGGTGTCAATGCTTGAAGTTTCATGAGAGCCCAGGAGCCTTCTCAAGTTGTCCTTTCCACCATTTGGATCATAAGCTCGTATGTGTTCCATTTGTTTCTTGCCTAATTTCTCGATAGCTTTTTCAATGGCACTGAAAGAGAAACCAGAAAAACAGACATTAAAAATTAGTTTTTATTTTCTTTCCTGCACATGACAAATACTGTAATGTCCTCACTTTAGATGTCTACACAATGAGGAATACATCGCTGTCACCATTTTTGATGTCTGCACAATGAGAAATACATTGGTGACACCATTTTTGATGTCTGCACAATGAGAAATACATTGGTGTCACAATTTCTGATGTCTGCACAATGAGAAATACATTGGTGTCACCATTTGTTATGTCTGGACATTGAGAAATACATTGGTGTCACCATTTGTTATGTCTGGACAATGAGAAATACATTGGTGTCACCATTTTTGATGTCCTCACTTTTTATGTCAATACAATGAGAAATAACTTATGTCCTCATTTTTTATGTCTACACAATGAGATAAAGATTATACCCTACTTTTGATGTTTACATAGTGAGGAATGGAGTATGTCATCACTTTTCATGTCTACACAATGAGAAACAGATTATGTCCTCACTTGTAATCTCTGCACAATGACAGATAAAATGTCCACTTTTCATGTCTCCCTCTTCTCTCTGTCATCCTTTATCCCTCAGTGGTGCACAGGCTCTCAACCGGCTCACCTCACATCCTCCTATACTTAGCTATCCCAAGCCGCTCCGTCCATGTCCTCCCCTCATTATTCATCTCTGTCTCTACTTCTCTTTTCCGTATGTTTTGGGATATTCCTCTATTTCTGTTGTGCTGTGGATTCCAGACAATGCCTGTCTAGAGCTGCACTTTCTCAGGTTTTATACTACATTTCTACTACCATTAGATGTTTCTCAGCATGTCTGCTTATTGTCACTGTCTAGCTACACTTTCTCAGGTTTTATACTACATTTCTACTACCATTAGATGTTTCTCTGCGTGTCTGCTTATTGTCCCTGTCTAGCTACACTTTCTCAGGTTTTATACTACATTTCTACTGCCATTAGATGTTTCTCTGCGTGTCTGCTTATTGTCCCTGTCTAGCTGCACTTTCTCAGGTTTTATACTACATTTCTACTGCCATTAGATGTTTCTCAGCATGTCTGCTTATTGTCACTGTCTAGCTACACTTTCTCAGGTTTTATACTACATTTCTACTACCATTAGATGTTTCTCTGCGTGTCTGCTTATTGTCCCTGTCTAGCTACACTTTCTCAGGTTTTATACTACATTTCTACTACCATTAGATGTTTCTCTGCGTGTCTGCTTATTGTCCCTGTCTAGCTACACTTTCTCAGGTTTTATACTACATTTCTACTGCCATTAGATGTTTCTCAGCATGTCTGCTTATTGTCACTGTCTAGCTACACTTTCTCAGGTTTTATACTACATTTCTACTGCCATTAGATGTTTCTCAGCTTGTCTGCTTATTGTCCCTGTCTAGCTACACTTTCTCAGGTTTCTTCTTCTTCGTTCATCCGTTTTGTTTTTTTCGGATGTGATTGCGTTGTGCCTGTTTACAGCAGAGCTGCGTTCTTGCGCCGTTAGGCCGACACATCCGACTTCTGCGGGCATTTGTTGACCGGGTTAACCTTCCCGGGGGTTTCTTCGGACGTTTGACTCTCACTGTTGTGGTGTTATCCCCCCATCCCAGCTGGTCCATATAGAACAGCCACAGATCCTGGTTAGCCCTCAAGGGAAGGCAGGGGCAGACCATGGGCATTCCCCGCCATCCAAGGAGGCTTCCATACTTGCAGAGCCGATACATAGCGCTCTGGTACTGGGCTCACCCAAGGAATCGTCACGTCCTGCACATGGCTGCTTAGCCCTCACTTCCTTCTCAGGTTTTATACTACATTTCTACTGCCATTAGATGTTTCTCTGCGTGTCTGCTTATTGTCCCTGTCTAGCTGCACTTTCTCAGGTTTTATACTACATTTCTACTGCCATCAGATGTTTCTCAGTGTGTCTGCTTATTGTCACTGTCTAGCTACACTTTCTCAGGTTTTATACTACATTTCTACTGCCATTAGATGTTTCTCAGCATGTCTGCTTATTGTCACTGTCTAGCTACACTTTCTCAGGTTTTATACTACATTTCTACTGCCATTAGATGTTTCTCTGCATGTCTGCTTATTGTCCCTGTCTAGCTGCACTTTCTCAGGTTTTATACTACATTTCTACTGCCATTAGATGTTTCTCAGCATGTCTGCTTATTGTCCCTGTCTAGCTACACTTTCTCAGGTTTTATACTACATTTCTACTGCCATTAGATGTTTCTCTGCGTGTTTGCTTATTGTCCCTGTCTAGCTACACTTTCTCAGGTTTCTTCTTCTTCTTCTTCGTTCATCCGTTTTGTTTTTTTCGGATGTGATTGCGTTGTGCCTGTTTACAGCAGAGCTGCGTTCTTGCGACGTTAGGCCGACACATCCGACTTCTGCGGGCATTTGTTGACCGGGTTAACCTTCCCGGGGGTTTCTTTGGACGTTTGACTCTCACTGTTGTGGTGTTATCCCCCATCCCAGCTGGTCCACATAGAACAGCCACAGATCCTGGTTAGCCCTCAAGGGAAGGCAGGGGCAGACCATGGGCATTCCCCGCCATCCAAGGAGGCTTCCATACTTGCAGAGCCGATACATAGCGATCTGGTACTGGGCTCACCCAAGGAATCGTCACGTCCTGCACATGGCTGCTTAGCCTCACTTCCTTTCTCAGGTTTTATACTACATTTCTACTGCCATTAGATGTTTCTCTGCGTGTCTGCTTATTGTCCCTGTCTAGCTGCACTTTCTCAGGTTTTATACTACATTTCTACTGCCATCAGATGTTTCTCAGCGTGTCTGCTTATTGTCACTGTCTAGCTACACTTTCTCAGGTTTTATACTACATTTCTACTGCCATTAGATGTTTCTCAGCATGTCTGCTTATTGTCACTGTCTAGCTACACTTTCTCAGGTTTTATACTACATTTCTACTGCCATTAGATGTTTCTCTGCATGTCTGCTTATTGTCCCTGTCTAGCTGCACTTTCTCAGGTTTTATACTACATTTCTACTGCCATTAGATGTTTCTCAGCATGTCTGCTTATTGTCCCTGTCTAGCTACACTTTCTCAGGTTTTATACTACATTTCTACTGCCATTAGATGTTTCTCTGCGTGTCTGCTTATTGTCACTGTCTAGCTGCACTTTCTCAGGTTTTATACTACATTTCTACTGCCATTAGATGTTTCTCAGCTTGTCTGCTTATTGTCCCTGTCTAGCTACACTTTCTCAGGTTTTATACTACATTTCTACTACCATTAGATGTTTCTCTGCGTGTCTGCTTATTGTCCCTGTCTAGCTGCACTTTCTCAGGTTTTATACTACATTTCTACTGCCATTAGATGTTTCTCTGCGTGTCTGCTTATTGTCCCTGTCTAGCTGCACTTTCTCAGGTTTTATACTACATTTCTACTGTCATTAGATGTTTCTCTGCGTGTCTGTTTATTGTCCCTGTCTAGCTGCACTTTCTCAGGTTTTATACTACATTTCTACTGCCATTAGATGTTTCTCTGCGTGTCTGCTTATTGTCCCTGTCTAGCTACACTTTCTCAGGTTTTATACTACATTTCTACTGTCATTAGATGTTTCTCTGCGTGTCTGCTTATTGTCCCTGTCTAGCTGCAGTTTCTCAAATTTTATACTACATTTCTACTACCATTAGATGTTTCTCAGCTTGTCTGCTTATTGTCCCTGTCTAGCTACACTTTCTCAGGTTTTATATATATATTTCTCAGGTTCCTTTCTTAATTTTGTCAGGACAGTGGTCTTACAGTCTACTCTTTGTAATTTCCAAATGACATGGGAATTGTAATGTGTACAACTTGCTCACGGACAGAACCTCCTGTTGTTCACCATTATCTGAGAAGGCTGGGTATGTGATTTAACTACCCAAGAGATCAGGGGATGGGTGATATCAGTAGTTACCAACTCTTGCTTTTTGTATTTTAATTTAAATATCTCTATCTATTCCCCCAATCTTGTCTACTGCTACTGGCATCTTGCCGCCTTGACAGACGATAGTTTATTGTATAGTGCTTCTAAAAAGACATAACTGCAACCCATGGTGGGGACCAGGGATGGAGTTATACCCCTCCATAGCACAAACCTGGGCTGAAATGTAGAGACCATGTGTTGCCCATACAGCATGATCCCTGTCTCAACCTGCCTAGTTCACTCCAGAGAAAAGGTAACACCAAAACATCTGGAACAGGACAAGCTGCAGAAACTGCCAGATCACAATGCAGTGTTCTAACTGTCCACTTGTCGGAAATTTAACCCTAGACTAGTTGATGACCCAGGCCTGATCTACTCTGGCATAACATTTAGTCTTCATGTTGCATTTTCTCGCACCAGGATAAGGCTTGTACAACCCCCCCCCCCCCTCCCAATTCCTCTCCTCCACATGGGGTATAGGGTTTGGTGAGTGCCACCTAACATTCAAAGTAGGTAGTACTGTCTACTGTTATAGGTAGCTCAATATCTGGCTAAGACCTAACCCAACCTTGTCCACACTGCTACCTAATTAGGTGTATGATTCAAACTCATTCCCTCACTTGCGTAGATATGTTTGTTTACTTACTCTAAACCACCATCAGCTCTCATGGCCTCTGTGCTGTAGTTGCAGTGAGCGCCAGCTCCATTCCAGTTTCCTGTCATGACCTTTGGATCAAATGTCACAGCCACATTAAACTCCTCGGCGACCCTGTGTAAGAGGTACCTGGCCACCCACAGTTCATCTCCCATGGCAATTCCTTCACAAGGTCCCACTTGAAACTCCCACTGTGGAATTTAATGATTGTAAATTTTAGGCGAATAAACATTACATCAATGCAAGTGTTCATTATGACTGAGGGTCGTCATATTGTATGTTTTTGAATGAAAATTGAACATTTTTTAGGAAATCAATTTTTATTTTATGAATATATAAATGCGGCATTATCAGCATAGCTCCCTGTCAACTACAGTAATGCACCCACCTACATGGTGATGACTGACTCAAGTAAAACAATTAACATAAGAATATGCTGGTACTGAAATTGTTAACTAGTTTATACATATAGAAACTAATTTAGAATGCTATAAAATGATTATATATATATATATATATAAGGAAGTTGCATGCAATTTAATACCGATTTATTTTCCAAAAGATTAAGGGACACAAGTATAAATAGACTCTTTTGAGCGTTGATCTAGAATTAAGTCCCTTGGAGAAGATTTTATTTTTTAAAAAGGAGAAATTAACACATGTTAAAACAATTATAAATAGAGTACTACTGATAAGTTTGTAATTGTTTGCTTGTCAACGATTAAAGCCACCCAATAAGCTTCTTAGTGTAATAATACTATCTGACACAACACAACCATTTCAAAACTGTTTCTGTTCAACTTAGCAAGACACGTGTCAAACAGTGGATTCATTATCAAGAAAGAGAACATAAGGTTAAACAAAAAGTACAGGTCCACAGCAATAAACATCCATTTAAAGCTATTTGGGAGTCTGTGTGAGCTGCCAATAACAGAATTCGATTTTTTTTTTAAATGGACTTCTTGCACAGACAATTACTATAGCAACAGTAAATGAGTAAAAGAAGAATGGTAAAGAAGAAAAAGAATGGTAAAGAAGAAGAAGAAGAATGGTAAATAATTAGAATGATAAAGAAATGAATTTATTGCAAATATATGCGTGTCATGCACTGTCATATCTTAACCTGCTTATCTAGCTAAGCATACCTGTGCTATCATCCACTGTGCTATCATCCACTGTGCTATCATCTACTGTGCCATCATCTACTGTGCTATCATCCACTGTGCTATCATCTACTGTGCTATCATCCACTGTGCTATCATCTACTGTGCCATCATCTACTGTGCCATCATCTACTGTCATATCTATCTGACCCTCTTAGACCACTTTAGGACAACCACATCCTCCTCACCTGTGAAGGCATGACCTCAGCATTACAACCACTGATGTTGACGCCAGCATACAGACATGCCCGGTAGTGTGCCTCTACGACATCTCTGCCGTACACTTTGTTGGTTCCCACACCACAGTAGTAGGGGCCTGAAAATGTTTCAGTAAATCATGAAACACTGTACACAGTGTACGCTTCACAAACTTCATAATGCAGCAATCAATGAGGGAAAGCTGTACACAGTGTACGTTACACAAACTTCACAATATAGCAATCAATGAGGGAAAGCCATAAACAGTGTATGCTACACAAACTTCATAATATAGTAATCAATGAGAGAAAACTGTACAGTGTACGCTACACAAACTTCACAATATAGCAATCAATGAGAGACAATTATACAGCGTACACTACACAAACTTCACAATCTAGCAAACAATGAGGGAGAGCCATAGACAGTATATGCTACACAAACTTCACAAAGTAGCAATACATGAAGAAAAACTGTGTACAGAGTACCCAACACAAACTTCACAAAGTAGCAATACATGAAGAAAAGCTGTGTACAGAGTACCCTACACAAACTTCACAAAGTAGCAATACATGAAGAAAAGCTGTGTACAGAGTACCCTACACAAACTTGACAAGGTTATGTGCTCTAGCAGTTGCCACATAGTCCAGAGATCAGGATTTCCATTTTGTCTTTGATAGACAACTCCAAATCTTACAGACACCCCAAGTCCAACCAAGTACTATTCCACTGTCAACCAAGTAAACAACCAACTGAGCATATAACCAACCAAGCAAACAAACAACCATCCACAACCCAAGCAAATAACTAACTAAATAATCAACCAAACACCAATGGTGGCCACTTACCTTGTGGTCCTGGGTAGCCATTCTTAGGCCAGCCTAAAGGATAGCCATCATAGTCTAAGAGAGAGTACTCCTGTTCAATGCCAAACCATGGGTGACAGTCCTTGGCTTTCTCCATCGCCTCAGCACACGTTTTCCTTTTATTGGATTCTGTCAGAATAAACACAAGCATTAAGTTGAAGTAGCCACAGACAATATGTTTAAGCTGGGAATTATGTTAGAATAAATGTAAACAGACTGAAGTAGCCACAGACAATATGTTTAAGGTGTGAATTTTGTCAGAATAAATGTAAGCACAAGACTGAAGTAGCCATAAACAATATGTGATGCTGTCATTTATTTCAGAATAAATGTAAATAGATTGAAATTACCACAATGCATGTGATGCTTTCAATTCACCAGAATAAATATTCTTCATCATGTGCAGTGTCATTAAGCATGGGTGTTCACAGTTCACTATCTTACATGAACACCAGACTCTTAGACCTGGTCTGTGTTCTTGTACAGATTATGCCTTATGATCAAGCCATCCATCCATTTATCTCTTTGCCTTCCATTTGCTATTCTCCCATCAATTCTACCACTAAGTTTTCAAGCGTTTTTTTGTGTGTGTGCTCACTGGCTTTGAACTCAAGCGTGGTCCTTGCAGACTACTTCAAGTAGTGCTGGACTGAATTTTATTTGTGGATTAGCTTTCCCAATTATCAGTGTCCCTCGCCATCAGGCGAACTCACTCCAGCCTCTGAGGTACTTATAATTTACATCCCCAAGTCAAGGATGATTTAGTCCAACTGTCCAGTGTATGGGATTGAACCCCTTACCTCGGCATCAGCACACCGGATGTTTAAGAACACGCGTTCTTATCCATTCAGCCATACTGACCAACATTTGTCAAGTTTATTTCCCCTCCTACTGTGCACAACCGTGATGAAGGTTAAAGGCGCAGTTCGTAATCCCCCATACCGCGTTTGAAACACAGCTGTAGGCAATTTGTCAGCAGAGCGCCTTATGTTGGTTTTTATTAAATGGTATAAGTGCCGGTCGTTCAGAAAGCAATGGCAAACTATTGAATGTAAAACTTTCCCAGGAATCATGAACAGCTGGGGTTGGCAAAAAATGCTGAGGTTGACTGCTATGTCCTGTAAAGGATATGTAGATAACTTTTTCTTTTACGGTTTTTGTTTGCATCTGTAAAGTTTGTCTCATTTGTTGTTCTCTCTCCTCGTGGTTTCCTTTCCTTCTTTACAAAGAATATCCATTATGTTACATGAGGTGCATTATATTTCACACAAAATATTTTCAAGGAAAATTTATAATTAAAATAATAAATATATGCTAAGTTGCCATGTCATTCAGTCAGAAGAATATTATAGTTTTCTTTTAAACATGTCATAAATCTATTTGTTTCTTGAAGTGATGTCTCATTTGTTTTTCTGTCCATCCATGGTAGTCTGCTGTTTCCTCAGAAATTATGTTTCCACTGTTAGATGTTTCTCAGTGTGTCTGCTTGTTGTGCATGCTTTATATGCATAAAATATTACAGATTATATTTCAGTGTTGCATGTTCCTTGCAGGACATTGCAATCAACCCCAGGTTGATTTTATAGATAATTTTACATCCAGTAGTATGCCATTGCTTTCAGAACAAGACATCAATTTTTGCAAGTCCAACTTAATACTGGTGTAGGGAGTAAACCTACTACCCCACCATCAACTTACAGGAAGTTTCAGAGTGAGCATCCTTAACCATTTGGCCATGCTGACCACTATGAGTTATATATATATAGGTTCCAAGTGGGAAGGTAACTTCAAGAAATGATTTCCAAGTGGGAAGATAACTTCAAGAGGTTTCCAAGTGAGAAGATAACTTCAAGAGATGGTTTCCAAGTGGGATGATAACTTCAAGAGATGGTTTCTAAGTGGGAAGACAACATGAAGAGATGGTTTCCAGGTGGGAAGATTCATGGCGAGAGACCCAATGCAGCTAACCTTAATTATGTAGACAGCCCCTGATTGATCTATAGGTTTCATAAATCTTATCTTTTGCAAGTGCACATAAACTGATGTGATGGCTTCCCACTACCTGCCACAGTGCTTCAATACAGCTGTTACTACTACAGTCAGTGGGTACTCTTTCCTAGGGAATTGAACTCACCAACTGGTTGCTGGTTAAACTTGTAGACATCGCACAGAACGAGTTTATTGT
Organism: Cepaea nemoralis; assembly: GCA_014155875.1. Lineage (NCBI taxonomy): Eukaryota > Metazoa > Mollusca > Gastropoda > Stylommatophora > Helicidae > Cepaea > Cepaea nemoralis. Next base: position 37,364 of record JACEFZ010000156.1, on the reverse strand, counting down.
TGCCTCTCCTGAAAGGATCTTTGAACAATGCTACAGGGTAGAGATACAGATCTGAGTTTGAACCTTCAGCCTGGTATGTGCTGGATCCATCAAAGTTCCAGACTGGGCAATCTAGATTGAAGAAACAAACATCCCAAGTTAATGGCAGACAAGATGTAATTACTGGCTTCACATACATACATAACAAGACAAATATATAATGGTTACAGATGGTTCAAGGGATCAAATGTTATGAGACAATTATGTCACCTGCTTTAAAAAAAGGTACAGACTCAAAAAGAACTGCACTATGCAGTCAAATTAGGAAGAACATGGAGGCAATAGATATGTGGTTCCTGAAATTATTGTGCGAATTAAATGGACTGCCAGAGTAACTAACGATGAATGCCTGAAAGAGGTTAATGTAACTAGACCATTACATACAACAATAAGAAAGAGAAACAGCTTTCTTTGGTCATTTGACGAGAAGAGAGGCATTGGAGAGCATCGTGACGACTGGAAAGATCAAGGGGAAGAGAGGTAGAGGTTGACCAAGAGAAATGATGCTGGATGGATTAAGACGGTGGCATGGAGGAATATCAGCAGCAGAGTTGATCCAGAACACTAAGACCGAGATCTGTGGAGAGACATGAATGCCTACACCAGCTGGCAGGACACTTGATGATGATGGTGCAGCTGTGTTATTACAAAATTTGTGGATTATGACCTATTTTCAATGCCTGTGTGTTACAAGAGTCCATGAAGCAAGCAAAGAGTAGTAACACCTAGTAGCCTTCAATGCAAGCCAGTCACAAGAGGCGACTAAGAAGGGTAGCTATGGAACTGGATGCCTCATCTTGTTACAAAAATGATGGATGATGCTGCCAATACCATGCCGGCCATCTTTACTTAGTAGAACATTTGCTGGTACCAGTTTTATTCTGGGTCGACCTGGGAATAATCCCCACCTCAAGGAAGACCCAAACACATGACCACTGGGCCTGCAGGTAAACAAGCGCACACAAAAGTAACAGAATCATACACAAAATGCACTTACAGCTGTGTTATGACACAATTTGTGGTTCATTACTTAATGCCTGTGTGTTGTAAGAGTAAATGAAGCAAGCAAAGAGTAGTAACACCTAGCAGCCTCCATTGCTTGAGAGAGAGAGAATGGTGCGGCAGCAAGTGACCAGAGAAATTGAGTTATGGTGTCTGCCTCCGCCAGGATTTTTTTCTAATGACGAAAATACAACACATTTTAGCCACCTCCACTCAATCATCTCTGTGGCGAAGAGGTTATGAATGCAATCACACATCACGTTCAAAACACAGCTTGCGTTGGTTTTCTGACAATGGTATTATTGTCGGGGTCATTCAGAAAGCAATGGCAAACAACTGAATGTAAACTTGCCAACAAATCACAAACAGCCAAAACATGCTGGGGTTGACTGTGATGTCCAGGTAAAGGATATGCAACTAACTACTTAATCCGTGATAGAGGTTACTGAGACTCCAGTATTGCTAAATCACTACAGAAGTTACAAGTTTTACAATTTCAGCCATTAAACGGGAGATAAAAAAACTTAAGGAGATAAAACTTGACTGATTTAGATAACACACCTCTAGTTTCAATTTGATTAAGAGGTGCCTCTCACTAATGTTTGACCTACATTGAGAACTTGACAGCACATCTACCGCACCTGGTTCAAGGTCCAAGTGAACAATCTGCTATCTTCCTAACCCAGTTACGAGTCAGCAGTATTTTAATCTTAGTTCGACAGGATCTTGACATTCAGTCCTACCCCAGGCAGGTCATTTGTTATGACCTGATTCTGTGCAATCATGTATACCTGGTAATATTTAATAAACCTTTAACACTTAATCAGTTTGTAACCTCTACAATTTCCCACACTACTCAGTTACCCTCTATAATTTGCCACACTACTCTGTTACCATCTACAATTTCTCTCACTGTTCTATTAACATCTATAATATCTCACAATATTCTGTTATCTATAATTTCTCACAATATGTTGGTAATCTTTACAATTTCTTACAGTATTCAGTTAACCTCCTCAATTTCTTAGAATATTCAGTTAACCTCTACAATATCTCATATTCAGTTAACCTCTACAATATCTCATATTCAGTTAACCTCTACAATATCTCATATTCAGTTAACCTCTACAATATTTCACGATATTCAGTTAACCACTACAATTTCTCACAATATTCAGTTAACCTCTACAGCACGGGCAGAAAAATCCAAGCGCCTGGTCACCATAGCATTTGAAAACTTCTACTTGGCATTTGAATTTTCAATACTTTTCTTATATCGTATTTACTACATTAAATATGCTGGCTCAAGACTTATGTTTAGTTTTTGCTACCTCTGCTATACAATAGTCTGTTAACCTCTAAAATATTAAACTCTAGAATTTCTCACAATATTGAAATTTAAAATGAGATGAGAGACTCTTTGCTTGCTTCATGCACCTCCCTGAAATTTTTTAAAGAAATTTCAACTTCTCACAATTTTTTTCTTACCACCCACAACTTCACACAATATTTTGTTCACTCTACAATTCCTCACACTTTTTAATAGCCTCTACATTTGGAGCGGCATTGGCAAAGTAGCTTGCCTAGTAATAACGTGATCAGGGTTCAATCCAAGGAGAATCAGGATTATTTGTTCTGATCCAGTGTGTGTGTGTATGCGTGCGTGCGTGTGTTCGTTCTCTCACTTTGAACTCGAGCATAGTCCATACTCATGCCACTACTTCTAGTATATGGACTGATTTTTGCGTGTGGATTTGCTTTCCCTAATACCAGTGTCCTTCGCCATTAGGTGAACCTACTCTGACTTCTGAGGTACATATAATTTACATCCCCAAGTCAAGAAAGAGAGATCAACATTTTAGTCCAACTGATCGGTGTTGGTTGAACCCGCTACCTTGGCATCAGTACACTGGAAGTTTAAGAGCATGCGCTCTTATCCATATGGACAAGCTGACCTATTTTTGATCCAATGTATCTCGAGATCAAGACAGCATTAAAAGCATAAGATACCAAAATAATGTTCACAACTTTCAGGGAGCAATCTGGGTAGGAAAGCTGAGGAAGAAGGCAAATGGTCATCTCATCTCATTATGTCATTGTCAATTCTGTGGCCTAGTGGATAAGGCATCAGCCTCCTAAGCCAGGGATTGTGGGTACGAGTCCCTCCATCGGAGGTGGATTATTTTAAGGGAGTCTCCGTGGCGAAGTGGTCAAGCCATCTGACGCAGGCTCCGAAGGTTGTGGGTTCAATTCCGGGCCGCGTCCTTCGGTTCACGAGTGCATTTTTTCAGAGACTCCTGAAGGTCGTCGCTGGAGCTACGGAGTTTTTGCTTTGTGTGACGCTTTCCGCGCAACAGAAATAGACTTTAGCCATATGGGATAAAAACCTGGCGCAACAAAGTCAACCCTGTCAACTTTTACAATAACATGTGAAGGCTTAACACTCCCCCCCCCCCACCCCCAATGGCAGTATATGTTATGGGACCAGCTTTACCTGCGTTAGTAAACAGTACCATGATGATTGCTTGGTAGCAATGTTATTACTCAAAATTCTAAAAACTCACCTTTTGCAGTTTTTGGTACAAATTCCAGAGTTCTACATTTGGACCTGATGCCCTCATCAGTCCCATCAATCCAGATGTATTCCACCTGGGCCAGGTGAGAGGGCAACTCCAGAGTCTCATATCTGGCTAGTACTGTTTTGTCAGTAGCACCCGGAATGGTTCTCTCTGCCTGGAGACAAAATAAAATACAATGCTATATAAAGAGCTGGAGAACAATGGACTTATCAGGCCACTGGTTTATGGTTCAATTCCCAGCTAAGAAGGAATTCAAAACAATGTTTTCCCTGTAGTGAATTTCAATGATGAAGGCAAATAATAAATTACATGATTTATTGTCTGGCATATTTCAGTGCATCTCATCACATCATTGTTTAACACATAACATGGTTGCATGTTAAAGCTGGCAGAGGCAATTGCCATTCATTTACAAAAAACTAACTTTGTGCATACAAAATGACATGATAGTCAGTTTAAAATTACTGTGGAAGATAATTCAAATTAATGTGTTTATTTCAGCTTGAAGGATGTATCTTCTTCTTCTTCTTCTTCTGCGTTCATCCTGAGTTTTTTTTCGGATGTGATTGCGTTGTGCCTGTTTACAGCAGAGCTGCGTTCTTGCGCCGTTAGGCCAACACATCTGACTTCTGCGGGCATTTGTTGACCAGGGTTAACCTTCCCGGGGGATGTATCTTATTATTTTAGTTTAAGTTATGCGATTTATGCAGTATGTACCTGACGAGATGCATCGAAAGAAGAAGGAATTGTATTTCCTCTGGTAGTACACTGGGCTTATCATGCCACTGGTTCATAGTTCAAATTCAGAAGAAATTATTTTTTACAAGTAGTATACTGGAATTACCAGGCAAGTGGTACATTTCCCAATTAAGGAGGCACACTGGGTGAAGGAAGCTGTGGTGGCACAGTGGCGAGATTCGCCTGCTGACCTGGTGGTCAGAGAAGTAGAAGAGAGATAGAGACCAGAGGACGCACTCAGCAACATAAAAATTGAGAGCTATAGCTAGTTTTCAGTTGTTATGTTGTCTAGTCTGTGTCCTCTGGTCCCTACTTCAATCTTCTACATCTAAGAGCGTCAAACATTATATGTGTGTTTATTTATGAACTATAAAATTATGGGTCTAGCACCATGTGTTTGATGGGTCTTAAGGCTTGTTAAAGTGTCCTTGACTTACACTGGGCTAACTGGGTCAAGGCTCAATGGTTACACTGCCAATGACTAAACTTCTGTTTAAACGTCCCACTTTTAACAGCACTCTGAAAAATCAAATCTGTTGCTTTTTTTTTCTTTTCAAAGTCATATACAAACCTTGAGGTGTATTATCTATATGGTGGTAGCCACATATTTTTGTAGACAAAAATATGCACTCACTAGATGATTGGTCAATTTCAAGTCAGTGGACGTTACTTCTCAGATTTCTTCTTTCATCCTGTATTCCCCATTGGGGTGACCAACTCACTCCAAGATGTCCTGTTCATTAGTTATCTCATTAAGATCCATCCGTACCTTGTCCAAATTTTTCATGTCTCTAATTCTCTTCTCCGTGTGATTTTAGACCTTCCTCTATTTCTTGTGAACTTTTCAATTTATTTAACTTTGTCTCTGTAATTATTTACTTCCCCTCTGACTTAGTTTTGAATATGATTGCAGTCAGTTATTAATTGATTCAGTGCCAAGCAAAATGGTTTGGACTACACATGGTAGACATCAAATGAACAAGAACTGAGCATTTAAATTGTAGAAGATGTCACAAAACAAAACAAATAAAATTATGACCCTAGTGTGGCAATATATCGTCTGTCTGTCCAAACGGAGGAGCAGCTGGCCAAGTGGCTAGAATGCCGGGCTCTCCTTCGGGAGACCCGGGTTCAAATCCTCGGTAAGGCGTGGAGTTTTTTTTTTCTGTCCGGGGCAAAGAGAAAACTCTAACCTGCACAATTTGCGGTGACTGCACTAGCTAAGCGGCCTTAATTCCTCAGGCTCAAGACCCCGTCCTACACGGCAAGGTACTATAGACAGTAAATGACAGATTTTTATCCTTCAGCACGGTATCAGTGAAGTTAGTATTGAATCTCCCTCATCTAGACAGTTATTTCTACATATTTTGTTGTGCACGAGTTGAGACAGGATGTGTTCATTGCACAAGTTAAAAGAAGCTGTGTCATCAGGGAGTCACAATTTGGGACATGGTGCTGCTGATAGATCCATGCCATATTATCTAGACTAGTGGTTATCAACATTTTTTGGCCCGTGCCCCCCCCCCTCCCCCCCCCCCCCCCGCCCTTTACCATATTTTCAGAACGTCATTCCCTCCCTTTCGTATTTCCTACCTAACAATTTAACAATTTGGCCCGTGCCCCCTTCACCATATTTTCAGAACGTCATTCCCCCCTTTCGTATTTCCTACCTAAAAATCCCGCCCCCGCCCCTACACAGTATATGTAATAATGGAAGCTAAATTTAATAGCACATACTAAAACAAGTCTAGACGTCCACATAAAACATGATTTGTGGGTCTACTTGCTTTATTTATAAATTGAATTTTAGAAGGGTGTGACGTACAGAACCGTACAGTATGAAGGGAAAAACAACATCAAGTAATCGGTTCTTGTATTAACGCGTTCTTGAAATAATCTTAATCCCCCCCCCCCCCCTGGAAACCCTAAAATTCCCCGGGGTGGGGGGGGGGGGATTCCCCACCGGTTGAGAACCACTGTTCTAGACCAACAGCACTGAGGCAGCAATGTGTGGTTGTCAGTCAGTATAAAGTTGATCACCTATCTCTAATTGATTCGTAGCCATACAATGGTGGCATAATGAAGATGAAAGTATAGTTAGTACATTTACTTCTCAAGACAGTGGTCAGGTTTCATTCTGTAGCAATTAAATAAAATATATATATTTTAACAGTACTGCTCTGGGGAATCAATCCAAGGCCACCAGAAACTTTCCAGAATTTCTGGGAATTGTCTATGAAGGAAAGGCAGGGAGAAAAGCAATTAGCCACCCCACATCATATGACTTATGTTCGTGGGCTAAAATCTGTTAAGTTTTAAAGCCTTAACATTTTACACCACAACGGCAGTATCTGCAATGAGACTACCTGTTCAACCCATCTCTTGCCCATTTGACCAGGTTAGGTAGCGTCCCATGACATGTGGTCACGGTGATAATGCTGGATGAACGTCTGACCAGGTCACTTCCTTGCTGCCCAGAAAACTTTCACACATGACGAGGGTTTGGTCAACGCCAGAGACTGGCTGGTGGGGGGAAACATTCTAAATCTAATCCCATCCCACATGGAAATATGCTCGCAGCATTGTATTTGTTAGTTAGCAAACGACTTCTGAACAATTTCAGATTAAGTGAGTTTCATTCCTGCGATTAATTTTAATGTATTTAAAATGTTAATATGTACTTGTTTTTAAACATGTACCAATCACTAAAAACGTCACATCTAATTTATTTCTGTATTGTAGTGGTTTTCTAACTACTGTTGTAATCATTACTGGAGAAGATGAAAAAGTTATTTTTTAAAACTAAACCCATCATTTTAAATGTCACAACCGCTTGCAACGACGTTCTAACTCCGCACTGTACGAGAATGTATGACCACGATATGCTAACTTTACGAATCCAATGTGGATGAGAGCGTTTTTTAACAGAACTGTTTATTGTAACTGTTTTGCTCGTAAGGTTGTACTCGTGAGTAAACCATCCCTGTGATAGTAATTATAAACTAATTAGTAATAATATAGTAATAGTTTATTAGGCCTTAACATCTAACGACACTATTAACAACACACTAGTTTTTTATATATAATTATTATGTTATTAATTAATATGATATTATAATTGTTTTAGAAACAAGCAAGGCAATTGAATTATTGCTCACTGTCCTATCCTACTTTAGTATATTTTAAATGCACCGATAATAAGCAGCAAATACGGCGGACACAGCTAGAGAATCTAAAATCAGTACTGACAACAAACTGATATCATCACAAAACTCACACTTACCATTGTGCTGATATCAGCAAGTGTGTGGACACACGGAGATAATATGAAATCTAGTTCAGGTCTCTATAAACCCCGATTTTATACGGCGCTTTATCCACGAACACAGCCTGGGCCAGTTATCTCCGCTCAACCCACAAACCCCGCCCTCTATCGGCCCACTCTCTCGTGTACGCCAGGCTCTGCTGACGCCAGGTCGCGGTAAACAAAGTCGGACACCAGCGGCTGTCGTGAGGTGGGTGCAGCCTTCTGTTCTCATTCACAATACAAAATAACACAAAGTGACGCAGCTTTAGAGAACAGAAATACGAAACAATACAAGCACGTTGCGGCGATTAGCCCTCTTCAGCAAACAAACACAAAACACAACATATAGTCACTGAGAAGACCCTCCTGTGACTACATTAAGGCATAAAGACTGGATGAGAAGAATAAAAAGATGAAGAAATGAGAGCGATGAGGAGAAAATGCAAATTTGAAAAAGAAAAAAAAAATGTTGCTACTTATTTCAGAATACAAGGCTGCAATACTCCAGTATTATATTACAGCCGGAATTTCTGAGATAAGTAGAAACATTTTTTTTTTTTTTCAAATTTTGCATTTTCTCTTCATTGCTCTCATTTTCCCCCCATCTTTTTATTCTTCTCATCCCGTCCTTATGCTATTATGTAGTCACCGGAGGGTCTTCTCAGTGACTATATGTTGTGTTTTGTATATGTATTTGTTGGCTGATGAAGGCTAGTCGCCGCAACGTCCGTGTATTGTTCTGTAAAGCTGCGATACTTTGTGTTATTTTACGAGGGTAAGTTAATAAGTAAGTCACAAATATCTGTAGGAAAAAAAACTAAGGTAACTTGAAACCAGTTTATTTTTATACATACATTGTCCCTTTATTCCTCAGCCCCTAGCAATTTCCCGTAAAGCAGTGCATAGCTGAGTCGAAAAAGTTACAAGATCGAGTCACACAGTTCTGTCGGATGGCGGGTAAATGAAAACAGGGCACACAGTTCTAGGCAGCCGGTTTGGGAGGACTGATAAATCGATGGGACAAGTGCATCAATGTTGGTGGAAATTATGTTGAGAAATAAAGGGACAATGTATGTATAAAAATAAACTGGTTTCGGGTTGTTATCGTAGTTTAGTTATCTTTCTACAGCCATTTATGACTTACTTATTAACTTACCCTCGTATATTGTTTACATTTCCACAGCTTTACCGCAGTTCCTCTAATTATTTTCATGTTCTCATTCACTGCATTTATGTTCACAATTAAGTTTTTAAACAAGATTTCAGCTGGTCTTAGACGTTGACGATCCGTTCAGAAGGTAATGGCAAATTACCGATCCTAGAAAATCAGTCTACGTTCATCGCAACATCCTGCAAAGGACACGCGACATTTTGTGTGTTAAAATTAGTCTCGCAGCAAATAACAACGCCATTGGTGTGTGAAATGTTAGGCTTTCATGTGTTCACATCATATAAGGTGGGGATGGTCAGTTCCTTTATCGTGGCATTTCCTTTCCAGACACTTTCCTGAAAATGGTTTGGTAAACATTTATAATAAGGATGGTCGACCCGAGATAAATTATGTTAGGGGAAAGTAATTGTGCGCCTGCTGGGGATTTTACATGGACCGCTGACTTGGTGGGCTGGTGCCATAACCACTGTGCCACCAGTGGGGGGGGGGGGGGGGGAGGGGGGTGATAAGTATAGTATAGCGGAAGTTTAAAGGCCAGAGCATTCACTTCATTGCAACGGGTTTTATCTCAAACGGCTCAGTCTCGTTTCGAAGAGCAGCTTGTCAAAAGCGCCGCATATAGCACGAACTCCATAGCTCCAGCGACTACCCCTAGAAGTCTCAGAGAAAATTGCACTCCTGAACATAATGGCGGAGTCCACAAACGAACCGAGAACCTTCGGAGCCCGAGGCAGTGGCCTTTTGGCTAATATCAAAGTGTAGTGTCTGTCCTTGACCTTGCCAGGGCCACAAGCAGAGGCGGTCATCCGAACGACACACAGCGACGTGGGGACCTGATGGGGCGGCTCTGGCCCCAGGGGGAACCGTGAGCCCTTATTTTAGAAAAGAAAAAAAGGTTTAACCACTAACCCATGAAGAGCCTCGTGTGTAGTATTTAGCAGTGGAACTGGTAAAGTGACAAACATTTGTTGTCCTTGCAACTCACACACAAGCACACACGCACACACACGCACATGGAGAAAGAAAGAAAGAAAGAAAGAAGAAAGAAAGAAAGAAAGAAAGAAAGAGATGTGAGGATTTATGCCCTCCCTCACCACACCCCCACTTCCCCCATCCAACAAAATTCATCGTGATATGGTTCAGCCATGCAGATACAAAACAACAACAAGATTGTGTAAGTTAATACGTATAATTAATATATAAAGTAAACATGTTTATTTAAACCTGCAAGTGCAAGCAGCAGGATCCACGCCATCCCCTTTTCTCCTCTAGTTCTTTCCGAGTTAAACCAGGCGAAACGTCTCGTCGAGGCATAAAAGTAACACTTTCGGAAAAATACTTTTCAAGCAGATAAGACGTCACTTGTGGCAAATGTACCTCGTGAACTTTTGCGGATTACTATGCATTCATTTTTCTTTGCATGTTCTTTCAACCATGCGAAATGTCTGGGCCAGACCTAAAAATAACATTTCTGAAACACATCTTTTCAACTAGGAAAGACGTCATTTGTGGCAAATGTATCATGCGATCTTTAGCAGATTAATTAATATACATTCACGGTGTGGTGATTTTGGTGACTGGAAAGTTCAAACGGCTTTGTTGTCACAATAGCTTCTTTCAAGCTTTGTAGCTTCTTTCATGGGCCAACGAGTTAGAAGAAACCTCATGCATGACGTTTGATTCATACACCACGGATAAACGGCCATCTTAGACCTAAACCGAACTATCAAGGGATTACGGATTATGCTGCAACTAGAAATGCAATGATCAGAAACCATGACGTGGAAAGGCCACTAGGACTTGTCAGTCTTGCACTTGTCAGTCTAGCACTTGTCAGTCTGGCACTTGTCAGTCTAGCACTTGTCAGTCTGGCACTTGTCAGTCTGGCACTTGTCAGTCTGGCACTTGTCAGTCTACCGTCTCCCAACATCATGGGTGGTTGATGTTCATCTCGAAACAATCATAACATCTGATGGGAGATGCCTTGAAGAGATTAGAACAAGAATCGTCATGGAGAAGGTGGCCTTTTCCAAGATGGAGAACGTACAGACCAATTAAAAAGATGTAATTTGCAACGAAAAAAAGAGTGTTGAGGTGATACATAGAACCTATGCTTTTGTATGGATGTGAAGCGTGGGCAATGAGCAAACAGGCTGAAAAGCATCTGATGGCTGCGGGAATGTGGTTTCTGGGGAAAATGCAAAGAATACCATGGACAGACAGAAAAACCAATGGCAAAGTCCTACAAGAAACATTAAAATCATAAACTGATTAGAGAAATTAGACGTAGACGGTCACAATTTTGTGTTCACGTTATGAGAAGAAATAAAATGGAGAACTTGGTGACAACTGGCAAGATCGGGGGAAGAGAACAAGGGGAAGGCAGAGAAGTAAATACATGGATGGCTTGGCCATGTGGCATGGTCTAGACAATAATACCTGAGCTGATCCACGACTCTGGTGATCGTGAGAGATGGCGAAACATGACCGCCTACGCTTATCGGCATGGCACATGATGATGACGCTCATCACAGGTTCATCATCATGTGCCCGGCCAGCTGGTGTAGGCGTTCATGTCTCTCCATAGACATCAGTCTTTGATGTTCTGGATCAACACTGTTGATTATATTCTTCCATTCCAACATCTCAGTCCATCCACCATAATTTCACTTCGTCTGACTGCCTGTTTTCTCATTGATCTTTCAAGTTGTATCGATGTTCTCCAATGCCTCTCTTCTCATTACATGACCAACGCAAACTGTTTCTCTCTGTCTTATTGGTGTATATAATGTTTTAGTTTAACCAGCCTCTTTCAGGCAATCGTTGTTAGATTAAAGGTGTGCTCTACATATTTGACAAGTGGCTTATAGTGTAGGTCGAGTAGGATTTCTACTGAATGACAATTACGTTCAATCTCCACGAACGAGAATCCTACTGAATGACAATTCGGTTTAGCTGCCCACAAAATGTCGTCAGCTAAACGGAATATAAGTACAATGAGAGAAAATCTCGCGTCATTCTGAAACCCGATCGTGCTGCAGAGGTTCGACGGGTGCAACTCCAAGGCCGTCCTTCTAGGGAAACAGTGCTCTGCATGTTTCTTCCTGAGCTGGTTCCATGCTTGGGGAGTGTTGCTCTTTGTGCAAATCAACCCAGAAATCACTAATCAAGATCCAGACTTCTTAAACATCCGGTCTGCTGATGCCGATGCAGCGGGTTCAAACCCTACACTGATTAATTGGACTAAAATGTTAACTTTTCTTAAGGGACGTAAATTACAAGTGCCTCTGAAGTCTGAGTGGATTCGCCTGATGGCGAGGGACACTGGTAATAGGGAAAGCTAATCCACGCGCAAAAATGAGCGCAGTGTACCAGAAGTAGCAGCATGTGTATGGCCAACGCTTGAACTCAACGCGAGCGAAGGCAACGAAAAAACAAAAGGACCCGATCATGGAAACAAACAGCAAACTACACGTTATCAGCAGTTGGTCAAACCGTTCATTGTGGTGGGTCATAAACGCCCTTAATATACGGATTGTGTCCTTCTGTGGTCTCCAAAGGCGCAGCTTGTGATGAACAGTATAGGGAAGTGAGACTAAGGAGCCATTTTGTAGGAAGTGACGATCCCTTGGGTAAACCCAGTATCAGAGCATTATGTATCAGCTCTGCATGTACGGAAGCCTCTTTAGATGGAGAGGAATGCCCATGTTCTACCCCTGGCTTTTCCCGAGGACTGGCGTGCGTGCATGCATGCAGCTGTTCTGCACGGGTCTTTTGGGGAGGGCTCCATTTGTTGATGGCAGCGCGAATATGACGTCACCACTCTGAAGCCGGGGAATTCCACGAAATTACCGGGAAAATAAACTCGGTTAATAAAGGCTGGGAAGAAGCCGAGGGATCTCACTGCTGTAAACAGGCAGAACACAATTACGTTCAAAACTAAATAAACATATTGAACGAAACGAAGAAGAGGGGAGAAAAAAAAGGGGGACGGAGGGGTGAGAAAAAAAGAGCAATAGCAAGAAGAAGAAGAAAAAGAATAACAAGAACAACAATAACCAGAAGAAAAAGGTCAACAACAATGACAACAACAAGAAGAGCAACAACAACAATAACAAGAAGATGAAGAACAAATACAACAATTTGGAAGCACTAGACTCGAGTTTCGCTCTCGTTTGAGCTCGGCAATAGTGCATATCCTTGACTGGACCCGGAATCAAATCTGGATCACACCCGCGTCACACGCAGTGATCCGGGTTTGATCCTGGGTTTAGTCAAGGATATGCACTACTGACGAGATCAAACGAGAGCGAAACTCGAGTCTGGTGCGGTGCTTCCAAATTGACGTGGACAAGGCCTTATGTTCGTACCGGAATACGATCAGCGTTGCCAGTAGTGGGTTGTGTTCAATGTTTAAATCTCAAATCCCGGCAAAAATACCAAATAAATCAACAACAACGACAGCAAGAACAAGAACAAGAAGAAACAATATGCACTGTGGCAGACACACAAACTTAACCACTGTCTACGCCCCTACTTGTAGCACAAGGTTGGACACGTTCTATGCGGTTATTGCCTGCTCTTGTCAGATATCCTGGATCCTTCTATTTTAAACTACTTTAATGATTAGATATGTTCACAGTACGAAACAGTGATGTGTGTGTAGTGTGTGTGTGTGTGTGTGTGTGTGTAGTGTGTGTGTGTGCGTGTAGTGTGTGTGTGTGTGTGCAGCGTGTGTGTTTAGTGTGTGTTTTCAATCGTCCCTGTATACGTAGTGCAGTAAAAGTAACGCCCGTTTCTATGCCGTTAATTTGTAACCCTTCCTATCTCCCTCTGGGCTATGAATTCTCCCTACCAGTATTAGTCTATAGTGCATCAAAAATTGCCTGACGAACGTTGCGTCCCCGGTCCCTTCCCCAACACGAGGACACTACTGCGGCAACCGTTAATTAGCCCTTACTGCCACACACACACACACACACACACACACACACACACACACACTGGCTAGCACGCTTGCCTGCCGGCACCGTGGCTGTGGGTTCGAATACGTTTCCCCTCTGCCGTGCGTCCACCTTGACGAGGTAGAGGGGCTTGAGCGTTCCAATGACCCCAAGAGCTATGCCGACGGTAGCACAGCTACTGGTAGGGTCACCCATGTCGGACAGGTCAAGGGAGAGGGACCAGACGAAGTGACGCACAAACCTGCTGCCTTGTAGGTAGACTGGGGACAGTCAAAGGCTAGGGAAAGCATCCCAAACAAATGCTTGTCGAAATCGGATGTACTGAGCCACATGCTTGACAAAGAAGTGCAACGTAACTTTATCATTTCATGATGCCACAGATGAAAATTAATCGTTATGGTGCTAATCCCGTGAAGTCCCATCAGGCGGTGATAGTGCCGGGCCCCCTGCCTCGAGGGGGTCCACCCATGACTACTGGTGGTCACCTTCCCCTGTGCTGTGGAGTCAAGGCACAGAGGAGTAGGTTAAGAGTTATTGACCAAACACCCCGGACACTCAACATACTACAATGGAATGCAGAAGGAGTTTATAACAAGAAAGCCTCCCTAACACAGCGTCTTCATAAAGATAGAATAGATGTGGCATGCATTCAAGAGACACACCTCAACGCCAATCGCACATTTTCAGTCAAGGGATATCAGGCCACACGTTTCGACCGCGAAGGACACAAAGGAGGAGTTGTAATACTTACACGAAATACAATACCTTGCAGCGAAGTATCTGTGATCTCTGACAACCAAACGGAAATTATAGGTGTTGATATAATGATAAAGGACGTGAAAATAAGAATTTACAATCTGTATAGCCCGGCAGATAAGGATCTTACACTCTCAAACATGGAAATAACTGACACAAATTGCATTGTTGTCGGAGACTTTAACAGCCGTTCAGAAAGATGGGGATACCCAGATACTGACAAAAGAGGAGATGAAGTGGAGGACTGGGAAATAGACTCAAATCTCCATCTACTCAACAAAGCGGATGACACACCGAGCTTCTACTCCAGAAGATGGCTTACCACTTCTACTCCAGACTTAGCTTTCTGCACAGGAGACATCCTCCACAAAATCGATCGCCATGTGCTTGACCAATTAGCAGGTAGTGACCACAGACCAATCAAGCTTGTAATAAATATGGAGTATGTTCCACAGGAGCAAAAGCCCTTACCCCGCTGGAATTACAAACGAGCAGATTGGGACAGATTTGCCATACTAACAGACAAATATTGTGAAAACATAAATACACGATATGGCAACATGAAGCAAATGGTGGAAAGTCTAAACAGAGCAATAATACAGGCGGCCACTGAGTCTATTCCAAGAGGAGCGAGGAAAAATTACAAACCATACTGGACTGAAGAGCTACAAATTTTGGAGGACAAAGTTGAAGATGCTAGGAAGACCGCAGAGAGAGAACAAACAACTGTAGCGAACATCTCTCTCAAAGCCATCTCAGCAAAATATAAAAGAACAGTAAATCAAACAACAAGAGATTGTTGGAGGGAAAAAACAGAAAACCTGAATTTTGACAGGGATGGAAACAAACTATGGAAACTAGTGAAAGCCATGAACAATGAAGGACCTAGAAACAAACAAATAACAATTAAACAAGGAAATGACTTGCTTACAGGAAAAATGGCTGCAAATGCACTAATGGAACACTATGCCAGTGCAAACCACATTGATATTACAGCCGAACAGAAGAAAACAATCAACGATAAACAGATACATCATAGATATACAGAGACAGCAGCAGAATATATGATGGCAAATCTAACAATGGAAGAAATGGAACAGGCTATGAATACCCTAAAAAAGAAGACATCACCAGGAAAGGATGGAATCACAAATGAAATGCTAATAGGACTAGGCACTAAGGCAAAAAAGAAACTACTAGCAGTCCTAAACTACAGCTGGAAGAGGGGAATAGTCCCACAGGCATGGAAGGAAGCTATACTAATACCAGTCCCAAAGAAAGGAAAAGACCTGGAAGAACCAAATGGCTATCGACCTATCAGTCTTCTTAGCTGTGTAGGAAAATTAATGGAACGCATTATCAATGGCAGGCTAACATGGCATCTGGAAGAAAACCAACTCTTAACACCTCACCAAGCAGGATTCAGAAAGTACAGATCCACTGAAGATCAAATAACCTATATAGCTCAGGAAATAGAGGATGCCTTCCAAGAGAAAAAGCACACACTAGCAGTCTGGATAGATTTAGAAAAAGCATTTGATAAAGTATGGAAGGAAGGACTGAAAGTAAAACTACAAAAAATGCATGTCTGTGGGAAAATGTACAAATGGATCAGCCACTACCTTGAGAACAGAACTGCCAGGACAAAAGTACAAGGACAAACCAGCAAAATGATGCTGTTGGAGCAAGGTGTCCCCCAAGGAGGAGTTCTTTCACCAACATTATTCCTAGCATATATAAACGACATCACGGAAAATTTTCCAGCCAGAGTACACACATCATCCTTTGCAGATGACCTAGCCATATGGACATCTGAAGAATATATTAGTACAGCTAACAGCAGAATACAGCAAGCCCTATTAGCGCTAGAGGACTGGTCAAAATCATGGCTAGTGAAGATAAGTGAGGAGAAAACAACATGCACAGTATTCTCCCTCTCAACTAAAACTCAGCAACCTAAGCTGGTATTGAATGGAAAAATATTGCGCCATGAAGAAAATCCAAACTATCTAGGAGTCACCTTTGATCGTCGCCTGACATGGAAGACACAGGTTGAGAAAAATCGAACAAGAGCAAGGCAAAGAATGGCAATCATGAAAAAGCTTGCTGGTACAACGTGGGGAGCAGATGAGAAAGTTCTCAAGAAGTTATATACTGGACGGGTGAGGCCAGTACTGGAATATGGCATTGCAGCTTGGGCAACAGCAGCTAAGTCAAACTTTAACAAAATAAGTAGAGTCCAAAACCAAGGAATGCGAATCATAACTGGAAGCCTGAAGACAACGCCTATTAATGAATTAGAAAAGATAACTTGTTTACAACCAATGCAGGATAGAAGAGATAGCAGAGCCCAGCAACAAGCTGAAAAATTTAGAAGATTGACAGACCACCCTATGTATAAAAGGTTTAGTGGTTTTGGAAAGGGAAGACTGAAGCGTAGCAACTTTGTAGAAACTGCAAAACGAAAGATTAGGGCAGATCCCATACTTAACATATCAACAGTCAAACCCATTTACAATGCAGACAAGTTCCCAGCTTGGAGGCAGCAGCAACTGCCTGAGATGATAGAAAACATTCCTGGTATTGAGAAAAAGAACACTCAGCATGAAACCGAAAGAAGAGAAATAACCCTAAACTACATAAAAGAACATTACCCAAGCAGCAATTGGACCCATGCATATACAGATGGATCAGCCAAAAATTCAATAGAGAATGGAGGAGGAGGAATTCTCCTAAATTTAAAAAATGGAGTGAAAAAAACACATTCAGTGGCAACTGGAAAGTTTTCAAGTAACTTCAAAGCGGAGGTAGAGGCTCTGAAAACTGCAGCAGAAATGCTTTTGATGGAGGAAAATAAAGACACACAAATAGCTATCTTTACAGATGCAAAGTCAGCTGTCTCAATACTGAAGAGCAAAAACAGCACAGAACTACCTGACCTAAGAGCAGCACTCCATGGTCTATGCCAGAAATCCAAAAAAGTTGTAATACAGTGGATCCCATCACATAGACATAACCTATAATGAGGCAAAGAGGTTGATAAAAAGCACTCATAGAACCAAATGGGAATCAGAGCATCCAGGCCACCAGAAGGATGATGCATATTACAAACTCGACCGAAGAGAACAAGTAGCAATCTTCAGACTCCGCACAGGACATAACAGGCTGAAATACCACTTGTTCAACAAACTAAAGATAGGAGATACAGATGAATGTAATTGTGGAACTGGTAAAATGACAGCTAAACATTTGCTGCAAGAGTGCCCAATATATGCAGAACAGAGAAAGATATTTTGGCCCACACCTGCTTCATTCGAGGACAAGCTTTATGGAGATATCAACAAGCTCAAGTCGACTGCAGCTTACTTTAACTGTATTCAGGTTGACATTTAAATGTACATGAAGAAGTTTTTAGACTGCCACACTTCATACCACAGGCATGTCGGTTACACAAGCCTCCCAGAGGCATGAAATGGAATATTGCTTGGATAGCAAATCCATTACGTGGAAAGTCCGAATCGAAAGCTCACTGTGTGGATGTCATCTGCAAACTGCATTCTTCTGGCTTCTGGAAGAACAGCCTATGGTGAACGGAAGGCCCAATATACGGAAGTAAGGCTAAGCAGCCATGTGCAGGACGTGACGATTCCTTGGGTGAGCCCAGTACCAGAGCGCTGTGTGATGGCTCTGCAATTATGGAAGCCTCCTTGGATGGCGGGGAATGCCCATGGTCAGCCCCTGCCTTCCCTTGAGGGCCGACCAGGATGTCTTTGGCTGTTCTATATGGGCCAGCTGGGATGGGAGATAACACCACAACAGTGAGAGTCTAACGTCCTAAGAAACCCCCCGGGAAGGTTAACCCGGTCAACAAATGCCCGCAGAAGTCGGATGTGTCGGCCTAACGGCGCAAGAACGCAGCTCTGCTGTAAACAGGCACAACGCAATCACGTCCGAAAAAAAAAACCGGATGAACGAAGAAGAAGAAGAAGAATACGTTTCGAAGCATATTTTTTAAAAATTGAACTGAATTCCCAGGTCGACCCAGCCGAAAATGGGCGCCAGAAAATATCTTAGGGGATAAAGACGGCACGCGTAATATTTACCACATCACAGATCGAGTGCCGATCATTTATATAAATACGGGGTTGGCACCATGTGGTGGATATGTACCGAGGTGTGTAAAAAAAAGGATCGTTTACTCTTTTTTTTTTTTTTACTATATACAGTCAACATGGTTGGTAAGTGATATAAGCTCGATCCTCGCCGGCGTTACGGAGTTGCTGCTGCCGTGTTGGGATATGGGGCAGCATCATCCACCAGGAGTGGAAGCAGGAGAGAGCAGCATGGCATAAACTGGCCCAAGAGATGTGCAAAGGCAATCAATCGGCAAAACAAAGTCAAAATGCCTCGGCAACATTTGTAATGAATATTACGCTGGAACTTCGTAGAGCTTCGAAGAGAGAGAGAGAGAGAGAGAGAGAGAGAGAGAGAGAGAGAGAGAGAGAGAGAGAGAGAGAGAGAGAGAGAGAGAGAAGGAGAGAGGGATGAAGGGCGAGAGAGCGAGAACTAAGGAGAGAGAGATGGCGCGAAAGAGAGAGCGAGAGCGTGAGGGCAAAAGAGAGCGAGAGGAATAGAGAGAGAGGAAGAGAGAGAGAGAGAGAGAGAGAGAGAGAGAGAGAGAGAGAGAGAGAGAGAGAGAGAGAGAGAGAGAGAGAGAGAGAAATCGAGACTGAGAGATAGATAGTGAGACAGAGAGGTCCAACCCTGGAGAAACTGATCCATCATGCAGACGTGTCTACACGTCAGCGGATTCGTTTAAAAATTTAGCAGTTCTGAACGATTTAGGTTTCCAATACTACAGCAACATCGGGCACTCGATCAGACGATCCTTGCCAGGCACTGGCTAAAGGCCTATGCAGTAGTTAAAGTTAGTTGCATATCCTTTACGGACGTAGCAGTCAACCCAGCATTCTTGGCTGTTCGTAGACATTGTGTAAATCAACGAACACGGGAAATGAAATTGGTCAGATTTACAAGAATTAATCACAAGTGATAAATAGGACGTTTAGGCTAAAGGTTTCAACAACACACATACAACAGCTACATATACAATATCATCATCCAGTGCCGTGCCGGCTGGCATGGGTGATCAAATCTCTCCACAAATTGCGATCTTCGATGGCATGAATCAATTCGTGTGATGACTCTCTTCCGTACCATGACACAAGACTGTGAAGAATTTTCTCAGGCTGTCTTCCTCTATCTTTCTTTCCGCAAATCTTTCCGGTTGTCACAGAATGTTCTAGTATTTGACGTCTCATAATATGGCCAAATAATGATGACTGCTTTGTTGTTAATATTTGCGATAAGCTGTCTTTGCGATTTGGCTTCCCTCAAAATGTCCCGATTGCTCATTTTGGTTGTCCTATTAATTTTCAGCATGCTTCTATAAAACCACCAGCTTCCGGTCCCCAGCATGGCGGATTAGGCATTGAACCGATACGGCCTCTGGAGTATTTATCTTTGTGGCTGCGGTTTGCATTTCGCATTTTCCTCATGTTGGACTGGTAGTATATGGTTCCGTCGCCCTGCTACTGAGTGAGTGCGTGGCTGCGACTCTGTGAGCTGTGATATTCACGTGGAATGCTTCTACATGTCCGCTTTTGTTTGTACAGTGACCTGCATGTTCGGAACAATGGCTACCGGCTGTTGCTGAATTGACTGATTTGCTTTTTCGGTTCACGAGTGCATTTTTCAAGAGACTCCTGGGAGTCGGCGCCGGAGCTACGGAGTTCGTGCTTAATGCGACACTTTCGGGACGGTCGCCCTGCGGATAGAGACAGCCATGTGAGAAAGCCCGGTTCAATGAGGTCTTTCTGGTGACTGCCGAGTCCATCGACGATGAACCGTGGTTTTCGTGGATGAATTTTGTGTTTGGCATTTTTGCGGCGGCATTATGCACAGTGCACCTGTGCGGGCTGTTGGCTTGCCGAGACTATTGTCTGCTCGACATTTCACATTGGACAGTGGGGAGCATTTTGTGTGATATTCACTGGCACAGGAACGGAGCATAAAAGGGACAACCAGTTGCCGTGAAGTTGGAACCTTGACTAACTAACTATCTATAAAACCACATCTCCAATGCTTCCGGGGATATTTTTGTCGTCTGTTTATTAATTGTCAACAATATAAACAATCGAAATTAAAACAAACGGTCGAAATAGAAATTAACTAAAAAATTACCGTATGCCAGGTGCAAATAGAAAATTATAATCTGCACAGTCGCAGTGAAGCCACAAGCCATTCGGCCTGAAACCCTCAGGCTCAAGACCCCTGTCCTACACCGCAAGGTACTACAGTCAGTGATGACATGTTTTTTTTTTTTTTTTGGCATATCCTTTACAGGACATCGCTGTCAACATCAGCATCTTTCAGCTGTATGTTGATTTCTTGGCAAGATTACGCTCAGTAGTTTGCCATTGCTTTCTGAGCGGCCGGCTCAGTTATCCCGCAAGTCACCAGCGGGGGTCGAACCGCTGCCAGCTCTCGCCCCGCTACGAGACTCTGCGTGATAAACAGGAGTACGGAGAAAGTGTTGTAACCCCTCGGCCAGAGAGACCGGCCAGTGATGACAAGAACACAAATATGGGGAGGTGGAAGGGAAGGTCGTGGCGAGGGGTCAGACCGCTTGCCAGTGTCGTAGGTTCATGTTCGTACTACGCTATTTAGTTCACGGGTGCAGTTCTTTTCTGAAACCCTTGGGGGTTGTCGCTGGAACTACGGAGTTCGTGCTCTGTGCGATGCTTTCTACAAGCCGATCTGCGGAAAAAAGGGCTGATCTTTATGGTATCTTCTTCTTCTGCGTTCATCCAGTTTTTTTTTCTTCCGGATGTGATTGCGCTGTGCCTGTTTACAGCAAAGCTGCGTTCTTGCGCCGTTAGGCCGACACATCCGACTTCTGCGGACATTTGTTGACCGGGTTAACCATCCCGGGGATCTTTATGGTATAGAACCCGGTGCAATAAAATCGAGGTCTTGCCTTTGAACCCTTTATTCCATATTGTGTGTGTGTGTGTGTTTTGAGGGAGTTCGATCGCTTTGAACTCAGGCGTAGTCCAATTCCAATTCCAATTTTCAAAACAAAAATTCCAAATTCGGCCTCGTTTAACCTGCTTCCTCATCTGTGGTTATTGTTGTGGTCCGTGGTTTTTTGTGGGTTCATTCACCCTAATTCTTGTTTTGTGCGCTCTTACGAGTAAGTCCTATCTCGGACTGGTTATGTAGCGTTTGTGTCTGTGACTTCAACAGAGTGATCGGTCGGCGGCTGTCCTTTGTGCATGTTTCCTCTTGTGGTTTTCTTTGTTGGCGCAGGCTCCTGGCTCGTCTGGCTTGACTGGTTGCAGTCCTTAACAGGACTTTTTATTTGGTATTTTTGCCTTCTCATTTGTGTATTGCCTGTAGAAGCTTTTCGATACGATATGCCTCCTTGCGCTTTCTTTCACTCCGCTTCCCGCGTTTGAGTTCTTGCTGTCTTTCGATTGCTTCCTCCTTGGTTAGCCATGGGATGATTTCTCCGTCTTCTATATAGTATTGCTATGGGTGTTCGTCATCGTCGTTTTTTTTTTTTTATCTGGTACAGTGGCGGTATGGCGGGCATTGGTTTCCCGTTGAGTTTCATGTACTTCTTTTCTTTTTCTTCCGTGCGCTTTCTGTAATCCCTCGCACTTGAATTCGTATTTCCTCGTTATCTCTGCGTGCCATGCTGGCGTTATCGGGTCGTCCTCTATGCCGTCGTCAGGGTGCTCATCTCGGTTTTTTTCGGATGTCTGGTGGGATATTGGCTTCCCTTTGAATGTCTCGGGCGTCATGGTTGGGCTGCTGGCTTTCGCTTGCAGTTCAGGCTTGGTCTTTTGGTTTTCATCTTGCGATTTCTCTGTATTTTCTTGTTCGGCTTCTGTTGTTTTGTTTCGGAATATTTCCATTTCAGCTTTCTGTAGTTCTCGCTTTGATTTAATGGTTTGTAGGATCTCTTCGTTCTCCTTCTTAATCAGTGCCATATGTTCTACTTCTTGCTTGATGTTTTGCTGAATCTCCTTCATTTCCGCCAGTAGTTTATCGTTGTCGCTATTCGGGGTCGGCGTCAGCAGTGCCTTGACTTGGCTCTTCAACTCGTCTATCTGCTTTTGAAATTTATCTCTTTCGGCTTGTGCTATACCCGTGGCTGTCTCGCCCCTTCGCATTGCTTTCTTGATTGATGTCTTCGTGGTAGTTGCGATCTTCAAGGCGTCTCTGTGTTGTTGCAGGTACGGACAGCCCAAGTATCTTGCTCCATGCTTGCCCAGGCAGTTGGCGCACTTTATTTTGTTGTTAGGAGCTCTGAAGTCCGTGTCCAGCTTGGCCAGCGGACACTCCTTCAAGGCGTGGTGATCGGCGCAGTAACGGCAGATTTCCGTCTTACTGCGGCATATTGCTCTGCTGTGGCCGGCCCTCTGACATCTGGAACATTGCGTGATTCTTGGGATGAATCTCTCTGGCTGCTGCATTCTCTCGTTGAATGATACTGTGGTCGGCATCTCGCTGTCCTCCGATATCACCGCCGCCAAGGTTTATGTATCTTGGAGTAGGTGAAGAGCCGCTCCGCCTTCATGAATCGGATGTGAGGATTCTCTTCTCATAACTGATTTCTTCGTCTGTCAGCTCCACTTGAATCCGCTTGACCACCCTTCGGACTGTTTTTGAGTCGGTGTTCCCGGCTCTGGGGTCTTTCTCCTCCTTCTTCTCTGTTGTCTTGATTCTTGTCTGTGTTGGACTGTCGATCTTCTCCCTCGTGGTAGCTTCAGTAGTAACTGTAGTATCAGGCTCTTTGATGCAGCTAGCAGGTAGGCTTTCCATGTTCTTCTTCTTGTTGTCGGCTCCCACGCTGCACATCTTGGCTACCGCGTGTTTCTTGTCGTTGGACTTTCCACCAGACATTTTCTCCCGTATCAGGCTTCTTGACTTGTTCAGGCGACTTGTCTTGATAGCGCTGGCAGTGCGAATGACGCAGGCGTAGTCCGTACGTATTCTACTACTTATAGTCACAAGACTGGTATTTGCGTGTGGGTTAGCTTTCTCTTTTACTAGTGTCCTTCGCCATTAGGCGAACCCACACCGACTTCTGAGGTACTTGTAATGTATGTCCCATAGTCAAAAACGAGAAATCAACAATTTAGTCAAACTGACCGGTGTAGTGGATGAACCTGCGCCCTTGAATCAGCACCCCGAATTTTCAGAGTTTGTGCTCTAATTCATTCAGCCATGCTGACCTCATGTAAATGGTTTAAAAGAAGATCAGACACGAAGACAATTTACTACATACATCACAACGAGGTAGTCTATATCTCTGGTTACATTAACATAAGAGAAATATCGAAACATGTTGTAACTGGTACTATCGATGATAAAAAGAAGACAGAGGAAGACAGTGAAAGTGGATTTCTGTTACAACCTTGCCTGGGGGAGTATCCCAGCACACAAACTGTCACCTTCTGTTGGAGATCACGAGATACGGAGAAGCATGATCGGCCAAGTTATCTTGAAATATGTTCGAATTTATTGTCAGCAATGACGTCACAGCTTATGGAATTCGGTAATCAGTGTACATGTTTTATCGGTCACAAATACAATTAGAGAGAGAGAGAGAGAGAGAGAGAGAGAGAGAGAGAGAGAGAGAGAGAGAGAGAGAGAGAGAGAGAGAGAGAGAGAGAGAGAGAGAGAGAGAGAGAGAGAGAGAGTTGGGGGGGGGGGGGGTCAGTGTGGCCGCGGAGTTTAATATGTTGCTTCGGTCAGTTTGACTTACACGTTGACTTCATGTTCAGAAAGCAATGGCAAACTCATTCATTCATTCATTCATTCATTCATTCATTCATTCATTCATTCATTCATTCATTCATTCATTCATGCATGCATGCATTCATTCATTCATTCATTCATTCATTCATTCATTCATTCAGTAGCATGTCCTTTGCAGAACCTCGCTCCCATAACAACTGTCCGCGGTCATAAGTAAGATGCCCCGCGTCCGATACACCCATCTGGATATCATCCGCTACATCCTGCACCCATCTTCTATTTGGCCTTCCTCTTCCTCTCTTCCCAAGCATATACCCCTCCATTATTGTTCTCTCCAAACTTTCGTGACTTTTCAAGTGACCAAAATATTTCAACTTTCTTTGTTTTATTGTCTTTAATAGCCAACCTTTTTCAGTATTCAGCTCTTGAAGTATGGATGCATTTGTTCTTTTCTTTACCCAAGATATTCTTAGAACTCGTCTATAACATTTATATTCAAAGGCATTTATGCGCTGTTCAGCTTGTTTAGTAAGTGTCCAGGTCTCACAGGCGTATGTTGCAATGGGAAAGATGCAATTGCCAAGCAAGTCAACCTAGGGTTGGGGTTGGTCGCGATGTCCTGCAAGGGACATGCAACATTTTAAATACAAAGATAAGAGGTCCGGTTTGTGACATTGTTATCATTTCAAAGATGGCCGGTGATTGATACGAAAGACGACAGGGGCAGATAATGCTGGGTCGGTTCACATGTGGTTTGTACGTGTCAAGCAAGAGTGCGGGTATTTGGAGTAAGGATCGACACAACTCAGGAAGCATCCACACACACACACACACACACACACACACACACACACACACGTGCACGCACATCCACACACACACACATACACACACTCACACAACAGTTAATCAACATGGAGTATGCAATGAGGATAATCTACTGCTATCTGACACCATTAGAGGCTCATGACTTCACTGTGTTTACTTTGGCAATGGTCACTTTCATTGCGTGCGAATACCTCCAGAAGAGCTCATGCTCCTTCCCGTAGAACACACAAGCAGAATCTCAGCACAGTGCACGAATTTCGTGGACCGGCAAGATGCTAATGTGTCTATATCAAACTCATGCCTGCAATAAATATTATGTTTGTCGAATTTTAATTTGAAATTGTGTCAGGACAACGAATACTCGAACTGCTTTTTTTTTCGATGTCCAACTCACGAGGGATTTTTAACTCGTGTATGCAGTAGGTGGTGGACCGATCTTGAGAGTTAAAAGTTAGTTATATTTTCTTTACAGAACGTCACAGTCAACCACATCATTGTTTTGGCTGCTCGTGATTTCTTGGCAAGTTTACTTTCAGTAGTTTGCCATTTTTTACTGAAAGACCGGCACGCATACAATTTTATAAAAGCCAACACAAGGCGGTCTGCTACTAAATCGCCCGCAGCGGTGTTTCGAACACGGTATTCGGGATTACGAACTGTGTCCGTAACACCTTCGCCACAGAGCCGGCGATCTTGAGAGTACATAAACAAATTCGCATGTATTGATTGGCACACATAGAAGTAGAAGAGGGAAGCAGAGATTATGAAACACACTAGAAAACATAACAATTTAAAGCTATAGTTCCACACCAGGATTCGAACCTGTTACCTCCATATGAAGTTAGCTGCTCTGTGCGGGCACAAGTGACAAGACCGCCGGGGCTTGGTCTGGTTTGCCACGATAGATACTATCCCCTTCCTTTGCTCCAACCACCTCAATAGCACTCTACATCTACCAGGCCCCACACAAGCCGGGACAGCTTAACCTCCCCTCCCTCACCTAGGGTTCCAAACCCCAAGGGGGCTCGGACCAGACACCAGTCATATCACTGCACAAAGTCATAGCTAAGAGAACAAAAATTTAATTCTGAACTACATCAACCACAACACAGAGAAGGATGGCTGAAAGCCAGACTAGAAGGACTATGTACATGAGCACATATGCAGATGAGGATTCTTCATCATGGAGACGGACGATAGCTCGTGCGGTTGTCCAGTCGTGGTAGCGACTCACCCAGGCTCCTCCAGTGGACCGGAACTCCAAGGTCTGCTGCCTCTCCAAAGTTCCCTCTTCACACAGAGAACCAATCAAGGGCTGATCAAGCGCAGTACCACTGCCTGACTGACACTGCACCGATGCACAAGGATCCTTCCTTGCTGTCGTACTATTTCCCTCGTCACACTCCTGATGAAGTCTGGGCCGACCCTAGAACATTAGCGGTCTCCCACTTGCAGAAAAAGTACATGTAGCACCGTCTCAAACTACACAAGAGCCTGGTCACACTTCTATCTCATAAGTGACCCACACACTGATATGTCACCTACAAAATGAGCGGTTGCTCCACACTGAACACACAATGTCACTGGTAAAGTCTATCAGGTGACTAAACACTTCACCTTATTTCCATGTCCTTGGACAAATAGATCTTCACACAGTATCATGTAACTACCCTGATCAATGGGTAGTAATCACAACCTAGCATACACTGTCAACAGTTCATCACGATGGCATGAGGTAGCTCCCTACCTTAACAAACATTGTCAACAGTTCATCACATTGGCATGAGGTAGCTCCCTACCTTAACAAACATGTCACTCTGGTGTTCCCACCAATGTTGTAATCAATGTCCTAGGTCACTGGACCACATGTTGGCTTCATAAAGGTAACCAATGTAGAAACACTATTTAAGCATCAGCTGATACATGGTGTCCCATAACCCAGCCGGGCCAGAAGCATATAACATAGGTCATGGTGACCGGTATCAATGATCACTCTACTCAACTTGAAAGGTCACTACCTTGCAATCACCAAGGTTTACACAGAGGTTGAATGTCACCAGTGCTGCACTGGCTAGAATCACCAGACGTTTCAGTGTTGGATCCTCTCAGGATCGGATGACACTCGTCGGACTCTTGACGGAGGTCCTAACCTAGACCTACCGACTTATTCAGCACTCAGCTCCTTCCAACATTTATCTCGCAGAATCAGACGACCACTCCCAGTATGGCCTCAATCAACTTCTGGATAGGCACTGGAATGAGTGGGCCCATAGAGCTCATGGTGAAGCTCTTGAATCTTCTTCTGTATAGTAATAACAGATCCTGTGATTGAAGAATCACAAACTTGACTGCAGATGTCCGCACTGGCCGCGAATATTGACATCAAAATTACATCAGCCTGTTGGCTGCGATCTGCCTACGCTGAGGTTTGGTGGGCGACTGCTCACGACAAAGTCAGTGCGCCTTCCACTCGCCTACACGGGCCGCGTGACTTTCATGATTCATGAAGAAAACCAGAGTCACGATAAGTTCCACCAACCCGTGCTGCATGTAGCACTCGTGAACTTAGAGATCTTTACTACGTACGCACTTGAGGGAACATTCTAGATTTTTCTATAAATAACTAGAATAGCTCCGCCCCGCACTACTTTTCTAGGGAAATCCCCTATTAATTGATATTAATTTCAAGGGAGACCAACGCCTCGCACTCCCTTCAAAGGGATATTATGCAGAGATCTGCCGATCTGTAGCCGTTTCGTCACATAGGCCCCCACTTAAGATGGTCGACCCGGTCGAACTCACTAGACAAAGATCGGTCTGAACTCTGAACCTCTACTCTATCAAGATTGGATTCCCAGGAAAAGACGTTCCATAACATTCACTTTCCCTGGGGAGATCCACCAGAATGGTATGGATGCTGGATCACCAACCACCGCCTCAAACATACGTTATCTCCAGCGATTAGGCCCGAAACGTAACGGCCTGGTGATTGGCTTACAGGATCTGTCTACACTGGACTGTTCCGCATCCACCTGGTGTAGGCCATCGGTTACCTTACTGAGGGTTCGTTCGTCCCTTCCGACAATAGGATTTCTCCTATCCCGACTCGGCATCACCCTCGTGGACTGTTCGCGGATGTCGACCGAAATGAATGGTCGCTTACTCCAGGTTCGTCTGGAGTACCCTTGCTCCTGTCTTCTCTCCCGCGAGTAAAGACAGTGAGCCTGTCGGCGTATCGAGTCACCCGACGATCCCGTCGTGCCAGATGTGACTTCGCCTGTCCGACCTCGATTCCCAGTGTGCTTAACACCATGGGCCTCTTCCCGACGGAGCCTGTTCGCCCTATCTACGGTTGAACGCTCAGGAGACCGCAGACCCTCCCCACAGGATGTACTGCGTAGGACTGAGTCTTCCTCGCCCTCGTCTGGACCCAGAACCGAATCTAGCGCGATGGTAGTCGCACTATCTTGTGGAGAAACTACCTCGGACCTCTCCAAATTCTGAAGGAGAGTACAATGGAACTTACGCAATTCCCCGCGGACCTTCACCTCATACGTGGATCGGGACATTATCCGTTCCACAGGAAAAGGGCCCTGCCATCCGAGTTCGAATTCCGCCCCCTCGATTGGGAGAAGCGCGAGAACCCTATCTCCAATCTGCAGAGATAAACCGTTTCTGGTCCTTGTGCTTTGGTGCTGCCAGACAACACGTTGGGCACGACCGGATATATCTCCGCACGTCGCCTGTCATTCCAGGCCAGTGGTAGTGGCTGGAAAGACACTGGACTGTTGTCCCCCACATCCTTATGTCCGGTTAAGGATAAGGTATGCACTCTATGTATCAAGCGGGATCTGTAGTCAGTAGGGACTACCATCTGACCGTACTGGCTATCCCCTTGCCCGGCTCTACGATAAAGCAACCGGTTTTCTACATAGAACTGACCCGGAGTTGGCGGGTACAGAACTTTGGGACACCTCCAGTAAGTAAGGACGCAAAGTCTGGTCCCTACTTTGAGCACTGCTCACTAACCTCGCAAGAGAATGGTCTATTTCCTTACCACACTGCCTTTTCTCCATCCTTAGCCCTGGCCTGCCTAGCGCTCACTAGACAATGTTCCCTGGGGTCCCCCAGGAATACATGCGGACGACCG
This sequence comes from Cepaea nemoralis, assembly GCA_014155875.1. Taxonomy (NCBI): domain Eukaryota; kingdom Metazoa; phylum Mollusca; class Gastropoda; order Stylommatophora; family Helicidae; genus Cepaea; species Cepaea nemoralis. The sequence continues at coordinate 7,999 of JACEFZ010000156.1, read as the reverse complement.
AGGATCAAAGGGTAAATAGGATCAGGCAGCACAGCCGCCTGGATGCTACCCGTAACGTACCTGCACCGAATGTCAATCCGAGCAATCGGCAAGTCCATAGCTACGGAGCTCCTCATGGCCAGCTGAAATTCTCTTGTCTCGCCGGTGAGCTGCCCTGGGCTCACAAGGTGGGATGAGATTACAGCTTCAAACTGCAATCCTGTATCGTATAGACATTCCACCTGCTTCCCATTCACCTCTATCGTTTCGATCACAGGTGATTTCTCAGACTTTGGTTTCTCCCGACCCTTAGGTGTGGTCTCGCTAGGTCTACCTCTATTAGAGGCGAGACACGCAAAGTGCAAGTCCTTTGGCTTCCTCAGACAATCTACAGTATTATGGGAAGGAGACTTACAGTACTTACACCACCTCTGACTCCACTTCCGTTTTGGGGAGGCGGGAGGGCTTTGCTTCTCGGGTTTCTTACCAGAGTCTTTTACCACAGGATCTGCTACATTGGATGATTCTTTGGGACCTTTGGTCTTGGGCTTCTGATCAAGCCCCTTCTGCCTTTTCTGTGAATCAGTCTGACTGGAATCCCCAGTCTCACCATAGACTTCCACATACCTTTCAGCTAACTTATTTACTATGTCTAGCCTTTCCGCCCCATTTTCCCCTAAGAAATTCCTTAAAGGCTTGGACATCTGCATTTTCATTTGATCCACCACCATCAACTCTCTCAGACTCTCATAATCCTCTTTGAAATTGGCCAACGCCATCCACTTCAACAGGTATGAGTTCAGCCTTACACTATAGGCCGAGAACATCTCACCTGGTTCTCTCTTGGAAGTTCTGAACCTCCGCCTGTAAGCATGGGCTGTCATTTCGAATCTTTTCAAAAGAGCCGATTTCAGGGTTGGATAATCATTTTCCATCCCTGGGGGAAGACGCGCATACACTTCGTACGCGGTGCCACGGAGTCCTTGTGAAAGCTTGAGATTCCAACGCTCAGGCTCTAAACCCATAGCTTTACACATTGCCTCGAACTTCTCTAAGAATTGATCTATCTTCTCGTGGTCCGGTTCAAATGGGGGAAACGGCCATTTCATAGCATGGTAAGCTGGTCTGCTGGCTACTGATGAGCTAGGTAAAGCTACTCCACCTACTGCTCCCTCAGACTCACCAACAGATTTAGCCTCTACCTCAAGTTGCTTCATACGGAACTCATGTTCCATTTCCAACTTCCTAGCATCTAATTTCTTAGACTCTAGGTCAGCTGCCAGTTTTTGTGCCTGTTGGTCTGCCACCAACTTTTGCTCTTCAAGTGCTACCTTTCGAGCTTCAAGCTCAATTTCTGACTTTCTTCTCTCCCTCTCTTCGGCTCTGAAGTCTCTCTCTACTTCCAGTACATAGGCTTTAAACTCCTCACCTTCCAATCCCATCTCAGTTGCAGATGCCCGCACCTTAGCTAAATCTAAAGTACGAGTAGCCATGCTTAGTGTAACTTAGTATCAGTATAGATATGCAATACTCAATCACAATGCTAACTGTACTCTAACCAACACTGTAACTATGTATCTATACTAACTTAACTAAATGTCTGTCCACGTCGAAGAGAAAGGTATCAGTAGCCCTACTCGTCAAGTAGACAATAGGTATAGGACAGATGACACTATTACCTATTCCTACGAGATGTCAGAACAAAGAGAAGATCCCGGACGAGCCCCCACTCTATCTTGTGACAAGACCGCCGGGGCTTGGTCTGGTTTGCCACGATAGATACTATCCCCTGCCTTTGCTCCAACCACCTCAATAGCACTCTACATCTACCAGGCCCCACACAAGCCGGGACAGCTTAACCTCCCCTCCCTCACCTAGGGTTCCAAACCCCAAGGGGGCTCGGACCAGACACCAGTCATATCACTGCACAAAGTCATAGCTAAGAGAACAAAAATTTAATTCTGAACTACGTCAACCACAACACAGAGAAGGATGGCTGAAAGCCAGACTAGAAGAACTATGTACATGAGCACATATGCAGATGAGGATTCTTCATCATGGAGACGGACGATAGCTCGTGCGGTTGTCCAGTCGTGGTAGCGACTCACCCAGGCTCCTCCAGTGGACCGGAACTCCAAGGTCTGCTGCCTCTCCAAAGTTCCCTCTTCACACAGAGAACCAATCAAGGGCTGATCAAGCGCAGTACCACTGCCTGACTGACACTGCACCGATGCACAAGGATCCTTCCTTGCTGTCGTACTATTCCTCTCGTCACACTCCTGATGAAGTCTGGGCCGACCCTAGAACATTAGCGGTCTCCCACTTGCAGAAAAAGTACATGTAGCACCGTCTCAAACTACACAAGAGCCTGGTCACACTTCTATCTCATAAGTGACCCACACACTGATATGTCACCTACAAAATGAGCGGTTGCTCCACACGAACACACAATGTCACTGGTAAAGTCTATCAGGTGACTAAACACTTCACCTTATTTCCATGTCCTTGGACAAATAGATCTTCACACAGTATCATGTAACTACCCTGATCAATGGGTAGTAATCACAACCTAGCATACACTGTCAACAGTTCATCACGATGGCATGAGGTAGCTCCCTACCTTAACAAACATTGTCAACAGTTCATCACATTGGCATGAGGTAGCTCCCTACCTTAACAAACATGTCACTCTGGTGTTCCCACCAATGTTGTAATCAATGTCCTAGGTCACTGGACCACATGTTGGCTTCATAAAGGTAACCAATGTAGAAACACTATTTAAGCATCAGCTGATACATGGTGTCCCATAACCCAGCCGGGCCAGAAGCATATAACACAGGTCATGGTGACCGGTATCAATGATCACTCTGCTCAACTTGAAAGGTCACTACCTTGCAATCACCAAGGTTTACACAGAGGTTGAATGTCACCAGTGCTGCACTGGCTAGAATCACCAGACGTTTCAGTGTTGGATCCTCTCAGGATCGGATGACACTCGTCGGACTCTTGACGGAGGTCCTAACCTAGACCTACCGACTTATTCAGCACTCAGCTCCTTCCAACATTGATCTCGCAGAATCAGACGACCACTCCCAGTATGGCCTCAATCAACTTCTGGATAGGCACTGGAATGAGTGGGCCCATAGAGCTCATGGTGAAGCTCTTGAATCTTCTTCTGTATAGTAATAACAGATCCTGTGATTGAAGAATCACAACCTTGACTGCAGATGTCCGCACTGGCCGCGAATATTGACATCAAAATTACATCAGCCTGTTGGCTGCGATCTGCCTACGCTGAGGTTTGGTGGGCGACTGCTCACGACAAAGTCAGTGCGCCTTCCACTCGCCTACACGGGCCGCGTGACTTTCATGATTCATGAAGAAAACCAGAGTCACGATAAGTTCCACCAACCTGTGCTGCATGTAGCACTCGTGAACTTAGAGATCTTTACTACGTACGCACTTGAGAGAACATTCTAGATTTTTCTATAAATAACTAGAATAGACCAACGCCCCGCACTCCCTTCAAAGGGATATTATGCAGAGATCTGACGATCTGTAGGCGTTTCGTCACAGATGCATAACCAACCCTAGAGCATCCCGCGTTTTGTTGTTGCTATTTATGGTCTCAACCGGGGGGAAATGAGAGATCTCCTTATAGAGACACTAGCTACAACCACATTAAAAGTAACAAAATAGAAATGGAACAAGACAAGCTGCAGAAGCTGCCGGATCACCAAAGCAAATCTCTAACTGTCCGCCTATTGGAGCTTCAGTCCTAAACTATCTGCCGACCAAGACTACTGAAAGTAAACTTGTCTAACATACCACAAACAGCCAAGACATACCGGGGTTGATTGCGATGTTCTGTAAAGTACATGCACGCAACTTAACTTCCTATTCCAACCTGGTCTGCATTGCCATGACATTTGGTCTTAGGTTGCATTTATAAACACCAGGTTAGGGTTTGTATCCACCGTATCGGGAAAGCGAATAAAAGGAAAGTAGATGGATTCAAGATATGACAGATAATTTACACATGACAACAACAGAGGCAGGACAAGTTATGTATAAAAGAGACACATTTTGAAATTCAACAACAGAAGCAGGACAAGTTACGTATGATTGAGACACATTTCGAAAGACAACAACAGAAGAGAACAAAGGAATATATATATATTCCTGGGATATCAATCATAAGACCTGGTCTTAACCGGTCTCGGAATCAAAGCGAGAGGCAACTGTTACGGGTTATAAGTCCTTGTCAGTTGGCGTAGACATGGGGCGCCACGCATTGCCTCTGACGGTGGGAGACACCTACAGGTGTCACTGATCAGCTACCGCCCGCCTCAAGCTGGGCAGCCCCCGGCCAATTGGGTGCTGATCCGCCACAGCCTGCCTGCTTCAATGGGTGCTTGGGGCTAGGACAAAATCTGAATCGCAGGCTGTAAAACCAATGCACCAGGTACTAATAAAAAGAATAATAGAAACCTCAAGCTACGGCTTGCAACCTGGAACGTGAGAACCATGTGTCCAGGATTTTCCACTGACTTGACAAATATTGACGATGTGAGAAAAACGGCTGTGATTGATGCTGAACTCAATCGTCTTAACATTGATATTGCTGGCCTGCAGGAGACTCGCCTCGCTGAGGAAGGGTCACTCAGGGAAAACAATTACACCTTTTTTTGGAAGGGAAGAGGGCAGGCAGAAAAAAGGCAACACGGTGTGGGCTTTGCAGTGAAGAATTCGCTACTGGGAATGATTGATATCCCAGCTGGAGGTAATGAAAGATTATTATCACTGCGCTTGGCAACCTCTTGTGGATTTGCCACCATTCTCACTGCATATGCACCGACACTCACTTCCTCTGATGATGTGAAAGATACGTTCTATGAGCAGCTAGACTCTGCGATCAAGGCAGTTCCAAAATCCGACTACATTTATATGCTCGGTGATTTCAATGCTCGTGTGGGCAAGGACTCGAGTTCATGGCCAGTGTGCCTTGGAAAATACAACATCGGTCGCATGAATGATAATGGGCAAAGGCTGCTGGAGCATTGCACTAGAAATGACCTATGTATTACAAACTCCTTTTTTAAAACAAAAGAGATGCATAAGGTCACATGGAAACATCCAAGATCCGGCCATTGGCATCAGCTGGACTTCATTATCACACGGAGACAACATCTGAACCATACATCATTAACTCGAAGTTACCACAGTGCTGACTGTGATACAGATCATTCTTTGGTTGTTGCAAGGGTTAGACTGAGACCAAAGAGAATCTACACAGCTAAACACAAGTCTAGCCCCAGGATTAATATTATTAACACTCACGATCCTGGAAAGTGCTTTGAATTTCAACAGCAACTTGAGGACGCTTTCAATGATACATCAGAAAATTGTATAGTAAATGATAAATGGAGTAAACTTAAGGAAACTATTTATAAAACAGCGGTAGGGGTTTACGGCACTGTGGATCATAAGAGGCAGGACTGGTTTGCGGCAAACAGCCAGATACTGCAGCCCTTGATTGATAAAAAGAAGATAGCTCTCTTAAGAAACAAGGAAAGACCAACGCGTAACACTCTGAGTGAGCTGAAGCAAGCGAGGAAGGATGTACAAAAGGCTGCCAGGCAGTGTGCGAATGACTATTGGATCAAGTTATGTGAGTCCATTCAAATCGCAAGTGATAAGGGAAACATCAGAAGCATGTATGAAGGGATAAAGAAAGCCTGTGGTCCAATGATCAAAAGAAGTGCACCGCTGAAAACCTTGACTGGAGAAATCATCACTGATAAGAAACAGCAGATGGATAGATGGGTCGAGCACTATTTAGAGCTTTACTCAAGTGAGACCAAGCTGGCGGATGATGCCCTCAACGCCATAGAGGCCCTGCCAACTCTTGACCACCTGGACACACTTCCCACTATAACAGAAGTTAAGTGTGCTATAAATGAGCTTGCATCTGGCAAGGCTCCAGGTAAGGATGGGATTCCAATAGAGGTATCAGGAGTGGGCAAGACACACTCGCTCTACAGATCCACCAGCTAATAGAGCTATGCTGGCGAGAAGGACAAGTCCCACAGGATTTCAAAGATTCAAACATCATAACGCTGTACAAGAACAAGGGAGATCGGAGCGACTGCAACAACTATAGGGGTATCTCACTTCTGTGTATTGTTGGGAAAGTATTTGCCAGAATTGTCCTGCGCAGACTTCAAGTCCTGGGAGATCAAGTCTACCCCGAATCACAGTGCGGCTTCCGTCAGAACCGGTCTACCATTGATATGATATTCTCATTGCGACAGATGCAAGAAAAATGCCGGGAACAAAATCAGCCACTGTTTATTGCCTTCATCGACCTCACAAAGGCATTCGATTTGGTCAGTCGTGAGGGTCTGTTCAAAGCACTAAAGAAGATTGGCTGTCCACCAACTCTTCTGTCCATTGTGGAATCGTTCCACACAGGCATGAAGGGTATAATCAAGTTTGATGGCTCAACTTCAGAAGAGTTTGAAATCAAGAGTGGAGTTAAGCAAGGTTGTGTACTAGCCCCCACCCTCTTTGGGATATACTTTTCACTTCTACTGAAATATGCCTTTCGTGATCAGGATGACGGTATATACATTCACTCACGCTCAGATGGTGGCCTCTATAATGCTCAGAGATTGAAGGCCAAGACCAAAATCAGCAGGGTACTAATCAGAGAGTTGCTTTTTGCGGATGATGCTGCGATTACGACCCACTCTGAGGAAGAATTACAACATCTACTATCTGCATTCTCCAATGCTTGTTCTGAATTTGGTTTAACAATTAACAAAAAGAAGACACAGATTATGTCACAAGGTGCACATGGTGTACCATCAATCTTTATTGACGACGCCGAACTGGAGATAGTAGACCATTTTACATATCTTGGATCAGAGGTAAATAGCAAATTATCCCTCGATCAGGAAATCAACATCAGGATTGGCAAGGCAGCAACAACAATGAACATGTTAGCAAAAAGAGTCTGGGAGAACAGGAAGCTTACTGCCAAAACAAAAGTCCTCGTCTACCAAGCCTGTGTCCTTAGTACTCTTCTTTATGGCAGTGAAACCTGGACAACTTACTCACGCCAAGAGAAACGTTTAAACAGCTTTCATATGCGGTGTCTGCGAAGAATACTTGGTATTAAGTGGCAAGACAAAATCACAAATACTGAAGTATTGGAAAGATCAGGTTGTGTGACGGTGTATTCCATGCTCAGTCTTCGTAGACTTAGATGGATAGGACACGTTAGGAGGATGGATGATGGTAGAATACCAAAGGACATCTTTTTTGGTGAATTACAGACGGGTAGGAGATCTCAGGGTCGGCCTCTACTACGATACAAAGATGTGTGTAAGCGGGACATGATTGATACAGGCATTGATAATGCACAATGGGAGCACGTCGCCGCTGAACGTGTTGCATGGAGGGCAACTATCAGAAATGGAATAAAGACAAAGGAGAAAATGATTGCAGATAAAGCACACACAGAGCGTGAGAGACGTAAGATGGTGCAAAATGGTGGAAATGACCATGTTTTCACATGCACCTACTGTGGGCAAACATTTGCAGCAAGAATTGGCCTTACCAGCCACACTCGCCACCGCCATGGATCGTAGTTATTGCCATATGACAGTTATTAAGCCTTTTTGAAGCACAATGTACCAAACTATCGTCTGTCAAGACGGAAAGATGCCAATAAATATATATATATATATATATATACATATAAGTTATGTATGGTGGAGAGACATTTCGAAAGACTATTACCGGTAAACTTCTGCACAGGCCAAGCCACTGGATGATGATGATGATGATGATGATGATGATGATGAGGATGATGATGATGATGATGATGATGATGATGATGATGATGATGATGATGATGATGATGATGATGATGATGATGATGATGATGATGATGAACCTGCACATAGTTCCTAATTGTATTTGGCATTTTTGGGGTTGGGGGGAAAAATTTTGG
>JACEFZ010000155.1:70000-95595 GCA_014155875.1 Cepaea nemoralis | reverse complement strand
AAAGGACTTCCCCGCCAAAAAAAGGAACCAATAAAAAAAAGGCTGAAATACCACTTGTTCAATAAACTAAAGATAGGAGATACTGATGAATGTAATTGTAGAACTGGAAAAAATGACAGCAAAACATTTGCTGCAGGATTGCCCAACGTATGCAGAACAGAGAAAGATATTTTGGCCCACACCTGCTTCATTTGAGGACAAGCTCTATGGAGATATCAACAAGCTCAAGTTGACCGCAGCTTACTTTAACTACATACAGGTTGACATTTAAAGGTGCATGAAGACCCAGAGGCATGAAATGAAATATTGCTTGGATAGCAAATCCATTATGTGGAAAGTCCAAATCGAAAGCTCGCTGTGTGGGCTTCATAAAAGGTGGAAAAGTGTCCTAGTGGCATGAAATGGAATATTGCTTGGATAGCAAATCCATTACGTGTAAAGTCCGAATCGAAAGCTCACTGTGTGGATGTCATCTGCAGACTGCATACTTCTGGTTTCCGGAAGAACAGCCTATGGTGAACGGAAGGCCCAATATACGGAAGTGAGGCTAAGCAGCCATGTGCAGGACGTGACGATTCCTTGGGTGAGCCCAGTACCAGAGTGCTATGTATCGGCTCTGCAAGTATGGAAGCCTCCTTTGGATGGCGGGGAATGCCCATGGTCTGCCCCTGCCTTCCCTTGAGGGCTGACCAGGATCTTTGGCTGTTCTATATGGACCAGCTGGGATGGGGGATAACACCACAACAGTGAGAGTCAAACGTCCTAAGAAACCCCCGGGAAGGTTAACCCGGTCAACAAATGCCCGCAGAAGTCGGATGTGTCGGCCTAACGGCGCAAGAACGCAGCTCTGCTGTAAACAGGCACAACGCAATCACATCCGAAAAAAAACTCCGGATGAACGTAGAAGAAGAAGAAGATTAACGAAGACATGAAAATGTCACAAACTTTAAATAATTGCTTCCATAATCATCAACAATGGGGGACTCTTTTGTACTTACATGTTATTTGTTTTGTACTTACATGTGACATGTTTTGTACTTATATGTGACATGTTTTGTACTTATATGTGACATGTTCTGTACTTGTATATGACATGTTTTGTACTTTTATGTGACATGGTGTGTACTTATATGTGACATATTGTGTACTTATATGTGACATGTTGTGTACTTACATGTGACATGTTTTGTACTTATATGTGACATGTTCTGTACTTATATGTGGCATGTTTTGTACTTATATGTGACATGTTTTGTACTTATATGTGACATGTTTTGTACTTATATGTGACATGTTGTGTACTTATATGTGACATATTGTGTACTTATATGTGACATATTGTGTACTTATATGTGACATGTTGTGTACTTACATATGACATGTTTTGTACTTATATGTGGCATGTTCTGTACTTATATGTGGCATGTTCTGTACTTATATGTGACATGTTTTGTACCTATATGGACGAAGAGGCAGAAACATACCGACATTCTTCAAGATCTGGACATGGAAGAGACTTGGCTCATAAATATCAGAATGTCTTGGTATCATTGGCACTTGCCGTCTTGACAGAGGAAAGTTTGTTACATTGTGCATCAAAAAGGCATAATAACTACAATCCATGGCGGTGGCGAATGTGAGTGATCAGACCAATTCGCTCAGTAAAATGTTCGTCCACAATGATTGCATATGAACACATGGTCATTTTCACCATCACGCACCATCTTACGTCTCACGCGCTTAGTGTGTGACGTATCAGTAATTATTTTCTCCTTTGTCTATATTCCATTTATGATATTTGCTCTCCATTCGTTCAGCGGCGACTTGCTCCCATTGTGCATTATCAATGCCGATATCAGTCATGTCCCGCTTACACACATATTTGTATCGTAGTAGAGGCCGACCCTGAGATCTCTTACCCATCTGTAATTCACCAAAAAATATGTCCTTTGGTATTCTACCATCATCCATCCTCCTAACGTGTCCTATCCATCTAAGTCTACGATGACTGAGCATGGATCAAACCGTCACACAACCTGATCTTTCCAATACTTTAGTATTTGTGATTTTGTCTTGCCACTTAATACCAAGTATTCTTCGCAGACTGAAATACTATGAACTCATTAAACGTCACAGTTTTTGTGTGTGGAAATAATGATGATGGAAGTTATAATTCCTGGAATAAAGGGCATGGTTTGATCAGCACGAAGATGGGCACAGAATGTTGAAGACACATTGGACACGGGAATGCCTGAGATAAGGGAACTGGCCAGGGATCGAGAGTCTTTCCGGCGTGTCGCGATGAGAGCGACGTACTACAAACCATCTTATGCATGATGATGATACTAAGGACCTTATTATGCGTGGGAAGACATTTGATTACCAACATTTGTTAAAAGCATTTCGTGATTGTTGGTCACGATCTGAGTCGACTTGAGAAGATTGTGACAACCGGAAAGACCGAGGGCGTTAGACACAAAGAGAGACAGATGGCTTGACAGAGTGGCAAAGGAGACGATTAGATTACAAACGATTCATAATTTATCTACAAGTGTTTGTAGGAAAACATGATTGCTTAAGCAGCTTAGAATTGTACTTGAAGATGACGATGTGTGTCGTGTATTGGTGTCTCTGGTGCAGAAAGATCACTATGTCTAACGAACGAGGGAAGACTAAATAAGAATGCAACGGTTTCCAGTTAAAGAAACTGAAAATTAAGAAAGTACTACTAATTGGAGGCTTCCTATGGCAAAGAAAAGTGGCTGACTAAACAATCAATAAAACAAGTAATTGACTGCCTGTGAAACCCTGCCTAAACAATCAATAAAACAAGTAATTGACTGCCTGTGAAACCCTGCCTTAACAATCAATAAAACAAGTAATTGACTGTCTGTGAAACCCTGCCTAAACAATCAATAAAACAAGTAATTGACTGTCTGTGAAACCCTGCCTAAACAATCAATAAAACAAGTAATTGACTGCCTGTGAAACCCTGCCTAAAAGACTTGACTTTCCGGATGTTTGGATAAAGTTTGGTGGGCAGCCAGCCCGTCACGTTATTTTCCTGATTTAGGTTGTACTAATAACTGATGTTACTGGAGCTCCTCTACATAACCGAGGGTGACCAGGAGTGTTACTACATCCCAGCCCAGACTGCTATCTTGAGGAACCTGACAGTGCAGACTGCCGATCCATTTCTTAGCTACACTATCTACTCTTCTCCTTTAGTTTCTCTGCCGACTTGTAATTATGTATTGTGTTGATTGCTATAGTCTGTTTGAAAGTTACATATGGAAAGTCATTCTTTACTGGAGTCATGAATGCTAACGAAGAGGTAGGCAGAGTAAGGAGTGAACAATTCTTACACCTAGAACTATTGGACTATTTGTCCACTTCTAGCTTGGAAAATTGACATTGTAGTTAGATATTCGTCGTTGTAGACGTGAGCTGGCTATAGCCAACAGCAACCCAATCTCAACAAGCTGTAGCAGATAAAGGACATGACCTGATACAAGTTCACGGAACTCTCCTATGTAACTCTTTTGTGTGTCGTTAGGGTCTTACACTTCTAATTATGCAAATTAAATTTCTAGATCTACCTGGAGTTGACGTCTATAAACAAAATTTAATTATTCAGGAGACGATATATAATGTGACTTCATCACAATTTGCATAAATAATGTGTCGAACTGGAGGGGGGGGGGGGGGCGGTGTATTTTTTATACCCTGTGTTTGCTATATCTCTCTACACTTTGTACTTAGAACAAATGTGATGATGTCATCACAAATTGTGCTAACAATTCATTAAATTAGTTACAATAGTCATTGCTATTGTCTAAGGTTGCTTTGGGGAAGCTGGAAAGTACCAATGAAGTATTCATTATAACAAGTGTTGGAAATGTCCACCACGGGCTTCAAGACATGACTGTACACGTCTCTTTATATTGGAAGAAGAAGAAGAAGAAGAAGAAGAAGAAGAAGAAGAAGAAGAAGAAGAAGAAGAAGAAGAAGAAGAAGAAGAAGAAGAAGAAGAAGAAGTAGAAGAAGAAGAAGAAGAAGAAGAAAGAAGAAGAAGAAGAAGAAGAAGAAGAAGAAGAAGAAGAAGAAGAAGAAGAAGAAGAAGAAGAAGAAGACGAAAAGAAGAAGAAGAAGAAGAAGAAGAAGAAGAAGAAGAAGAAGAAGAAGAAGAAGAAGAAGAAGAAGAAAGAAGAAGAAGAAGTAGAAGAAAGAAGAAGAAGAAGTAGAAGAAGTGAAGAAGAAGACCAATAACCGCAGCCGCTTCTCTTGTTACGGACACAACCCATGGCCACCGGTTTCACGGCACTTCTTGAAACGGCCACCAGTTCACAGACAGGTCTAACTGTCTAAATGCACAACCGGCGCAAATATTCAACGTTCGAGCGTAAGCTGGCAGCTGTTGTACCCAACAGCCATTTCCGGTGAAATAGTTAACGAGGAGTCAAGCAGGTGACTAACGTCGGAAGCGGATGCTCTTTAGTCTGAATAATATGTTGCATGTGGTGTGTTGGTTGTTGCTATAAGCCCCAAACCCTACGTTGATAGGCAAGGCAATTTTACGTTCAGTAGATTGCCTTATTATACCATGGTATTTGTAGGTCAGCGTGGCCGAATAGATATGAACACGTGTTCTTAAACATCAGGTGTGCTGATGCCGAGGTAAGGGGTTCATCCTCTACACCGGGCAGTTGAGTTAAAAATGTTGACCTGGCGTCCTTGACTTGGGGACGTAAATTGCAAGTACATCTGACATCGGAGTGGGTTCGCCTGATGGCGAGGGACACTGTTAATAGGGAAAGCTAATCCACACGCAAAATTCAGTCCGGCACTACTAGAAGTAGTGTGTATGGACTACGCTTGAGTTCAAAGCCAGCGAGCGCAAATAAAACAATGCCATGGTATTATATATTATACCATGGACATCCAGACAAACCAATGATAAAGTCCTGCTAGAAACATGAAAACCGTGAACTGATTAGAGAAATTAGACGTAGACAGGCAACATTTGTTGGCCATGGGAAGAGAAGAAATAAATTAGAGAATTTGATGACAACTGGCACGATGGAGGGGAAGAGAACAAGATGAAGGCAGAGAAGTAAATACTTGGATGGCTTGGCCACGTGGTATGGTTGAGACAAGAACACTGAGCTGATTCACGACTCTGGTGATTGAGTGAGATGGCGAAACATGACCGCCCACACTTATCGGCGTGGCACATGATGATAATGAGTTTTGCTATTAAGCAATTCGTAATCCTGCATATCATGTTGGAAACACAACTGCGGGCGATATGGAAGCAGAGCGCTTTGCGTTGGTTTCAATACAATGATATGAGTTCTGGTCGTTCAGAAATCCATGACAAGCTACTGAACGTAAACTTGCCAAGAAATCACAAAACCAAAAAAAAAAAGTGCTGGAGTTAACTACGACGTCCTGTAAAGGATATACAGTTAACTTTATTGTATAATTTACCATTACTGTCTGAACGAGAAGTCAATGTTTAAGTCCACTAGCCTACTATTAGCGCACCGGAGGTTTAAGCGCAAGAGGGCTAAACGTCGCAGCCATGTGCACCCCTTGAGCCTGACTGGTTAAAGCCCTGTTAGTTACCGCCTGAACCACGTATAGGGTGTATTTGTAATGACTGTGCAGTGTTTGAAAATATTGCCGGTCCAAATTTTGTATTCACCCTCCGTGAAGTTCATGGAACATAATAGGTAAATACAAAACTTGGGCCGGCGATATTTTCAAACACTACACAGTCATTAAACATACACCCTGTATACGCGAAACAGTTGATCGTCATCATATGCCATGCCGGTAAGCCTGTGGTGTCAAGGTTAGCCATCTCGCACGATCAACACATTTGGATTAGATCCGTGTTCTTGTCATGACTGTGCCATGTCGACAAGCCACCCATATATTTATATCGCTGCCTTCCGCCTGCTCTGTTCCCATTTTTGCCATGTGTCACAATTGTTTCTAAGTTAGATGTATCACAATCAGTTCTCGTCTAGTGTGTACTATTCAGTTCCCGCCAGCGGTGTACCCGTGTTATGGAAACAACATCCTTATTTAAGCATTCTCGTTGAAGGTTTGATCTGTCAGCAAGCATCAGCTTTGTTTTATTCCAAGCAGTTTATTTGTCCTCTACTTTCCTTGACTTTCTTTTTGTGTTCATTGGTGAACTTCAGACTCCTCAAGAACATGGGATCAACCCCTTTCATGGATGGATGTCAGCCTCTGGTCTGTGGGTGCCGTTATATTGATTTTTGCTAAGGGATTATGAACGTAATTCGTAATCCCGCATACCACGTTCCAAACACAGCTGCGGGTGATTCGGAAGCGGACCGTCTTGCGTTATTTGTCTATACAATTGTATGAGTGCCGGTCGTTCACAAAGCAATGGAAAACTACTGAACGTAAACTTGCCCAGGAATCACAAACAGCCAGAAATTGCTGGAGTTGAATCTACGTCATGTAATGGATATGCAACTAACATTTTTTTTTTCTTGTTGGTTATGAGTCTAGGGTGTTCTCGAGGTATGGTGTCCGCCTCGAGTGCTGGAGGTCCCCGGTTCAAGCTGGGATTTTTTCACGAGGACTTCTAGTAACATATATAGACAACATATGTAAAGAAACCAGCCAAGCAGAGACAGCAAGAATACCGCATGACGAGAACACAGAAGAAGAACCACCTGCAAATCTAACCATTAGAGAACTCCTGTTTGCGGACGACCAAGCACTAATAGCAAAATCAGAAGCTGAATTACAAGACCACATGAATAGTCTAAACGAAATGTGTAGGGAACATAACATGAAAATTAGCACAAGCAAAACAGAGGTCAATGACTATAACTAAAGACGAACAAACAGCAACAATTCACCTAAACGAACATCCCTTGAAACAAGTAAAGAGCTTCAAGTACCTAGGAAGTATAATATCATCAAATGGCAGATCAGAAGACGAGATCGAAAATAGGTGCAATAAGGCAAATCAACTCATTGGACAAATGGCACCAATACTAAAGAACAAACATGTATCAATAACTACTAAGAAAGCACTTTACAACACAATCTTCCTACCAACTCTGTGCTACCAATGCCAAACCTGGACAATGACAGAAAAAGAGAAAAGAAAAATCACAACAACAGAAATGAGGTTCCTGAGAAGAATACTCAACGTATCAAGAAGAGATAAGATCAGAAATGAAGAAATCAGGACTAAAGTGGGGGTTAAAGCTGCTCTAGATTTTATTAGAAAGCAGCAAGTCAAATGGTTTGGCCATGCAAGTAGGCTACCAGTCAACAGCATGCCACAACAAGCAATGATGTACAGACCAGATGGAAACAGAGGAAGAGGCCGACCACGTAAACGTTGGACGGAGGGAATAACAGAATCCATGGGAATGTCGATATACGAAGCCCATAACCGGGCACTCTCACGAAGTTTATACTTCACCTCGACACCGCAAGGTACAAGAGGAACATGATGAGATGAGATGAGAGACTTCTAGTAACAAAATTTCCCCTGGTATCTGGGTAGTGAGATCGGACGCCCGTGTGTATTGTTGCGCACGTGAAAAATCCCTTGGCAGTTGGAAATTGAAAAAGAGTAGCCTAACGGCGCTGCCCAGGCAAAATTTCTAGTTAAAAATCTACCTAAAGTATTCCAGGATCCTCGCCGGTGCTACGGAGTTCGTGCACTGAGCTGAGATTCTCCGGGCTCAGGCTTGAGTTAGGAGTAGAACGGAGCACTTATGGGTTACACGCGCGTTCTGTGATGTTGATCTGTCGACTAAACTACACTAAACATTTTGCCATTTCACCTCCTGTTGAGCCCATTTCACTTCCTGCTGGGCCAATGTGTCATTGAACAACTGCCTGGGACCATAGGAGGTAAGGAATTAACGCCTGTTGGAAGCATCGCTGACCGATGATAACCCTTTGACCTGTCTCACAGATGATACTAAACCCCGTTTGGTCCCCATGGCCGTGCCCCAGTTCACCCGAGTTTGGGTTCGTCTATGGCACGTGACTGGATGTGATGAATGGGGATAATTGAGGTTCATGGATAGGTTTGCTCCAGTATGTGGTCTATTCATGTTAACTCATGACATAAATCATCATTCAACACTACCCAGAAGTCTTCGCGGCGAAGTCGTAAAACAAATGTGCTACCGTATCACAACCTGGGATTCTAAAATAAACAGGATATTTTGTTTTCATTTTCTTTTCATTTTCTTTTCATTGTTCTAACTTCCCCCCCCCCCCATCTTTCCACCCTTCTTCTTCTTCTTCTTCTTCTTCTTCTTCTTCTTCTTCTTCTTCTTCTTCTTCTTCTTCTTCTTCTTCTTCTTCTTCTTCTTCGTTCATCCTAAATGTGTTTTTTTTTGGGAGGTAATTGCGTTGTGCCGGCCTCTCTGGTCTAGGGGTTACACCACTTTCTCCGTAATCCCGTATACTGTCGTAAGTAATGTGACTTTGCTCGGGAATCGGTAGCGGTTCTCTCCGCGTCGGTAACTTACGGGGTATGTGAAAGCAATGGCAAATTACTGAGCGTAATCTTGCCAAGAAATAAACAATCAGCTGAAAGATGCTGATGTTGACAGCGATGTCCTGTAAAGGATATGCGAACAACAACAACAACAAATTGCGTTGTGCCTTTTTACAACAGAGCTGCTATGTTTCCATCTTTTAGCCAACACATTCGACTTCTTTAGGCATTTGTTGACCCGTTAACCTTCTCTGGCTCCCAATCCTCTCACTCCGTAGTCACTGTGGTGTCTGTTCCGTGTTTTTTGTCTTATGTTTGGTGTATTTATTTGCTAGTCGCCGCAACGTTTCGTGTTTTCCGTAATTATGTTCTGTAAAGCTGCATTACTTTGTATTATTTTATATTGTTTACATGTCCACAAATTCGGCGCAGTGCCACTAATTTTATTCACGCTTAAGGACATGGTGCATAGGGTTGCCAGATACGTGGGCACCAAAAGGAGGACATAATAAGGCAACAAAGAGGACAAATGAGGACATATTGAATGTTTCATTTGAATCGTTCCAGATTAAACCCACAATCAGTACAATTTTATTACAATTGCTGCCAATAAGTGTATCTTACTCTTAGTGAATCGACCAAGAAACAATCATGTTAAAAAATAAATATAAATTCAATGGAGGCCTTTTTCAAAATGCCAAAAACATTATTTACACAACCGATTGTACAATTATTACCTTATAATCTTTATTAATTACTCATGAAATACATATTTAGAAAAAAAAATATAAGAAAAGCCGGACATTTTAAATGTTGGCACTCTTCCGAATTCCGGTCCCAAATAGTTCTGCAGTGAATAAGTGATTATTTATGGTTAGGGTTCTAAATGCTTTTAGCTTTGCCTGCCGGACGTAGAATATTAGGCTAAATAGGAGGACATGTCCCCCTTTTGCTGGACGTTTGGCAACCCTAATGGTACATAATAATGACTGAACTGTTGTAGATCCCAGCGGACGGAGACGTCCCGTGAACTTAAATGTTGTTGCAAATGTTACGGGGACAGGTGTCTTGTCTACGTGACAACTTAGATGATTTGTGTCCAACAATATATGCAAGGCAGATAACTTGTCTAGATTATTATCGTGCCCCAGGAGTTGTCTGCCTGCAGGATATCCTTTACCTTGAACCATTAACCCCGAGACTGTAGACATTGCAGACATTGCAGCGGTTCTAATCTTGTGATGAATAATAGGAACAAACAACACGCGTTTTGAAGGTTGGCTGTGTAAGGACGGAATCACAAAACTCTAAGAACCCTGCAGTGAGAAACACGTTTTCAGATGCAGTATAGAGCCTCTAGTCAGCCGCGGTGAAGCAGATCAGTTTGCGTTGATGTCTGTGATTTGAGTCGTCGGCTGTTCAGAAAGCAATAGCAAACTACTGAACACAAAATTGCCTAGTAAATCACAAACAGCCAATAAGTGATGAGGTAGTTTGCAACGTCCCGTAAAGGATATGCTACTAATTATCTAGTGCTGTGTGCAGGTGACACCTGGAAAATTAGCCCGCACAATTAGCAGACACGCTGAGAAACAACTGACGACACCATTTATTAGAACAATACAGCGAATACTGCTGACGTATAGAACATGTTATTTTTTTTGTTCTTAGTGTTTGCGCTCGCTCTCCTTGAACTCAAGCGTAGTCCATACAAGTGCTACCACTTCTAATGCACTGGACTGCTTTCCCTATTACCAGTGTCCCTCGGCATCTGACAAACCCACTCCGAGTTCAGAGGTACTTGTAATTTACATGTAAAAATAAACAACCTCGAGTTAAAGAGACAGTGCGAGCGAGAGAGAAGAGAGAGAGAGAGAGAGAGAGAGAGAGAGAGAGAGAGAGAGAGAGAGAGAGAGAGAGAGAGAGAGAGAAAGAGAGAGATAATCCGTCAATTTCACACTTACAACTGCTGCCTACATGATGTTACACAAGTAAGGGAAGCGAAAACATGTGGGCGGACATGGCGTTGCTTGTCGCACCAGCCGCTGAATCAGCTCGGGGACGAGTTTTTTTTTTTTTAAACATTGAATAATGAATATACCCAGGAGCGGCTGGCCGTGTCGCTGTACTTTGTTGTCTCCTGTAGATTGTTGTCTCCTGTACTTTAATGTCTCTTGGTTTTCGTTGTCTCTTGTACTTTGTTGAATCTTGTACTTTGTTGTCTCCGGTACTTTGTTGTCCCCGGTACTTTGTTGTCTCCCGTAATTTGTTGTACCCGGTACTTTGTTGTCTCCGGTACTTTGTTGTCTCCGGTACTCTGTTGTCTCGGGTGTTGCGTTGTCGCCGGTATTTTGTTGTCCCCGGTACTTTGTTGTCTCCGGTACTTTGTTGTCCCTGGTACATTGTTGTCCCCTGTACTTTGTTGTCCCTGGTACATTGTTGTTCACGGTACCTTGTTGATTCCTGTAGTTTGTTGACTCCGGTACTTTGTTGTCCCTGGTACACGGTACCTTGTTGATTCCTGTAGTTTGTTGTCTCCGGTACTTTGTTGACACCTGTCTTTTGTTGTCTCCTGTCCTTGTTGTCTTCTGTCATATGTTGTCTCCTGTCTGTTGTTGTCCTTCCATGTCCTCCCCAATATGTTTCATGTCTGTCTCTAATTCAGTTCTTCGCGTTTTGTTAAATTTAGATATACCTCTGTTTATTTTCCTCTGTGGCTTCCAGAAGAAAGACTTTCAAGTTTTAGAGTTAGAGTTAGTCACATATCTTGTACATGACGTCGTAGTCATCCACCACCAATCTTTGACTGTTTATGATTTATTGGCAAGTTTACGTTCAGTAGCCTGCCATTGCTTTCTGAACGACCGGCACTCATACCATTGTATTAAAATCAACATTAGGCAGTCTCCTTCCCAAATAGTCCGCAGCTGAGTTTCGAAAGCGGTATGTAGGATTACGAATTGTATTTCGTAACCCTTTCGCCTAAACGCCGACTGTCTAGTTTGACTACTAACATATTATGGTATCGTGTGTCCCGCCCAGCGCCAGTTTCTTTTCTGCATCTCCTCCATCACTACAGTGTGTTTAGTTCTCTCCATGAGCAGCACACAGGGTGGCAATGAAGTTCCTGCATCCCGTGGAGGACATATAACCATAACTGGCCTACACTTAGCCAGTTCATACCCATTGTGTACCTGTGCCTTCCGCCCTTCCGCAGATATAAAGCTCCAGGACCAGTCTTGCACAAGCCGCTGGATTTTGAGATTTGCGAGGTGAACTAGTGCTGTATAGCACAGTCCACGTTGATGCCACAATATAGTGCCGGGACTGGAGGAAAGTCTCTACACCAACCTTGCACTGAAAGAGGCAAGACCTGGTCTTGGCCGAAGCGACTGGAATACCATTGCATCTAAATTAAATATTTAAAACTAAGTTTTCCGGAGGATTCACCACGCAACGACATACCATACAATAAAGGGCTGGTGTAATATATACTATGCGTGTGCCCTGGTGTGATCGTCAGGAGGTTATGCTGATAATGTCACAATCAAGGTCGGACGGGGCTTCACCTCCAGCACTCTCTGTCCGCAGAGTGAGACACAGACTGGCCAACTGTTCATCCCTCATTCGGGCCTATAAAGTCAACCTATCAATGAATCAGGTGTCGTCTCCAACAGAAGGTTGACTGCAATGGATCTCCAGCACTCTCTGTCCATCACCATGATTGTACATTCTGTCAGATTGTTGTTCGTCCGTCCCTTGATGTTATCTTCCCACTTGTATCGTTGTCTACCTTTTGCTCGCTTGCCCTCAACCTTGCCCTCCAGTATGGTTTTTATAAGAGTAGTATGTCTGTTAACGTGGCCGAAATATTTCACTTGCATCTTTATTTTATTTCTTTCATCAACTCTCTTTTCATTCCCAGTTTTTCTAGAACCTCTCTATTTGATTGTTTTGTTCCCATGAAATACGACATATTCTTCAGTATATCCACATCTCCAGGGCATCTATTCAATTTTCTAATTGTTTGTTCACTTCCGCGCTATACTGTAGTGTTGAATATACGTAACATTTGATCATTCTCATTTTAATGCGTTGTTAATCTCTCTAGATGTTACTACTGATTTCATGCTGCTGAAGACATGGAAGATAATAGGGAAACAAAACTCGCTTACACTCAGGAAATAAATGACCGTAGACCCTAAGAAGACGGTGGAGAGACAATATATATATACAGACCTACAAGCGCTTGGAATCAGCGACTGGCAAGAGAAGGTCAACCAGAGAGACGAATGGAAACGGCTTGTATCTGCAGCAAAGAACCTCAATGGCTCGGAAAGCTGAAGAAGAAGAAGAAGAAGAAGAAGAAGAAGAAGAAGAAGAAGAAGAAGAAGAAGAAGAAGAAGAAGAAGAAGAAGAAGAAGAAGAAGAAGAAGAAGAAGAAGACATGTTTGACCATTCCTATTCTCTTTTATTTTACCTATAAAGTATGATATTTCTAATGCTTCAATGATCTATAACAGTGGTTCTCAACCGGTGGGATTTTAGGGTTTCCAGGGGGGGGGGGGATGAAGATCATTTTAAGATCGCGTTAAGACAAGAGCCGATTACTTGATATTGCTTTTCCCTTCATACTTTACAGTTATGCACGTCTCATCCTTCTAAAATTCATTTTATAAAGTAAGTAGACCTACAAATCACGTTTTATGTGGATGTCTAGACTGTTTTAACATATTTACCTTCCATTTTTACGTATACTGTGTAGGGGTGGGGGATTTATAGGTAGGAAATATGAAAGGGGGGAATGACGCTCTGAAAATATGTTGAAAGGGGGGAGGGCACGGGCCAAAAAAGGTTGAGAACCACTGATCTATAATTTAAAGATATATGTTTCACAAAGCAGGACCAACCATGAGTTTGTGGTGTGGTAAGGCCATCACATTGTGTCGGCCTGAATGCACATAGGAATAGATGGCCTATCTTGCCCTCATTGAGTATTCTATTAACAGCATTCATTTGACAATGTTTCTTTTGTGTGAATGTAGCATGTACAAAAGATAGTTGATGTACGAAACACGAGTGGTTGGAAGGACCCAATTTGTAAACTCTTTGGGGGGGAAAAAGTTCGTTTGTTCACTTAGCGAGATGACGAGCACAGGTATCCAACCCTCGCCCAACCGCTCTCGTGACATTGTCAATATAAAATAACACAAAATAATGCGGCTTTACAGAACATAAGTACGAAAAATACAGGGCGTTGCGGCGACTAGTCTTCAACAGCAAACAAATACATACACAAAACACAACATACAGTCACTGAAAAGACCCTCCAGTGACTACGTTAAAGCATAAAACCGGAATGAGAAGTATGAAAAGATAAAAATGAGAACAATGAAGGTAAAATGAAAATTTGAGACAACATTATTGCTACTTATCTCAGAATGCCAGACAGTGACTCATGACATTCTCAGCTCCGCTGCCTACAAGCTAACGCTTCTGCATTGACCCACATCAGGTTGCTTTTCGTGACTCGTAATAATTACCATTGATTGGATTTCATGGGCAGGAATCGTGGGTGATGTGAGCAAGACTCACTCATTGGATGCCATCTTCGCATTGATGTTGGTTACATTTAACTTGAAATTGCGTCTTGTGGGAGGAGAGTTGAGTTGAGCTAAGAACCGACATCACTGCACTCAAGACATTCCCATTCGCGCTCTGTCCCCTCGTTCAACAGCAAGCGAAGAGTCACACTAATAATCGTTCCCACCGCTATATGATTGAAAGTTATCCTGGTCTTCCCTCTCATCATCATCACCAAGTGCCCTGCCAGCTGGCGTAGGCGTTCATGGCTCTCCACAGATCTCGGTCTTTGGTTTTCTGGATCAACTCTGCTGTTGATATTCCTCCATGCCACAGTCTCAATCCATCCAGCATAATTTCTCTTGGTCTGCCTCTGTTTCTCTTCCCCTCGATCTTTCCAGTTGTCACGATGTTCTCCAATGCCTCTCTTCTCATCACATGACCGAAGAAAGATGTTTGTTGTATATAATGTTCTAGTTTCGTTTCCTCTCAGTTATGAGATTCTTCCAGAACACCTGCCAATCCGGGTTCTCAATCTATTTCCCCACCTACTTCACCTGGTCCCACAGGCGCACGACCACCTCTCCCTTGTCCATAGGCAATCTACCACCAAGAAGTGCATTTCCTGCCAACCTATCAGCCGGTGCATTCCCCGGCACTCCTGCATGACCAGGGTTGTAGGAAACTTCAATGAGTAAATTTGCATTCCGAAAGCGCGACACAGAGTTTGAGAACCACTGGGGTAAACCGACTTATGGTGTATTCATTCTGCTCGGCCCACAGTCAGAACGTTAATTTGGAGTCAAGCAGGGGCTTAAGTGTCCAGCTGTGGAACAGTCAAGTGTTGTTGGGAAATGTCCGCGATTCTTAGAGAGCTTACTGGGGCATGATGTAGGACTGAGTGTGACCTCCATTAGTCGTCTCGTTGACCTCTGACCAGTTAAGACTCGGTACATGCCTCGGGAAACTGTTAGTATTTACTTGATTCTGGCAAGGAGGGAAGCTCACGGGTTTTAAAAGGGACATCTTGTTTGCCTTGCCCCGAGTCCACGTGTTTCTTTAGTGAGGCGGTGCCGTTATTTGTAGGTGTTAGGTTCAATTCCCGGTGTGGCCACATTGTAGCTTTGAGGTGTTTAACTGTCTATTCCTCTGATAACTGCTTCTTGCTCCTCCTAAGTCGGAGAGTGTCTGCCTGCACAGCGAGGAACCACCAGTCTGCACACCAATAAGTCAGACATGGGACAACGGATACTCACGCAAACCTCAGGTCCTGTATGACATCACACTGATGTTGGACAACAGGATGTCTTCATCCGACATACAGGACTTCACGCTGGAGTTCACAGCCAGCGAACACAAGCAAGCACTGCTTCTTGCCTCTACTTTTATGAGAGCTGATGAATACCTGCGAATGTATCGTTCATAATGGTTCACATAACCAATTTTAGCATACAGCTGCGAATCCTGGACAATTAGTAAACAGGCGAAAACATCCTTAGAAGCCCAAGAGATGTGATGTTTTAGAAGAATGCTGAAAATTAACTGGACAGCCGAAATGAGCAATCTGGACATTTTGACAACTTATCACAAACACCATAAAATAGCGGTCATCATTTTTGACTACATTATGAGAAGACAAAAACTATGACATGTTGTGACAACCGGAAATATTTGTGGAAAGAGATATAGAGGAAGACAGCGTGAGAAAATGCTTGACAGTCGTGTGTTATGGCATTGAAGATAGACAACACACGAATTAATCCATGCCGTCGGAGATCGTAAATTGTGGAGAAGCATGATCGCCCACGCCAGCTGGCAAGGCACTGGGTGATGACGAATCACGTGTCATACCGGTTGGCATTTGGGGGTCATGTTTCGCCATCTCACATGACCACAATTGTATTAGATTTGGTTCTTCCATGGATTATGCCATGGAATCATGCCATCCATGTATTTAATTATGTCTTCCTCTTGCTCTCTTTCCATCAATTTTCTTAGCTGTCACTGAGTTTTCATGTTTATTTCTAATCATAATATGCCGAGACATGCTTTCTAATTTCTCTAATCATGTTACTTAATTTACGGTTTTCATGTGTTCGTTATAGGCCTATCTCATTCGTTTTTCGATTAGTCCATTAAATTCTTTGCATTTTCACCAGAAGCCACAAGACTTCTTTGCATTTTCACCAAAAGCGACATGAACCAATACTTTGCATTTTAACCAGGAACCAGAAGAACCAATTCTTTGCAATTTTACCAGAAGCCACTAGAACCAATTCTTTGCATTTTCATCAGTAGCAAAAAGAGCACAATCTTTGTATTTGCACCAGAAGCACCGGAAACCAATTCTTTGCATTTTCACCAGAAGCCATATTTTCCCTGCCAGTAGAGGGTTATCAATTTGTCTGAATATTGTCTATCTTGTGCATGCATACGCCAATACAGGTTGTGTATTGTACTTCAACTCTATCTCATGGCAATTGAGAGCTTTTCATTAGTGAGTCAGTTAGTAAGTCTTACAAAATGCTACTTTTGCCATGGCGATTCTTGTTCTGATCTCTACAACAATTACCATGGCAAAAGTAGCATTTTGCAAGATTGTAAACTTACAAATGACAAAAAAAAGCTCTCAATTTCTGTGATATACAGAGAGTTGACCTTACTCATTATCTGTCTAATATTTATTTATTTCTCTGCGTTTATTCTTCTCTTACCATTCTCTACGTGCATTCTTATCCTTTTTTGTCTCTGTTAAATCTTCTCATATTTTTCTCTACGATTATTCATCTCCCGTCTTTCTCTACGCATTTTCGTATCATCTCTCTCTCTCTCTCTCTCTCTCTCTCTCTCTCTCTCTCTCTCTCTCTTTCTCTCTCTCTCTCTCTCTTTCTCTCTCTCTCTTTGTCTGTCTCTCTCTTTCTTTCTCTGTGTTTATTCTTTGTTTACTATTCTCTACGCGTTTTTTTTATCCTGTTTTCTCTCTGATTAACCTTCTCATATCGTTCTCTACAGTTATTCTTCTCCCGTCTTTCTCTACGCATATTCGTATCCTCTCTCTAGCTCGCTCCCCCACCCCCTACCTCCTCCTATTCGAAAGGAAAAGAAAAACTATTTTAAGAACTTAGTAATAGATAAAACCAACACTAAAGATATATGGAAAGCAATTAATACCTTGACAAACACAAATCATCACAATCTTTACCATTAAATCATGTTACATGTGATCAATTCAGTAGATTCTTTCAGTCCGACATAAACCAACTGAAGGCTGCAGTACCAGATGCGCCTCATACATATCTTTATTATCATCATTCTGTGAGAACAAATGCTATGGAGATATTCCCTCCAACATACCGCTAATGACTACCACTGAAGTATTTACTCATCTCAGTAATCTAAATAACAATAACTCATCAGGACCTGATGGAATCAGTAATCGGATCCTTCGCCATGCTGCACCGGCGATTTGCGAGTCACTAACTTTTATATATAATCAATGTCTCACCAAAGGTCACTTCCCATCAGCTTTTAAAATCGATAAAGTGTATCCTCATTTAAAAGCTGGTTCTCTAGACGATCATCTCACGAGTAATTATAGGCCAATTTCCATATTATTCTCACAATCCAAACCGCTAGAAAAGCACATCCACAAAACAACACTAGAGCACTTAGTTCGCCACAAACTAATAGTTGACAGTCAGTCAGGATTTCGGCCAAAATATTCTTGTCATACGGCCCTAACAAACATGATAGAAAACTGGCATCAAAATATTAACAACAATACTCTATGTGGAGCGGTGTTAATAGACTGTAGAAAAGCATTCGATATGATAGATCATACTATTCTAATTAAAAAACTAGAAAAATGAAAGTAAGCTTTAATATAGTGAAATCATTTTTATTAGACAGAAAGCAAGTAGTATCACACAATAAAGCTTTATCTCAAGCCATTACCATTAATATTGGAGTACCTCAGGGGTCTATTCTTGGCCCTCTGTTATTTGCCTTTTATATAAATGATCTTCCCTTAAATCTGTCGTCGTCCTGCGATCTATTTGCTGATGACTGCACAGTATATACAAACGCTATTGATCGTAATGTGCTAGAATTATCCTTGCAACAGGAAATAAATAGTGTAGTTAACTGGAGTCATGCAAACCGCATGCAAATTAACATTTCTAAAACAAATTCTATGTTAATAGGAACCAAGCAAAGACTTCACACGCTAAACTCGCAGAGAACTCTACAGCTGCACATTGGTAGCATGCCTATAGAAAGTGTAACCGAGCACAAGGCACTGGGTCTTATCATAGATCAAAATCTAACCTTTAACTCACATGTTCATGCTCTCGTTAAACAAATAGCCAAAAAAGTATACCAACTTGCCAAAATTAAAAATTTCTTTGTCGAAAACACAAGAAAGATATTTTATACTTCGCATATACAAACACATATTGATTACTGCTCCACAATCTGGGATGGATGCTCCAAATATATAACAAAACGCCTATATTCACTCCAGAAAAGGGCAGTGCGTTTAATTAATGGTGAAAAGTTTACCGACAAGTCTAACCTACATAAACGTCTTCGGTTACTGCCACTCCACAAACGCCTACTTTTTAATAAGGCCAAACTAATTCACAAAATCCTATTTCAAAATGCTCCAAGCTACCTTTGGCCATTGTTTAAATATAACGCTAGACATAGCGAACGACTAAATATACTTCATGTCCCTAAACCTAGGATAGACTTATATAAAACAAGCTTAGCATACTCTGCCGCTCAGTTGTGGAACAATCTTCCACAAGAAATCAAAGACACCACCAATCATTATACATACATTCGCAACCTGTTTGAACACTACCTCAGTACAGACTACATTCCCCCATAAACAAAAAGACACAAAAAGACAATAAAAATGGTAACTTATCTCAAACGACAACTAGCCAAAAAACATTCCCATATGTATGGCACATTACACCTCCTTATGTATTTATAATGCCCATGTTAAACACTGCCTCAGTGAGTCATTTGTTATTGATTATTTTTCATACGTTTTAATGCTATTGTTCTTTTGTTGTAAAAATTTGCTTCATAAGTGATGTTGAATGAAAGAATGTATGAGAGGAAATAGAGAAGAAGGGCAGAATGTCAGACGAGGCCTGCGTGCCCAATTCTTAACCCTTTGAAAATAAAGACTTTCGTTCGTTCGTTCGTTCCCCCAACCTCACTCTTTATTTATTTCTCTGCGTTTATTCTTCGCTTACTCTACACATATTCCTACCTTGTTTTCTTTCTGTTTAATCTTCCCTTATCTTTCTCTATAGTAATTCTTCTCCTCTCTCCCCAACCGGAGATTCATATCCTGCTGTACATCTTGTGGCGAGCGTCAATGACTCATTGACTTTGTAAAGTGTTGAATATTCTGGCAGTTAAGTTCACCAGCTATCATTTCTCCTTGTCGTCTGGAAAGTCTGACCTAGTTTGGGGACTGTAATTAGAGTCACTTAGTTTGTTTTCTCTTTGTCGTGGCTGCAGATCTGAGCCATACTTCCCTTCTGTTGATCTCAATCTCTTTATTCGAGTTTCGTGTGCCACAAAAAAGATGTGACACAAAGATAAAGAATTGATTGTTGTATACTGATATTCTATTACTAATACACATGAGTATCAATTGCTGGGGAAAATGTGAGGTAATTTAAATAACATGAGAAATAAACTCCCACATATTATTATTAATCGCCACTTACAGAAGAAGATAAAAGAAGCAGCAACCAGAGGGCGCAGTAGACAGTATAATATTTGAATAATGATGATACGAACAATATGTTGCATGATTTAATGCCTGGCATATTTCGCTGCATCTACTTACTGCAGAAATCAAACAAAATAAACTAAAGTAATATTTAAAAATTTGCACACAGTTGGTTTATGTAAATGAATGGCGATTGCTTCTGCCAGCTTTAACAGTTGAAAGTCATGGCATGGTCACACCGGCATTCCGAATTTTAAACCTCCACGGACGGTCGTGCCTCAACGTCAACGTGTGTTTGGTTTGTCATGCTTGGAAATACACTTTTTTCTTCCTCGAGGCGCTAACGGTATGTAAAGATTGCTGGTTCAAATCCTGGTGTGGTCACACTATAGCTTTCAAATATTATCTTGTCTATTAACATTTACTTCTATGAGTGTTTCGCCATTACCTATGAATTTACTTGTATGTGTTGATTCGGGAATTGTGCTGAGAATTGATCGCCCACACCATTTATTCCCCCCCCCCCCAACTCATTTCTGTCCCCGCCGCGTTTCCTGGCTGGACAACTAGAGTGGTATTACTCTTCTGTCACTGCTGGCAATCGAATCTTGACCCTAGTGTTGTGAAGTCAGGGATTGCTGCTACTATGTTAGAGCGAGTCTACAGCCTGGAATATCCTTCTGCAGATGCTGGCTCAGTGCCTGACATTGGCGATCACGATTCTTCAAACCGCCCTGTCATCTGTTATTAATTGTTTGTGCCAAGCAAAAAGTAGGTACACAATCAAATGAGCAAGTATTATAATGTATCTCCATTCACTGAGCATTGAAATTGTGGGAGATACCACGAAACAAAACAAATAACACGTTGACCCTAGTATGGCGATATATCATTCTTCTGTCCAAATGGAGGTCAGATGAGGCGATATAGTTTCCTTTGGCATTGAATCTATTAATGAAGTTAATGTTGTTGTAGAGATGTTTGAAGTGTCCACAATTTTTCTTGGAGTGAGTCAACGAACACGTTCAGTAGAACCAGTCAGCTTTACTAAAACACAATCATAAGTGGTAAAATGGACGTTGCAGCTAAAGCCTTCGGCAGAGTACAAACAACAGACATACTATGTTCCCCTTATACCTTGCGGTGTCGAGGTGAAGTATAAACTTCGTGAGAGTGCCAGATTATGAGCTTCATATATCGATATTACCATGGACTCTGCTATTCCCTCCGTCCAACGTTTACGTGGTCGGTCTCTTCCTCTGTTTCCATCTGGTCTGTACCTCATTGCTTGTTGTGGTATGCTGTTGACTGGTAACCTACTTGCATGGCCAAACCATTTGACTTGCTGCTTTCTAATATAATCTAGTGCTGCTTTAACCCCCACTTTAGTCCTGATTTCTTCATTTCTGATCTTATCTACTTGAAAACATCTACATGAAAACATCTGCTTGAAAACATCTACATGAAAACATACTTGAAGGGAATCAATGAGAACGTGAAGTAGAATCGAACACATCTTCTCACTAGGCGAGATGGGGGGGGGGGGGGGGGGGGGGGGGGGGGGGCTGGGTGGTCTTGAGGTATGTTGTCTGCCCGCCTCGAATGCTGGAGGTCCCGAATTCAAGCCCCGATGAGGGCCGGGATTTTTTCATGTGGACTTCTGGTAACAAAATTTCCCCTGGTCTCTGTGTAATGAGATCGGATACAATGTGTATTGTTGCGCGCACGTAAAAAAAAATCCCTTGGCGGTTGGAAATCGGAAAAAAGGTAGCCTAACGGCGCTGCTCGGGCAAAATTTCGAATTAAAAAACTACCCAAAGTATTTCAGGATCCTCGCCGGTGCTACGGAGATTCGTGCTCTGAGCTAAGATTCTCCGGACTCAGGCTTGAGTTAGGAGTAGAACAGGGCACTTTTAGGTTACACCCGTGTGCCGTAATGTTGATCCGTCGGCTAAACTAAACTAAACATCTTCTCACTACATGGCTACAGGAGCATTATATATTTCTTATATGTGTATGTATTGTGCTACTTCCATTAGCCTTTTGCAGACACCCGCTATTAGTTACTTTAGTAACCAAGGTAGTTTGCAACAGCATAAACTACATCTTGGCTTCTTTCAAGATCCCCCTCATTTGTTTATTCAGGTTCCATTGTTCACTACCATGTATTGTCACATTTTTCTCTGGGCGTTTCCCTGTTACTTCTGTTGATCTTTCCAGTCGCACTGATGTTTTCCTTTTCCCGTCTTCTGATTACAT
The DNA here is from genome assembly GCA_014155875.1 of Cepaea nemoralis. Lineage (NCBI taxonomy): Eukaryota > Metazoa > Mollusca > Gastropoda > Stylommatophora > Helicidae > Cepaea > Cepaea nemoralis. The sequence continues at coordinate 73,483 of JACEFZ010000155.1, read as the reverse complement.
GACCAAAAATACAGCGTATTTTTCTTATGTGTGTATGTATGTTCTACCTGTACTAGTCCTTTTCAGGCACTCGATTTTAGTTGCTTTAACAGTTATCACACTTAATCAAAATCAACACGTGCGAGATGAGATGCTTGAGGAGAGCTGCCAACTTAAGTATCGGAGACCGAATAAGAAATGATGTTATCAGACAGACAGTGGGATCAACACCTTGTGTTACATTTATTGAAAAGCACGAGATCAAATGATTCGGCTGCCTAGTTAGAATGCAACACCATCAGCTACCAGCACTACATCAAAGAAAATCTGCTACGAGAGAAAGAGGACCCCCGAGAGGAAAATGAATTGACGACATCAAAGACATTTACAATCACACGGAATGACACTATCCAGTGCCACCAATCGTGCGCTGGAACGTCAACTATTCCTCCCCACGGCGCATGGCGGCAAAAGTGGGAGATTACGATGATGATGATGATGATGATGATGATGATGATGATGATGATGATGATGATGATGATGAGCAGGCCAATGTATTCGCAACATAGGCTCCAGAAAACACATTCCGCTTTCTCACAACTCGTCCTAATTTGTTTGTTTACGTTCCATGATTCGCTTCCATACAATAGAACAGGTTCTTGTTTTAGCAGCTTGGTCTGCGTTTTCGTTTCCACTTACTCCTGTGTGTGATGGGATTCATCCTTCTGCTTGAGCTGTAAGGTAATCTAACATCTCTCCCTATATATCTGGTTTTCTACTCGCTGAATAACTTTCTAGTGGCAGTAGCGCAACCAGTGAGTCCGATAGGATGGTTATTTATTTATTTATTTATTTTTGAGTGCGCATGCTACAGTCATCTCTAGCGCCTTCATGGTTAGTTATGTTATAACTGCAGCTGATTCCAGAATCTTGGATCAGGATTCAGTCTCCAGTTACTCCTCTCTCATGTGTGGATCCGTCGCTGCATATTGCTAGATTATCGTGACTTTTGTCTTTATACATTGTATGGCTAGTATTTATGTAGCTGTTTCTTGAATGCCAGCTCCGTGGCCAAGGTGTAACGGAAGCATTTCGTAATCCCGCATATCGTGTTTGAAACACAGCTTGCGGCCGATTTGACAGCAGACTGCCTTGCGTTGGTTTTTTATGAAGTGGTATGGAAGCCTGTCGTTCGGAAAGCAATGACAAACTACTGAACGTAAACTTGTACAGGAATTACGAACAGCCAAAAATGCTGGGGTTGGTTGCTACGTCCTATACAAGATATGCAACTAACTTTGTTTTTCTTGAATATGTGTGCTTATTTCTTTCATTAAGTTGTATTCTGTTTCTGGCAGGTTTAGTTTCAAGTGGGTTTGTGTAGTTTGCTGTACATTGTGTTTTTGTTTTTTTTAAAGCTATATTCCAGTGGTTCTCAACCTTTTTTGGCCCATGCACCCCTTCACTATATGTTCAGAATGTCATTCCCCCCTTATTTACTTCCTCCCTTAAATTCCCCCGCTGCCGCCCCTACACAGTAAACGTAAAAATGGAAGCTAAATTTAATAACACAAACTAGAACAAGTCTAGACGTCTACATAAAACGTTACTTGCAGGTCTACTTACGTTATGAAACGAATTTCAGAAGACCGAGAAGCACAGAACTGTAAAGTATAGAGGAAAAAACAATATCAAACAATCGGTTCTTGTATCAACGCGATCCTCAAATAATCTTAATTCCTCCTCCCCCCCCCCCCCCCTGGAGTGGAAACCCTAAAATTCCCCCCTGGTGGGGAATTCCACCCTGGTGGGGAATTCCCCCACCGGCTGAGAACCACTGCTGTATTCCTTAGCTCCGAATTATGCTTGAGCAGTCCTCAATCCTGATGGGTATCTCTTAAACAGGGTGTGCTGTTCTTCTTCTTGTTTAATTTTTAGTTAATTAAATACTGGGTGTTCAGAAAACAACGACTAAGTACTGAACGTAAACATTAACTAGTAAATCAAAACAGTCCAACACTGTTGGGGTTTATTGCCACGTCCTGTAAAGGACTCGTAACTAGCGTGTATATACCGGGTGTGTGTAATCCAAATTAACCGTCATCCACTAGATTATTCTTGGTTATTTCCTTCTTACACTGAGGGGTTGTGTTCCCAGCTGGTTCCCAATGCTTCTCTGTGTGTGCTGGTTCCTGTTTCTGTTATTATTTATAACTCATTGTGTTACGCATGAGACAGAACAGTGGTCGCTAATTGTTACAGACCACTTAAGACATAATGGTCTCTTTACAACTAGCGTGGTGACATTTAAGCATTTGAAACGGGATTTGTTTATTTTCGTTGAAAGGATTCGCTACGTTACGTCCTTATGTGTTGAATTTTTTTGTAGTAAGTACCTGACGAGACACAGCGTAATATGCCAGGCAATAACTTTTGCAGTCTATTGTTTGTGTCTTTCGTTATTTAAATTTATATCAGGAAAACATTGTTATGAATTTATGTTATAAATAAGCTCTCTAACACCCTGTGAAGTGGGGTTTTATTTTTGGTCACCACATGGCTCCATGATAAACCCGACCCAGGTTTGTAAAATGGGTACCTTAACAGAGAGTGATAAGAATACCATGGACAGAGAGAGAAAACCAATGACCAAGTCGTACAAGAAACAAATGAAAACCGTAAACTGATGAGAGAAATTAGACGTAGACAGTCAGTTATTTTTACGAGAACTCGGTGACAACTGGCAAGATCGAGGAGAAGAGAACAAGGGGAGGACAGAGAAGTAAATACCTGGATGGCTTGGCCACGTTGTATGGTCGAGACAAGAACACTGAGCTGATCCACGACTCTAGTGATCGAGTGAGATGGCAAGAGATAAGTATGTCGTCGGGATACTGACCTCTACAACCTCTCTAGGGATGCTTGTTGTGGGTCTTTTAATACTATTACAAAAAGTCTGTCCTGAAATGAATGCCTTCATTCACGATCAATTATTTTGGAAACTGTCTGTTACATTGTTATGAAATTTTTCCTGCCGTCTTATATTTACCCCCACCCAAGGAATATGTTTTTGGTAGGTTCAAAAGCAACTTAAATCGTGGAAAGCGGCGACATTTCTTCGATGTATTTGTGGAAAAACTAGTGATTTCTCGCTAACTAGTTTTACAGTAATTCCCCGTTCCACTACGCGAGGCTCTTTTCATAAGGACAATCCCAAGTCCCACGAGAAAATTAACTATTCAATGCTAATGTTTCTGTGTGAAGACGTAATACATTTAATAATGTGCACTTCATCTCTGACCCGTAAATTACATACCGCATATAAATCAATCTTTGAAATCTGCTGTACAATCTCCAAAACAAAAGTTTTTTTGTTGGGTGGACATAATGATATAGTTTTATACTAAATCTCATCATTTTCCCTCAGTTGGTTACTGAGATATGGAATTTTATATTGGGGCAGACAAAAGTAAACAGACTATAGCAGCATATGCCCGACATATC
>JACEFZ010000155.1:20000-65000 GCA_014155875.1 Cepaea nemoralis | reverse complement strand
CAAGCTTCCTACATATCTACCTAGCTACCTACCAAGCTTCCTACATATCTACCTAGCTACCTACCAAGCTTCCACATATCTACCTAGCTACCTACCAAGCTTCCTACATATCTACCTAGCTATCTACCAAGCTTCCTACATATCTACCTAGCTATCCTACCAAGCTTTCCTACATATCTACCTAGGCTATCTACCAAGCTTCCTACATATCTACCCTAGCTATCTACCAAGCTTCCTACAGATCTAGCCTAGCTATCGACCAAGCTTCCATACATATCTACATAGCTATCTACCAGCTATCCTACATAATCTACCTAGCTATCTACCAAGCTCCTACATATCTACCTAGCTTATCTACCCAAAGCTTCCTACATATCTCCTAGCTATCCTACCAAGCTTCCTACATATCTACCTAGCTATCCTACCCAAGCTTCCTACATATACCTAGCTATCTACAAGCTGCCTACCATAGTCTTACCTAGCTATCTACCAAGACTTCCTACATATCTACCTAGCTATCTACCACGCTCCTACATATCTACCTAGCTATCTACCAAAGCTTCTCATATCTACTAGCTATCTACCTAAGCTTCCTACATATCTACCTAAGCTATCTACCAAGCTCTACATATCTACCTAGCTATCTACCAAAGCATTCCTACATATCTACCTAGCTGCCTACCAGCTTCCCTACATATCTACCTAGCTATCCTCCACAGCTTTCCCTACATATCTATCCTAGCTAGCCTACCAAGCTTCCTACAGATCTACCTAGTCTGCCTACCAAGACTTCCTACATATCTACTAGCTATCCTACCAGACTTCCTACATATCTATCTAGCTGCCTACCAAGCTTCCTACATATCTACCTAGCTATCTACCAAGCTTCTACATATCTACCTAGCTGCCTACCAAGCTTCCTACATATCTACCTAGCTATCTACCAAGCTTCCTACATATCTACCTAGCTGCCTACCAAGCTTCCTACATATCTACCTAGCTGCCTACCAAGCTTCCTACATATCTACCTAGCTATCTACCAAGCTTCCTACATATCTACCTAGCTGCCTACCAAGCTTCCTACATATCTACCTAGCTACCTACCAAGCTTCCTACATATCTACCTAGCTATCTACCAAGCTTCCTACATATCTACCTAGCTGCCTACCAAGCTTCCTACATATCTACCTAGCTATCTACCCAAGCTTCCTACATATCTACCTAGCTATCTACCAAGCTTCCTACATATCTACCTAGCTGCCTACCAAGCTTCCTACATATCTACCTAGCTATCTACCAAGCTTCCTACATATCTACCTAGCTGCCTACCAAGCTTCCTACATATCTACCTAGCTATCTACCAAGCTTCCTACATATCTACCTAGCTATCTACCAAGCTTCCTACATATCTACCTAGCTGCCTACCAAGCTTCCTACATATCTACCTAGCTACCTACCAAGCTTCCTACATATCTATCTAGCTGCCTACCAAGCTTCCTACATATCTACCTAGCTATCTACCAAGCTTCCTACATATCTACCTAGCTGCCTACCAAGCTTCCTACATATCTACCTAGCTATCTACCAAGCTTCCTACATATCTACCTAGCTGCCTACCAAGCTTCCTACATATCTACCTAGCTGCCTACCAAGCTTCCTACATATCTACCTAGCTATCTACCAAGCTTCCTACATATCTACCTAGCTGCCTACCAAGCTTCCTACATATCTACCTAGCTACCTACCAAGCTTCCTACATATCTACCTAGCTATCTACCAAGCTTCCTACATATCTACCTAGCTGCCTACCAAGCTTCCTACATATCTACCTAGCTATCTACCAAGCTTCCTACATATCTACCTAGCTGCCTACCAAGCTTCCTACATATCTACCTAGCTATCTACCAAGCTTCCTACATATCTACCTAGCTATCTACCAAGCTTCCTACATATCTACCTAGCTATCTACCAAGCTTCCTACATATCTACCTAGCTATCTACCAAGCTTCCTACATATCTACCTAGCTACCTACCAAGCTTCCTACATATCTACCTAGCTACCTACCAAGCTTCCTACATATCTACCTAGCTGCCTTCTTACTAACCAAGCTACCCATGTAATAAAATATCACACTGAATACCACGCTACCAACTCACCTACCTATCTACCTACCTACCTACCTACCTACCAAGCTACCCACTCACCTACCAACCAAGCTACCTACTTACCCACCTACCAAGCCACTTACATACCTACCAACCCACTTACATACCTACCAACCCAGGTACTTACCTAGCTACCTACCTACCCAGCTGCCTACTTACCTACCAATATATCTAACTAAATAGCAACCTGCCTACAAATTCACCTTGTTTACCTAGCTACCTACCTACAAAGCTACCTATCTACCCAGCTACCTACTTACCTGCCAGTCTATCTAACTAAATAGCAACCTGCATATAAAGCTACCTACCCACCTGTATGTCGTGTACCTACAACCCAACTTCTAGCCTGCCTGGCTACCTGCTTGAGAAGCAAACGTAAAGCCATTTTCATAATTTGCTCTATCTGTCTGTCTGTCTGTCTGTCTGTCTGTCTGTCTGTCTGTCTGTCTGTCTGTCTGTCTGTCTGTCCATCCGTCCGTCCGCCCGCCCGTCCGCCCGCCCGCCCGTCCGTCCGTCCGTCCGTCCGTCCGTCTGTCTGTCTGTCTGTCTGCCTGTCTGTCTGTCTGTCTGTCTATTCATTCCACCAATCAATTCATCCACCTACCTACCTGCCAATCTGTCCGCCTATCTATGTATCCACATAGCTATCCATTAATCAGTATATGTGCATGTATCAGTTGTCTTCTTGAGCGTCCTCTTGCTCTGGTCACAGATCTTTGAGAGCCAGTGCTGGTAGTTGATGGTGTTGCATTCTACCGAGATGGTAGAACCATTATCTTCAGATAATAATAAATAATCAACAAAAATATTCATCTGTAGGTACTTTGAATTACTCACACGGAGTCAGCTAAGAGTTTGTTCTGACAGATCTAGCTCGTGTTGATATTTTAAAACGTGTTGAATGTACTATCCACAGATCAGATTATCACATCAAAGACATGTGATTAGATGTATAGATATCAGATGGCGAGACCGCGGGCAGGGAATGTCTCTGATATCAAATGTATTGATCTACCATGTTGTATAAGAAGTAATGGGTTATGTCAACGGTTCTCAACATTTTGAAGCAAACAACTCCCCTGATCGACTACATTCTTTCTGTGGCTCACCTGTGGAGTTTATATGTTTTTCAGCTGTCATTAGTGTCTATAGTACCTTGCTGTGTGGTGTAAGGCATTGGGGTTGGGGGGATATCCAAAGTCTGGGGAATTAAGGCCGCCTGGCTAGTGCAGTCGCCGCGAAATGTGCAGGTTAGGGTTATCTTTTTATTTTTATGTTTTTCCTGACAGGTAAAAAGAAATCAATCATGGATTCGAACCCGAGTCTCCCGAGTAACTGAGGAAAACGCTAGCGATGATTACACATTGAATTATCTGTATGCATTTTATATGAGGTTGCAGTCGAACTCAGCATTGTAGGAAACCGAATATTGCTTGGCTAGTTAATTCATTGCGTGGAAAGTCTGAAGCGCAAGCTCATTGTGTGGACACTATCTGCAGATGGCATTCTTCTGGTCTCCGGAGAAGCAACCAGCGGTAAACGGAAGGCCCAATATACGGAAGTGAGGCTAAACAGCCATGTGAGGATTGGGTGAGCCCAGTACCAAAGCGCTATGTGTCGGCTTTACAGTTATGGAAGCCTTCTTGGAAATCGGGGAATGTCCATGGTCTGCCCTTCTCTTTTTTCGAAGAGCTAACCGACAACCGTTCTGCTGTTCTTGGGGCACCAACGAGGGGTCCTTTCAGCAGATGGAGAGGTGAAGAGGACACCATGACATTGAGATCTGAGAGTGTGCGACGTCGTATGAAACACCCGGGAAGGCTAACCTGTGTCGTGTCCTCCTTTAAAGTGTCGTCCCTGGAGTGAGGAGAGTCAACACCCACATTATAATATTTTTTCCCTTATCAATATCCTGGAGAATCCACCAGCTTCCGTCCAACACACTCCATCAGCCCGTGGACATCTTTTCCTATCACTCTCTCACTGTCGTACTATGCCCCCTCTCATACTTCCCCAACGCAACATACTCAACAACTCTTGCTTCTAAAAATTAATAAAGATTAATTTATTAAAAGAAAAGTGTAACGTATATGAGACGTGTATGCGAAGAAAATGTGTGTCGTGTATTATAACATAAATGTATATGTCAGCCTTCAAAGTTCAGGATCATAGTGCACACATCATGGCAAGGATTACACGACATCACACGAGTCAGTACAATAGACCTCACCGAAGTCGTATCCTTCTCTCCAGACATGTCCTCCTCCAGGAGCTCTGATGACCATGAGATCTGAATCCCATGTAAATATATAATCCGTGGAAAATACTATTATTGTTCCTAACACAACGGTTCCTATTAGTTCTGTCTTTTCGCTCTTAAACAGTCAATGTATTTAGACAAAAATGGCTTGCTTTATTCACTAGATATAGTCTGAAAGTTCTGATTTCCTAGATACGTGGAACAACTACACTTCAATGTTTGGTTTCATCTAATGTGAACATCAGTTCCTACTGATCTAGTTCCACATGGGCTGAACATCCATCACTTCAGGTGTGTTAACGATTGGTATTCACTCATGTAGGATACATATACCATTAGGCTCCACCGAGCAATGTGTATTAACTTCTTCCGTTGCGAAAGTTGCTGGCCCATCTCTCTACATCATAATTTATCCGGGATCGGATTTTTCATTGGTTCCGGGTTCTTCATTCCAACCAGAGGAAACCTGTAAAATAAATCATACAACTGGTGATAGCCTCCCCGTCACTGATCTCTATTAGATGATCGTGGCCATCGGCCTCGCTCAGAAAATACAGTGAACTACTCTGTCAGGGACAGATGACTCAACCCATTGGTTATCATCAGGCCAAGACAAGAAAAAAAAATCAACAAACTGAATGCGGAACCCCGCCCACCAGGGACACCTACTGGAATATCCCAATTATCCCTCATTACTCAATTCTCAACTAGTAAAGCTTATCAACACTTCACTAATCTATTTTCAACTAACAGAGCCAAGTATCACTTCCCTACTCTAGCTAGTTTTCCACTAACAGTGCTAATCATCACACTTTAGTTTTAACAAGGCTACAGCCTATATTAATTAGAACTAATTATAATAGGTTCTATCGTAGGCAACACCGCAGTTAGATCCAATTACATCCACTCTTGCCATGACAGGCACGTGTAAAATTAAATTAACTCAATTCGCACACGGTAGACATTTTCCAATCAGAACTGCAGTACCGAAGCACGTCCGCTAAAATCCAAGGTTTGAGTTCAACTGTCCTCTCCAATCATGGTTTTTGGCAAAACCTAAAATTGGTCACGTGACGGTATTCTTCCGGTCCACACAGGAGTTATTTGGACATATCATCCATTGTCAAGAATCCATTTTCCCTGGCCTAGTTACTGTCAGAGTTGTCAACAGTTGTTTTGACATCCCCACCAAGCTAGCGAGTTACTGTATGATCCCAACAACAGTTTTCCCCAACAAGCTGCCAATCTTCTTGATGTCCGGAAATTCCAATTTGACAGACGGACTGTTTTCTTCCTAGCTGAGTACTTCCGCTTCCAATCCGACCTGTTTATAAACTGTCAAAGCGATGTATGATTCAGCTCACCCACTTCCGCTACACATCTGCAGCTGTTAACTTTGCCCGACATGTGATGGCTGACATCCGATTGCAACCAGGATCCGACGGGTTCCATCTGTATTCGAATGTTGACATACTGTCAAAGCGATGCCGGGATTTGTCTCACTCACCACCGAATGTTCCCGTTCTGTCCACCAGATGTAAACACGTGCAGTTACATTTTCTGGATTAGTTGAAACAACCTTTGGCCTCGAACGTCCGCTAATTCAGATCGCCTTTATTCTCATAATGGTTAAATCACGTTGGTCCATCATGTGACAACCCGATTGATACACGCCTGAAGAAGTCGGATGTGTCGGCCGAAATGCGCTAACATCGTAATTCTCCTGTAAACAGCACAACGCAGTTACATCCAAAACAAACATGGGTCACGAACGGCGAAGAAAAAGGAGAAGAAACTTTGCGGTTATTGGTTATGTGTTGTCTTCTAGTCAATTTTACATTAAGTAGATTGCACTGCTTTCAGAACTGTCGATGCTCGTTCCATTGTGAAAATCAAAGCATAGAGATCTCCCAAATTGTCAGTTTCTCACTTCGAAGCCAGTATGTCAGTATTGTGAACTTGCGTTCACTATCCCTAAGACACATACAGTGTCCAAGGGGTTCGACACGTAACCTTAATTTAACCTTACTCCTAAAGGATTGTTCCGTCTATACATTTATTTGTTTTCCAAATGTGATTAGTGAATGTAATTTTATTACAATGGTTGCTGGTGAATGGGATCGAACCGAGTTCCTTTTGAGCTTGAGGCGAACACTGTAACCTCTCGGCCACGGAGTCTTCCTGCCTCGGGTTGCCAGATCTGGTCACTGAGAAACCGGGACGTTTCTCATATCCTCCCTGCCAACTGACGTTAGGCGTTCATCTCTCTCTCTCTCTCTCTCTCTCTCTCTCTCTCTCTCTCTCTCTCTCTCTCTCTCTCTCTCTCTCTCTCTCTCTCTCAACACCCTGTGTGTTCCTGATCAACTCCATCGATGATATTCCTGTGTGCTAAATTCTCAATCCACCTAACTCACTCTTCTCCCACTAAAATATCCAGCCATCATGATTGTGTCCAATGCCGCTCTTCCCATAATACCAAAGAACGCTGTTTGTCTCTTTCTTATAGTTGCATATAATGCCCTACTTAATTTAACCTCTTCTAGACAATCAATGCCGGTCTCCATAGAAAAAGGCTTGCGAACGCGGTTCGTGAGCCATTTACCTCGCGTTCGAAACACAGCGACGACCGATTTGGCAGCAGACAATGTCGCGCTGGGAGTTTTAACGTGTTGGTATGGGAGAAAGCAATGGCAAACTACTGAACTTAACCATGCCACGACATCAACAAGAGCAGTAAAATGCTGGTGGTGACAGCGATGTCCTGTAAATAGTATACGAAATAAAAAAAGACAATCTGTGTTATTTAATCTGGCAGTCCAAGGTATTCGAAACATTCGTCTCAGGTACCTTTCTGTGTTGCTTCCAAGCTGTCTCTAATTAGTTCATTTCCGTACCATAATTCACCTCCATACAGCAAGAATGGTTCTAATTATTATATTACGTGTTGGTACTTTCTTTATGACATTCAGTTATAACCACCTTTGGCATAAGATATAGTTATTAATTTTCTGAAAGCAACGTTTTTCTTTGCAAATTCTGCTCTTAATCGCAATCACAAATTAAATAGTTCCACCAACTGAGAATCGAGAAGCACTTCCATTGAGTTAAATATTTCATTTGACATAACAAAACCGGGACAAATAGGCTTCCCGAAAGTATTTTTCGGGACATTGAATTTTTTCATTAATAAACCTGGACTGCCCTGGAAGGACGTATGGCAAACATATTCCCACTTATCCTCCCGTCATATAAACAAGATGTTTAGTTTTAGAAACCCACAGTCAGAGCATTGGCTTGCTGATCCGGCAGCTTCTGCGGCTTGTCTTGTTCCAGATCTGTTGGTGTTACCTTTCCTCTGGAATAAACTAGGCAGACCGAGAGAGGGATCATGCTACATGGGAAACACATAATCTCTGCAATTCAGCCCAGGCTTTTGTGCTGTTGGGAGGTATAACTCCATCCCCGGTCTTACCGCCATGGGTTGTAGTTATTACGCCTTTTGTGTTTGAACCACACTATAACAAAATAGCATCTGTCAAGACGGCAAGGTGCCAGTGTTTGTAGTGTACAGGCCCACATATTGCAACAATAGCATCTGTCAAGACGGCAAGGTGCCAGTGTTTGTAGTGTACAGGCCCACATATTGCAACAATAGCATCTGTCAAGACGGCAAGGTGCCAGTGTTTGTAGTGTACAGGCCCACATATTGCAACAATAGCATCTGTCAAGACGGCAAGGTGCCAGTGTTTGTAGTGTACAGGCCCACATATTGCAACAATAGCATCTGTCAAGACGGCAAGGTGCCAATGTTTGTAGTGTACAGGCCCACATATTGCAACAATAGCATCTGTCAAGACGGCAAGGTGCCAATGTTTGTAGTGTACAGGCCCACATATTGCAACAATAGCATCTGTCAAGACGGCAAGGTGCCAGTGTTTGTAGTGTACAGGCCCACATATTGCAACAATAGCATCTGTCAAGACGGCAAGGTGCCAGTGTTTGTAGTGTACAGGCCCACATATTGCAACAATAGCATCTGTCAAGACGGCAAGGTGCCAGTGTTTGTAGTGTACAGGCCCACATATTGCAACAATAGCATCTGTCAAGACGGCAAGGTGCCAGTGTTTGTAGTGTACAGGCCCACATATTGCAACAATAGCATCTGTCAAGACGGCAAGGTGCCAGTGTTTGTAGTGTACAGGCCCACATATTGCAACAATAGCATCTGTCAAGACGGCAAGGTGCCAGTGTTTGTAGTGTACAGGCCCACATATTGCAACAATAGCATCTGTCAAGACGGCAAGGTGCCAGTGTTTGTAGTGTACAGGCCCACATATTGCAACAATAGCATCTGTCAAGACGGCAAGGTGCCAGTGTTTGTAGTGTACAGGCCCACATATTGCAACAATAGCATCTGTCAAGACGGCAAGGTGCCAATGTTTGTAGTGTACAGGCCCACATATTGCAACAATAGCATCTGTCAAGACGGCAAGGTGCCAGTGTTTGTAGTGTACAGGCCCACATATTGCAACAATAGCATCTGTCAAGACGGCAAGGTGCCAGTGTTTGTAGTGTACAGGCCCACATATTGCAACAATAGCATCTGTCAAGACGGCAAGGTGCCAGTGTTTGTAGTGTACAGGCCCACATATTGCAACAATAGCATCTGTCAAGACGGCAAGGTGCCAGTGTTTGTAGTGTACAGGCCCACATATTGCAACAATAGCATCTGTCAAGACGGCAAGGTGCCAGTGTTTGTAGTGTACAGGCCCACATATTGCAACAATAGCATCTGTCAAGACGGCAAGGTGCCAGTGTTTGTAGTGTACAGGCCCACACATTGCAACAATAGCATCTGTCAAGACGGCAAGGTGCCAGTGTTTGTAGTGTACAGGCCCACACATTGCAACAATAGCATCTGTCAAGACGGCAAGGTGCCAGTGTTTGTAGTGTACAGGCCCACATATTGCAACAATAGCATCTGTCAAGACGGCAAGGTGCCAGTGTTTGTAGTGTACAGGCCCACATATTGCAACAATAGCATCTGTCAAGACGGCAAGGTGCCAGTGTTTGTAGTGTACAGGCCCACATATTGCAACAATAGCATCTGTCAAGACGGCAAGGTGCCAGTGTTTGTAGTGTACAGGCCCACATATTGCAACAATAGCATCTGTCAAGACGGCAAGGTGCCAGTGTTTGTAGTGTACAGGCCCACATATTGCAACAATAGCATCTGTCAAGACGGCAAGGTGCCAGTGTTTGTAGTGTACAGGCCCACACATTGCAACAATAGCATCTGTCAAGACGGCAAGGTGCCAGTGTTTGTAGTGTACAGGCCCACACATTGCAACAATAGCATCTGTCAAGACGGCAAGGTGCCAGTGTTTGTAGTGTACAGGCCCACATATTGCAACAATAGCATCTGTCAAGACGGCAAGGTGCCAGTGTTTGTAGTGTACAGGCCCACATATTGCAACAATAGCATCTGTCAAGACGGCAAGGTGCCAGTGTTTGTAGTGTACAGGCCCACATATTGCAACAATAGCATCTGTCAAGACGGCAAGGTGCCAGTGTTTGTAGTGTACAGGCCCACATATTGCAACAATAGCATCTGTCAAGACGGCAAGGTGCCAGTGTTTGTAGTGTACAGGCCCACACATTGCAACAATCATGTTTTGTCTGCTCATTTTATTTAATGTTCAATCAATCAGGTGCTGCCTCCACAACGAAGGTTGGCTGCAATGGATCTCAAACACTGTATGTTTCTCGCCCAGACTGCAGATTGCTGTTCGTTCATCTCTTGATGTTATCTTCCCACTTGTATCGTTGTCTACCTCTTTCTCGCTTGCCTTCAACCTCACCCTCTAGTATGGTTTTTATAAGTGGGTTATGTCTTTTAACGTGGCTGGAATATTTTACCTGCCTCTTTATCATTTCTTTCATCAACTTTCTTTTCATTCCCAGTTTGTTTAGAACTTATGTATTAGATTCTCCACTTCCACTCCCCGTGAAATACTACATACTCGTCTGTATATCCATATCTCCAGGGCCTCTATTCGACTTTCTAATTGCTTGTGCATTGTCCAAGCTTACACGCCATATAGCAATGCTGAATATATAAAACATTTGACATTTCTCATTTTAAATGCTTGTTAATATCTTTAGATGTCAATACTGATTTCGAGATGTTGAAAGCATGTTTGGCCAATCCTATTCTTCTCTTTACTTCTGTTTCACTTCTGCAATCATCTGTTGTTACATGTCCAAGAAATGAGAAACTTGTTACTTGTTCTAGTATCTCTCCATTTACTGTGATGTTCATTGAAAACCTCTCCTTTCCACTGCTAATTATTATAGTTTTAGTTGTTTAGATTTTAATATCTAAGCCACATTCTGCAATATGCCTATTAAACTTGTTCCACTAGTTTTTGTAACACTTTGCTCGCTTTCTGATAGTAACACTGTATCGCCAGCATACCTAAGATTGTTTATGATTCTTCCATTGATGTTAAGTGCAGGCAGTTCAACTTGTTTAAAAAGTTATTTCTGTTTATCCCTGCCATACTCCTCTTTTTATCTCTTTGGACGGCGAATAATTATTTAGGAAGTATGCAATTCTTATTATCTGCTCTTGCTTTCAGCTTCTGCCGGAAACAACTGGAAAACTCATTGGGTTAAAAATATCCGGTACCTTCCGGAATTTGCCGAGTGAGACCGAGTGTATATTTGCACATTTTATGAGTGTATTGGTTACCTGCCGGCTAGGCCCCGTGGTAAATGAAGTGTTTACAATCGTCCAAGAAAGCTCTGTACACACACCTGCCATTAGATTCTCCGTGTACATTCATTCATTATATGCCGTGCCGAATAAGCATGGGCGGTTATGGTGTATGGTTTTTCCGTGTACTCAGGTACATGTGAAACTGTAGCAAGACAATGATCCCTGTACACGCATTAAAGGGGTATTGGACATAGGGTGCCAGACTCTTATTGTATAGACTACTGGACACTCTAGGGGTGATGTGGTCACCTTGGCAAAAGCTTGCAACAGATGACGTATTGCTGGTATAGAGACGTCCCTGCCCAGCTGGTGCCAATGTTCCATCTCCATGACATCACTGCACGTATCATTGTTACATATCCATGACAACACTTCAGAGATCATTATTCCATATTCACGACAGCACTGCAGAGATAATTGTTCCATCTCCATGACAACACTGCACGTATCATTGTTACATATCCATGACAACACTTCAGAGATCATTATTCCATATTCACGACAGCACTGCAGAGATAATTGTTCCATCTCCATGACAACACTGCACGTATCATTGTTACATATCCATGACAACACTTCAGAGATCATTGTTCCATCTCCATGACAACACTACAGAGATAATTGTTCCATCTCCATGACAACACTGCAGAGATAATTATTACGTCTCCATGACAACACTGCAGAGATCATTGTTCGGCCTCTATAGGTTCAGCAACCAGCGGGGTAGACACTGCTAACATTTGTGTATATTCTTTTAGGATGCTACCATCAGCCTCAACTGCAGGTTGATGTCCTAGGTAAATGCACGGCCAATAATTTGCCATTACTTTCTGAACGAGAAGTCAGCGTGTAAGTAAACCATAATGCCAATGTAGGGGTTGAAATGCCATCTGCGGAATGGAAGTTTAAGAGCGAGCGCTCTTAACTTTTCGGCTACGCCGAAGCTACTAGCAATTGAAAATATGCCCTTGATCATCATGTGCCACGCCGAAAAGCGTAGGCGGTCATCTTTCACCATCTCACACCATTATCAGAGTCGTAGATCAGCACGTAGCCAAGCCATCCAGATATTTACTTCTCTGCCTTCCCCTTGTTCTTTTCCCCTTA
Source organism: Cepaea nemoralis (assembly GCA_014155875.1). Lineage (NCBI taxonomy): Eukaryota > Metazoa > Mollusca > Gastropoda > Stylommatophora > Helicidae > Cepaea > Cepaea nemoralis. The sequence continues at coordinate 52,686 of JACEFZ010000155.1, read as the reverse complement.
ATCTTGCCAGTTGTCACCGAGTTCTCTAATTTATTTCCTCTCATAACCTGTCCAAATAATTTTGACTATTCTAATTTCTCTAATCAGGTTATGGTTTTCATCTGCTTCTTATAGGAATTGCTCATTGGTTTTTCTGTCTGCCCATAGTATTCCTTGCATTTTCCTCAGAAACCAGATTTCCCCTGCCATTGGATGTTTTTCAGCTTGTTTGCTCATTGTCCACGTCTCACATCCATACAAAAGTACAGGTTCTATGTAACACCTCAACACTCTTTTTCCCGATGCAATTGGCATCTTTTTAGTGGTCAATATGTTTTCCATCTTGCAAAAGGTTACCTTCGTCATAGCGATGTTCTAATCTCTTCAAGGCACCTCCCATAAGATGTTATGACTGTTCCGAGATACGACATAGCTGTACTATTCACTTGTTTAGTGGTTCGAATCGCATCGGTAACTTACGGGGTATGTGAGCCGGCCGCTCAGAAAGCAATGGCAAACTACTGAGCGTAATCTTGCCAAGAAATCAACAATCAGCTGAAAGATGCTGATATTGACAGCAATGTCCTGTAAAGGATATGCAAACATTTTTTTTTTCACTTGTTTAAGAATATTGTGATTTACTCGTATATTACATTGTGTATGTTTTTTCTTCCTAGTGACGACCATAATCTGTGTCTTCTTACAATTTAATCCTAACGCAAGTGTGCCACAACAGCATCTACTAAATGTTGCAGATCCTGCTCGTTGTCTGCAATCAATACTGTATCATCCGCATATATGATGGTATTGATGTTACAGCCCCTAATAGTGATTCATATCATATCTTCTCAATTATTTAAAACAAAATATATTCACTGTAGAGATAAAAGAGGATCTGGAGAGATTACACATCCCTGTCGCAAATCTCTCATCATTGACTGATATTGGCCATCTTCATTTCCAGTCTTTATGGCAGCTTGTTGCTTCCAATATTCGTTTTCAACAAGTCTAAGGTCTTTCCCATTCATTTATAGATCTGAAAGCACCTTTATCATGTTGACATGTCCTACTTTATCGAACGCCTTTGTGTAGTCAATAAAGCAATGATGTAGGTCTCTGTTCACTTGTATAGAACGCCCATTTAATGTTCTCTGCAAATACGTAGCATTTACTTGTACCCTTGCCGTCTACGAATCCATAATGTTCGTCACCTGTTTCGGGGATTGAAAACATTATAGCACTTGTAGCCAGTCGTTCAGAAAGCAATGGCAAACTCCATCGATCCATCATGTGCCATGCCGGTAAGCGTGGGCGGTCATGTTCTGCCATCTCACTCGATCACCAGAGTCGTGGATCAGTTCCGTGTTTCTGTCTCGACCATGCCACAAGGCCAAGCCATCCAGATACTTGTTTCTAGGTCTTCCCCTTGGTCTGTTTCCCTCGATCTTACCAGTTGTCACCAAGTTCTCCAAATCATTTCTTCTCATAACATGTCCAAAAATTTGTGACTGTCTACGTCTAATGTCTCTGATCAGTTTACGATCTTCATTTGTTTCTTGAAGGACTTGTTCATTGGTCTTTCTGGCTGTCCATGGTATTCTTTGCATTTTCCTCAGAAACCACATTTCTACAGCCATCAGATGTTTTTCAGCCTGGCTGCTCATTGTCCAAGCTTCACATCCATATAAAAGTACAGGTTCTATGTAGCACCTCAACACTCTTTTTCTCGTTTCAATTGACATCTTTTTATTGGTCAGTATGTTTTTCATCTTGCTAAAGGCTACTTTTGCCACGGCGATTCTTGTTCTAATCTCTTCAAGGCATCTCCCATCAGATGTTATGACTGTTCCGAGATAATTGTACCTATTCACTTGTTGAAGAATATTCCCATTTACTTGTATATTACACTGTGGTATTTCGTTCTTCCTAGTGACGACCATAATCTGTGTCTTTTTACAATTTAATTCTAACCCTAGTTGTTCACTGTGTGTAACAACCGCATCTACTAAATTTTGCAGGTCCTGTTCATTGTCTGCAATCAAGACTGTATCATCTGCATATCTAATGTTATTGATGCATCGTCCCCCAATGTTAATTCCTTCCATATCTTCAATATTTCTGAAAATATTTTCACTGTACAGGGAAAACAGATCTGGAGACATTACACATCCCTGTCTCACACCTCTCTTAATAGGCTGATATTGGCTTATTTCATTATCAACTCTTATGGCAGCTTGTTGTTTCCAATATATGTTTTTTTACAAGTCTAAGGTCTTTCCCATCAATTTGTAGATCTTCAAGCATCCTTATCATGTTGACATGTCTCACTTTATCAAAAGCCTTTGTGTAGTCAATAAAGCAAAGGTGTAGATCTTTGTTTACTTCTATAGAACGTTCGATTACGGTTCTCAGTATATACACAGCATTTACTGTACCCTTGCCTTCTACAACCCCACATTGTTCTTCTCCTATTTCAGGTTGTATTTTCCTCCTCACTCTTTGCATGATAATTCTTAGCAAAATCTTCGTGATGTGACTCATTATACTAATTGTTCGATGTTGATCACATTCCAAGGCTCCTGATTTCTTTGGGATTGCAATAAATACAGAATTACATAACTCATGAGGTATACTTCCAGTATCATATATTGTATTAAGCAGACTGGTAACTTTATCTATTCCATATTCTTCTAAAGCATTAATCATTTCTGTTGTGACGCTGTCTGGACCGGGGGTCTTGCCAGATTTCATATGATTAAGAGCATTCTGAACCTCCATCTTCAAAATTGTTGGCCCTTCATTATTATTCTGAACATCATACTGTTCGTCTCTGTTATCGTCATAAAGGTTTTTCACGTAATCTGACCATACATGTAAAATCTGTTCTTTTTCTATTATGACTCTTCCACCTTTTGTCTTTAGGCAGCCTGCTGATGTACGTGTTCTTTGATTGGTAAGCTCCTGAATTCTTTTGTGCATTAGTTTCGCATTTTTACTGTTGTGTTGTTTTTCAATTTCTCTGCAATTTTTCTCAAGCCATGTTTCTTTTGCCTCCTTACATAAGGTTCTGATTTTTCTGTGAATTTCTTCATATTTGGCAGGATTATTTTTGTTCTGTCTTCTTGTTTCCATTAGTTGCAAAATTTCTTCAGTCATCCATGTCTTACGGCCCACTTTCTTTACTTTTGGAATAGTTTTTTCTGCTGCACAACTGATTGAATTCTTCAGCATTTCCCATTGATCATCTACATCTTGAAATAGGATCTCTAGATCAGACAATAAATCAAATTTGTTCTTTACTTCTATGTTAAAATTATCTTGTATTTCTTTGTCAGTTTTCAATTTGCACAAGTCATATTTAGGGTTTCCTGCTGTATACTTGACTTTCTTTAACTTAACCCTCAATGTGCCAGTAATTAATCTGTGATCACTGTAACAGTCTGCATTTGGAACTGTTTTTACAACTGTTAACGCATTTCGAAACCTTTTGCTAATCAGGATGTAATCTATCTGGTTTTTAATCCTGCTGTCTGGACTCCTCCATGTCCATAATCTTCTAGGATGTTGTTTAAACCAGGTGTTTCCTACCACCATTTCTTGTTCTTTTGCCCATTCTACAAGTCTGTAACCTCTTTCATTTCTCTCTCCCAAACCATGGTTAAAAACTTGCCTAGTACATTAACAGCAGCTGATGAATGCTGGTGTTGACTGCAACGTCCTGCAAGGGATATGCAACATGTAAAAAAAAGATGCCCTTACAAGTATTATTTAGTTTCGCATTACAGTGTTAACAGGAAAGTGCGTTGGCACTCCCCTAAATTATGTTATCAGAAAGATGTGCTGATACTTCATCTCCGCACTAACACACACACACACACACACACACGCACACACACATATCATGTTATCAGAAAAATGTACTGATACCACCCCTCCCTTTCGCCCCCCCCCCTTCCCCACACACACACACGCGCACACATACAACATGTGAACAGAAAGACGTGACGATACTCCCTCCCCACGCTCACACTCACACCCATACAACATGTGAACAGAAAAGCGTGCCGACACCCCCTTCCCACACTCATTCATACACCCACACACACACTATGTTAACAGAGATGTGCTAACACCCCCGCCCACACACACACACACACACACACACACACACACATACATACATACACACACACAATGTTAACAGAAAGATGTGCCGACACCCCCTCCCCACAAGCATACGCACACACACTCACACATACACACACACCATGTGAACATAAAGATGTGCCGACACCCCCTCCCCAGACTCATACACACACCATGGTAACAGAAAGATGTCCCGATACCTCCCCCCTTCCCCCCCCCCCCCCCCCCCCCACACACACTCACAATGTTAACAGAAAGATGTGCTGACAACCCCCCCCCCCCCCCCCCCAAAAAAAAAAAAAAAACACACACACACACACACACACAAACACACACATCATGTTAACAGTGAAATATCTTGCAAGGACGTCCATCCCAATCTAGTCACACTAGTTGTTGTTGCAGATAAATACATATTGTTTGTGCTAACCTCATTCTTCAGTCGGATTGTGTGGGGTCCGACTGCAGCGAATATTTTCACACCTGTCTCTTTGTCTTACGTGACAACACATTCTGACCTTGTTGTTGTCTTTGGCCCCCCACTACTACCTCATTTACTGGAGTCGGCGCTCAAGTGTTCTTTAATCTTGCCCCTGTCTGTCAAAACAGCGTATCTCCCGCAAGTTCTCAGTGAGATACAGTTGTTATCGGTTACTTATGCCTGACGGCTGTAGCAGGCCAACTTGGCTCATGGCTAAAGGGATATTTATGGTCAGTGGTAGCGTTGTTTAAACTCGCCAGCTGTTGCAGCGATTTTGAGCTCCTCCACTTCTTCATTCCTGTTTGGATGGGAGTGTATAACAACTAATTATTTACATAAAAGGAAAACATTTCCGACTTCGGCATTCATCTGTGTAAGGTCTGTCCTTCTAGGCAGATTCCATCCAACGGGGTTTTCTAGCCGCGAGTTTATTTGTTTTTCCTAAGAATGTTGCCAGGGTAGTGGTTTAGGGCCTACTCGTTGCGATTTATTTTTTTTTTTTTTACTGCCGTGGGATATTTAATGTGCACAACTTACACACAGGAACTCTTATTATTTTTAGTCCAAGATTTCTTTGATTCCGTGGACCTTCCCCACGCTATTAATCCCGATCGTTGTCTTGTAAAGCTGATTTTTACTTTTCTGATCTTGTTTTTTATTTGACCCTACATGGAAGTTGTAGCTGATGTCTATGGTTTAAGTATATAAAATGAAAACAAGGAGAACAATTGATGAAAATGTCAGGGATACACAATGTGCTAAATGGAAAGTTAGTTGCATATCCTTTACATGACCTAGCAGTCAACTCCAGCATTTTTTGGCTGCTTACGATTCCTGGGCACGGTTACGTTGAGTAGTTTGTCATTGCTTTCTGAACGACCGGTACTCATCCCATTGCAGGGAAACCAACGCAAAGCGGTCTGCTTCCAAATCGCTCGCAGCAGTGATTTGAACGGAGTATGCGGGCTTACGAATTGCATCCGTAACCTGTTCGCCACCGAACCGGCTAAATGGACACACCTGGTTGAAACAACACAAGAGTGTATACACACATACAAGTCGTGTTAAGAACATATGCAATCAAATTGACTACATACCGATTAATAAAATAATTAGAAATATATTGCTAAGTGTGAAGACAATGCCTGGTGCTGACTGTAACAATAGACACCTCGCACTATGTGAACAATTAACAGTAAAACTGAACAGAGGAAACAAGAGATTTGGATCATTAAACATAACAACGATATTCTAAAAGCAAATAATGGCTTTTAGAAACAATACAAAGTAACCATGAGAAACAGACACAATGCAGTGCCTAAAATACAAAGCATGCATGAACATTGGGAAATGTTGGAAAAGTCCACCAATAAAACGAGCAAAGAGCAGAAAGAATTAGAAAGGGTAAGAAAAAGTAATGATTGAAGGAATTTTATAGTTGAAGTACAAAAGAAATCAAACTTAAAGGACAAAGTATAATTGTATAAGATAAATACATAAATAAATATAAATACAGAAAGGCAAAAGGAAATTGGTGGAATGAACAGTGTAATAACTGTTGAACATCATAATAACAGAGAGTGCACAAAAGGGACTCTCCGTTTATATTATGAAATAGAAACAATGATTACATCAAAGAAGCAGATAACGCTCAAATGTGATATTGCGATAGAAGTGAAAATACTTTACCAAGTCAATAAAGACAAACAATCAGGGGCAGTAGTAAAATCTGATGGAAGATGCGTGAGGGAGATTGAAAGCAGATTAAGTAAGCCAAGCTAAAGCATTTCAGAGCATGACAAGTGTCGTACAAGATGCGTGAGGGAGATTGAAAGCAGATTAAGTAAGCCAAGCTAAAGCATTTCAGAGCATGACAAGTGTCGTACAAGTGGCACAGCATAAGTCTTTACCCTGACAATGAAGACTATGTCACTGATAGCTAAAATTGTGTAGGATGTTTATTCCTGTTCGATTCCACCTGATATTGGCACAAGTTTGTTAACTCTGTTTGCTCTTAAAAGGACCTTTGAAATAGAGCACACTGGTTTTCGAACTAGACCAGTTATCATACGCCATTACGACTTTTCAATTATTACAAACATAATTTCCTTTGAGATGCCTTAAAACATGGGGGAGAAGAAGGAAACAGAGTCTAGAGGACGCACTAGACAACATAAAATTTGAAAGCTACAGTTACCGACTGCCATAAAAGGTTACCTTTCGCCTTCTACCAGATCTTAGGAGGTTGCTACATTTGAGCAGCCACACTTGAGCTGTCTGTACTCGTTCCTCAGTATACGAAGGCCAAAAATCACTAAATATGTGTTCCCTCTCCTTGTGCATTTCTTTTGAACTCAAGCGTAGTCTATACGCGTGCTATACTACTTCTATAATACTGGACTGATATTTGGGTGTGGATTAACATTACCCGTGTCCATTGCCATCAGGCCAAACCACTCCTACTTCTGAGGTATTTGTAATGTATGACCCCAAGTCAAGGACAAGAAGTCAGTAGTTTAGCCCAACCGTGTAGGGGTTGAACCCGGTACCCCGACAGCAACGCCGAGGAGCTAGCGCTCTTATGCTTTCGGTCATTCTGACCTCCATTTTTGTGGCTGTTTTCCCCAGTAACTTCAGACATGTTACGACAACACAGTTTTCCCGATTGTTCTGACTATCTCTGATTTCCCCATTATTCTCACAAATCGTTGGAGCGCAATTTCCGGTTAATAGAGTTTGTTGCGTAGTCTTAATTAGCGGGAGAATCCGTAGACGAAATAAATACACACTCCACAATTTCAGCGCAAATATGAGTGGCTTTGACTGTGCCTGGTTTCAGCTTTCTCCTCTGTCTCTCTCATACTCAAGGTACAGGCACTTTCTTGTTAGTCCACTCGCATTGAACCCTAGCGTAGTGCACTACAGTGCTAATACTTCCAGTGTACTGGCTGATTTTTGCCAGTAGATTATCTTTCGCGATTGCTAGTGTCCCTCGCCATCAGGCGATTTAGGTCTGTCAGCCGTTGTCGATTTTGAAGCAGACCGTTTTGCGTTGATTACCATGGTGTGAGGCATCGGCCGTTCAGAAAGCAGTGAAAAACTACTGAACGTAAAATAACCATAATAAATCACAGGCAATGCAAGCTGACGTTAATTACAACGTTCTGTAAAGGAAATGCATTTAACTTATTTAGAAGGTCTTTTGAACTCTGTAACTACTACCTAATGTCAACTCTGCCAGCTCCGTGGCGAAGAGGTAACGGCGCAGTTCGTAATCCCGCATAACGTGTTCGAAACATAGCCGTAGGGGGCTATTTGGCAACAGACCGTCTGACGTTTTTAAATGAAATTGTATGGGTGCCGATCGTTCAGAAAGCAATGGCAAACTACTATGCGGAAGCCTGGACATTGAACAAGCAACTCCCGGGAAGGTTAACCCGGTCAACAAATGCCCGCAGAAGTCGGATGTGTCGGCCTAACGGCGCAAGAACGCAGCTCTGCTGTAAACAGGCACAACGCAGTCACATCCGGAGAAAAAAAAAATCCGGATGAACGCAGAAAACGAAGAAGAAGAAGAAGAAGAAGAAGAAGAAGAAGAAGAAGAAGAAGAAGAAGAAGCAACTAGAAAGTCGAATAGATACCCTGGAGATGTGGATATACAGAAGAATATATCATATTTCATGGAAACAGTAACAGTCAAATACAGATGTACTAAAAAAACTGGGAATGAAAAGAGAGTTGATGAAAGAAATTAAAAAAAAAAAGAGGCAAGTGAAATATTTTGGCCACGTTAAAAGACACAACACTCTTATAAAAACCATACTGGAGGGCAAGGTTGAGGGCAAGCGAGCAAGAGGTTGACAACGACACAAGTGGGAAGATAAGATCAAGAGATGGCCGAACATCAGTCTGACAGAATGTACAGTCAAGGTGACACAGCCAGTGTTGGAGATCCATTGCAGCCAATCTTCATTGTGGAGACGGCACCTGATTGATTGACTGGTGATTGCCCAGGAATCACGAACAGCCAAATATGCTGGGTTTGACTGCTATGTCCTGTAAGGGATATGCAACTAACATGTTTAACTGGCTGCTCCATCGAGCCACAGCAACTCTGAACAATCTACCCCTGCGCATAACAACATATAAAAGCTATTCCCCCACAGAGAAGAGCCTTTACCAACAAATCAGTTCCGACTTGCACAATTAAAATAAAAATACACCCCCAACAATAGCAGGCACTCAACACGGTGGTTTCCCCCGACGCTCGGACGTAGACGGGGAAACAATTGGGTTACAGCCGGGTCGATCTTACCTTGTCGGCCTGAAGTGCTGTCGACTGCTGCATTCGCCTAGAGATCGTCACTGATTTCGGCGTTGGCTTGTGTTAAAATTGACAGTTTGCGGAACCAGTTTTAAATTGTGTCCTTTAAGTCCCATAGTTGGGACGTTTGCTGGTGTTAAAATGTACAGTTCGCAAGTAGCTCACGGATTGTTTCCTTCTAAGTTGTAGATTCTGGAAGTTTTCATGTGTTTAAATTGACAGTTTGCGGAACCAGTTTTAAATTGTCATATTAATTGGCATAGTTTGGACATTTGCTGATGTTAACATTTACAGTTCGCACGTAGCTTACAGATTGTTTCCTTCTAAGTTGTAGGTTATGGAGGTTTTCCTGTGATAAATTCTACATGTGGACTTCGTGATATACATTTCAAATTGTGTACTGTTAGTTACCACTGATTTGTTTTTATGTGTCACAGTTTAGGAAATAAAACGGCGCTTCCGTTTGTTTTTAATGTGCTTAAATTACAGTGGCTTTGTGTAAGTGTGTAAGATCATTCATGTCGATTTTACTAACACTACGGGTAGGCAATGGGGTTTAAATCTTCGTCACACATGAAGTGGCTCGCGTTTCAATACAAAAATATGGATATTATTCTCTGGCGGCAGGTTAAGAGAGTCTGGTTTTGGTAGAAACTGCCGTGGGAAGAAATCTTGATTTGCTTAGTCTTGGAATGATTCATTTGATTGTGCGTAAATTACCAGAATGCGTCATTTGATGTTATGTAAAGTAGCAGAATACGTCATTTGATGTGAGTAAAGTACCAGAATGAGTCATTTGATTTGAGGAAAGACTGGGAATTGATCTTTTGATTTTGTGGAAAGTACCTCTATGGCCAGCCTGCTTTGTGGTGAAGGAGTTACGGACGCAACTCATAATCCCCACATACTGCGTTCGAAACATAGCTGCGGGCGATTTGGCAGCAGACTGCCTTGTATTGATGTTTCATACAGTTATATGAGTGCTGGTCGTTCAAAATGCAATGGCAAATTATAGAACGTAAACTTGCTTAGAAATCACTGTCCAAAAAAAATTAGCATGTCATATACTGCCTATAATACCTTGCGGTGTAGGACGGGGGGGGGGGGGGGGGGGGGGTCTTGAGCCTGAGGAATGAAGGCCGTCTGGCTAATGCAGTCACCGCGAACTGTGCAGGTTAGAGTTTTCTTTTTACCCCCGACAGAAAAAAATTCCACACATTACCGAGAATTCGAACCCGGGTCTCTTGGGATCTCTGCAGGGGAAAACCCGGCATTCTTTCCACTAGGACAATCGCTCCTCCAAGAAATCACAAATATCCAAAATATGCTGGGGTTGACTGTGACGTCATGTAAAGGTTATGCATCTAATTTTTTAACTAACCGGAATCAAGCAAATTGTGTGGTGTGTACTCCAGTGAACTATTTATGAGAAGAGAATTTACAGAAATGATTGTAAAGACTTGAAATATGGGAGTGTTAAATACATAGGCAGCAGATTTCTAGATAAATCTGCGGAATTGCACGGAAAACGATACGGGTGAAGTGGCATGTTTTAATTCTTCCCTTCTTCTTCTTCTTCTTCTTCTTCTTCTTCTTCTTCTTCTTCTTCTTCTTCTTCTTCTTCTTCTTCTTCCTTCGAGTAAAGGACATATAATCAGAGTACAACTGGTAGCATTAACACTGGGACTCTTCGCTGGTTGTTGAAGACGAGGACGGAGCGCATTTGGAAATGTCCCGAGTGCGGTTATGTGAGTATTTGACTCAGCTCAAACCAACGATCCGCCAGGGCACGTTCCAGGAAAACAGAGTGGGATGAATGAACACCGCCGGTTTCGCGGCTTGTGATACATATACCGGTAGTCGGCGTCGCCGAAAGGGTAGGAGCGATCTCGCTCTCATACTTCCATTGCGCTGATGACGGTGGTTGGACTTAAAAATTGATTTTTCGTTCAGAAAGTAATGGCAGACTACTACACGTAAAATTGCCTAGAGAATCAACCTGCAATGTACGTGAAATTTGTAAGTACATGTCAGTCAGTCAGTCAGTCAGTCAGTCAGTCAGTCAGTCAGTCAGTCAGCCAATTAGTCAGTTAGCCAGTCAGTAGGTTAGTCAGTCAGTCAGTCAGTCAGCCAATAAGTCAGTCAGTCAGTCAGTTAGTCATTCAGCCAATCAGTCAGTTAGTCAGTAAGTCAGTCAGTCAGGTAGGTAGGTAGGTAGTTAGTTACTTAGGTAGTTAATAAGTTAGGTGGTTGATTGGTTGGCTAGTTAGTTAGTAGTTAGTTGGTTCGTTCGTTCGTTCATTAGTTAGTTAGTTAGTTCGTTAGTTAGTTGGTTGGTTGGTTGGTTGGTTGGTTTGCTAGTCAGTCAGCCAGGCAGTCAGCCAGTTAGTTAGCTAGTTAGCTAACTAGTTAGGTAGGTAGTTATGTAGGTATGTAGGTAGGGATGTGGGTGGCTGGGTAGGTGAGTCGTTAGTTAGGTAGATAGGTAGGTAGGTGGTTGGCTGATTGGTTAGTTAGTTGGTTGGTTAATTATCTGTTGTTGTATCACCCTTGCTCTCCGGACAAGCCCACAGGTGGTCAGACCGTTCCGCCAACATATGCATCAACGTCCGGCGGCTAATAGTGCTAGTAAAGTACATATAACTCAATACAACTTGATAAACATGACACTCAATGGTCTACAGTCTTGCATCGTCACTTCAGTCATCTCTCGTTCAGCTTGCTGGTGTCTAGGTTACACTGGAGCACTGTGCCTAGATAACAGAGAGCCGTGGTGGCATAGCCAATAGAGGCTTGCATGCTGGCTCGGTGATCACGTATTTTAATCCCCCAGAGGCGGGACATGTTGAAAAATGTGACCTGGTCTCCCGTCTCGGTCCAGCCTAAGATTGGTACCAGAAAATGTTTTGGGAAGTAAAGACCACATTTTCCACCGAGTATTGATTGACCTCCAAAAATATGGGGCTGGCATCCAATATCCAATACTCCACAAGACGCTGATACGGGTCCTGGACTTGTAAGATCCGGGGTCTCAATGACCCGGTTAGTTTGCTCTTCGTCTTTGCCGAGTTCCAGGTCTTATTGATTTTAGCCGATGTGTGCTTTCTGTCAGAGCTAAGGCGGTAAGCTGTCGCTAGCGTTGATATCCCCGGTGTTTTGTTTGTTCAGTCCCTCTTTCGCTTCTTGCTGGGGGAATGAGGTTGGGGTCTGCTGGCACTAAGATGCCTGACACTTGTGAAGGAAACACCATCAACCTAGGCATAATCCTAGGTGGTGGGCACAGTCAGGACCTCGTTATAGCCTAAGAAGTTCCAGAACCGGTCTTGGACAACCCGCTGGTTTGTGGGGTCGGAGAGGGGAAGAAGAGGCCTGAGACACAGTCCCCGTGGAGAAGTGACTGTAGGTACCGGGTGGGCAGGCAGGTCTCCTGACTCCTGGTATGAGCAAGCCGGTTGGGGGATCAGGCTGATCTCAACATTAATGCATCGGACTACATGGTTAAAGATTCCAGAGGATTCACAGCCAGTGAGCGAATCAACCAACACGCCAATCAGCCAACCAAAAAGCCAGCGACAAAAACTAACCAACCAAATAACCAAACAACCAACAAGACAATCAGCCAACCAATCGATTAGCCAACTAATCCACCTGTCACCGAATAAACCAGCCAACCAATCGGCCAACCAACCAACTAACCAATTGGCCAACCAACCATCTAACCAATCAGCCAACCAACTAGCCAACCAATCTGCCAACCAATCAATCGCCCAACCGACCACCCACCCTACCAGCGAACCAATCGGCCAACCAACCAGCCAACCAACCAGCCAACCACCAGCCAACCAACCAGCTAACCAACCAGCCAACCACCCACCCAACCAGCCAACCAACCAACTAGCCAACCAACCAGCCAACCAGCCAACCAATCAGCCAATCAACCAGCCAACCAGCCAATCAACTAACCAGCCAACCTACCAATCAACACATGCTGCCTAGTAAATCCGAGCCTAGTTGTGGTAAAGCTGTACAGTTATTGGTTGATGCTCATAGAGGTAGAAGAAAGACGCGGAGATTAGAGGCCCCAATAGACAGTACTTTCCCAACACTTGATTGTGTGTGCATCTGTGTGTATTACCTTTACCACGTAGAAGCAGACCAGTCTTGTCTAGAGTAACCTCTAATATCTACTTCTTTTTTCTACTTATTCGAGAGCCAATCAGTACTTATGAGTGTGTTTATGTGCTATCCCAATGGCTTCAGTTGTCCATCGGCAATCGATATTTCGGTTTAGTAGTTTTAAAAGTAAAGTCAATCAAGCAGCCTTTTAACGCGCCATACGACTTGGTGGGCATTTGGTGCTGGACACACGTGTTTATAGGCAAATTGGCACCCCAGACATGATGTCGTCACTGTATCGTGTCTGCCTTTACTTCACAAGATAGTTCTCGGTACCAGGTTTTGACTGGGTCGATCTTGGAGCCGTCAGTTAGTAGTCATTTTAGTCTAAGTCGATATGGGTACCGTTAGACAGCAGCTATTTTAGGCTAATCCTACCTGGGAGACCTTAGTCAGTACCCTTTTTAGGCTCAATCGATCTGGGAGCCGTTGGTCAGTAGCAATTTTAGGCTAAGTCGATCTAGGAGCTGTTAGTCAGCACCCATTTTAGGCTTATTCGATCTGAGAGCCGTTAGTCAGTAGCCCATTTTAGGCTGTCGATCTGGGAGCCGTTAGTCAGTAGCCATTTTATGCTGGGTCGATCTAGGTGCCGTTGATCAGTACACATTATAGGCTGGGTGGATCTGGTCAAGTTGTAAACACCCTCCTCGATGCGAATTCGAATCCATGACCACAGAGCTGCCTGGCCAGCGTTTTCCCACTTCGCTACCATTGTTCCCTTCATACATTTATAGTGATGCGAAATTGCGGTTTGTAAAACAGTACGTAGCAACGGAGATGTGGTTCCTGAGACGAATGTTGCGAATTTCTCGAACTGCCAGGGTAACTAACGACGATTGTCTGAAATAGGCTCATTATATTAGAACATTATATACAACAATAAGAAAGAGACAAACAGCTTTCTATTTTTCATGTCATGAGAAGAGAAATTGGAGAACATCATGATAGCTCGAAAGATCAAGGGGAAGAGAGGCAGAGGCTGACTAAGAGAAATGATGTTGGACAGATTGAGACGGTGGCATGGAGGAATATTACCAACGGAGCTGATCCAGAAAACCAAAGACTAAGATCTGTGGAGAGTCATGAACGAGCACACCAGCTGGCGGGACACTTAATGATGATGAAAACAGTACGTAACGTGCTATAAGCCAGGTCATAAATACACATACATATATTGTTGGTCGCTCAAAGACGTAGGAGAAGTAGAGACTAGAGGACGCACACATCTACCTGTATGGGCGCTAAACAATACTTGTGTGTTTAATAATGAGCTGTTTTAGTGGCCTCAAAGAAGCTGCATTTCTTTTAAAGGACGTCGCAGTCAACCACAGCATGTTTTGGCTGTTATTAAATTCTAGGCACGTTTACGTTCAGTAATTTGCCGTTGGTTCATGTACGACAGGCACTTGTGCCATGTTGTGAAAATCAACGCAAGGTAGTTTGTTGCCAAATCGTCCGTATCTGTGTTTCGAACGTGGTATGCGAGATTACGAATTGCGTCCTTTAAACCTTCGCCGCGTAGCCGGTTATCATGCTTTAATATAGTCATTGTAGTGTCATCAATACACACGTGTATCATAGAGTAGAAGTAGAAGAAAGAAGTAGAGACTATCTATAGGACACACTCTTCCATGTCTGTGAGCGTCAAACAATACATGGCTATTTAGTTATGAAGTCTTAATGCACTCAAAGGTGTTCCCAATTGATATGTTTATGTTAGAACTTAACCGTTCACAGTTTGCTTAAAAACGTCAGCAGATAACAATGTATCCTCAGCACAATGATGACTTTGAATTAACACATTGTGCAATATACCGTCTTACTAGTGAATACCCAAGGCAGTGTAAGTTTATTTTTAGTAAGGCTGTGTAGATTACAGATTTAAATGTGAACTATTAACGGCTATTTAATTTTCTATAAATGTCTGTTCCGATGTTTCACTAGTGGATTACATGAAAGTGTTGTCGGCGAAATATAGCAGTGGCGCACCTGAGACAAACTATTCTTGTTCCCAGCTGTTGTTGCCCGGTGTTGTAAATGGGCCTGTTCTGTTAAAGTGATTTCCCATTTCTGGGCCCTAGTGTGACAGAGGAACACAATGTGTAGTCTCCGCACGGGGGATTACAGGGCGTTTTACACACACGTGTTTAAAAGTGGTAAGTATCGTCTGCACGGGCTGTGTAGTATTGGGGTCATTTTATGTCTATGGGAATGTGTGTGGTGTGGGTGTTTCTTAATATATGCGTTACGATCGTCTTTAAATGATGATGAATGATATGTATGTATTATGAGTGTGTTGGAATGATTGCGTTTTGAGCGTGTAGGAATGTGTGTGATCTATAAATATCAAGCTGATCTGACACCACTTCCTAGCATTGCTGGTGCATGTTGGGAGGTTGAAAGACTTAGACAATAAACAACACATGACATACCATAAAAGAAAAAGCCTGCCCATTTCCCCTGGCAGAACACAGATATTTAACTTGGGTATTTAACAAACGTGCTGAAAGATGTGTCTGCGCCTTTGAATATCAGTGGGTGTTCGCCTGATGGCACGCGTAAATATCAGCCCAGTGCACTAGAGGTGGTAGCTTGTACATGGTCTACGTTAGAGCTCAAAGCCAGTGAAGGCAATGGGACTCTGATACAGATGCCTTTATCTTCTGTGTAAGCGCTTATTGTTTGTTCAAGGAAAACAAGCAGTGTTTGTTTCTTGCACTGAAATCTTCGAGTTATTATTAAATATTTTATACTTCTTTCCCCCTTGCATTGAAATCTTCGAATTAGTGTTAAATGACTTATACTTTTTTTTCTTGCACTGAAATCTTCGAGTTTGTTAAATGACTTATACTTTTTTTTCTTGCACTGAAATCTTCGAGTTTGTTAAATGACTTATACTTTTTTTCTTGCTCTGAAATCTTCGAGTTAGTGTTAAATGACATACTTTTTTCCCCCTTGCACCGAAATCTTCGAATTAATGTTAAGTGACTTATACCTTTTTTTCTTGCACTGAAATCTTCGAGTTAGTGTTAAATGATGTATACTTTTTTTCTTGCACTGAAATCTTCGAGTTAGGCGTTCGCTATGTTTGAACCCGAGCTTAGACCTAACGCGTGCAACAACCAGCAGCTGCTGCTATTACTAACAAGTGCCCTTTGCTTGAAGGTTAGCTAACCCTTTCACGAGTGTACCCCCGCCATCAGGTGCAACGCGCACTGACTTCTGAGGTGCCTGTAATTTACATCCCCATGTGAAGAACGGGGAGTCGACATCTCAGTCAGCTGACTGGTTTCTGGAATGAACCCACTAAATCGCAGCCAACAGACAAAGTTTAAACGCGAGTTGAGCCCACCGCCAATGACATATACAGATAGTGGGTGTAGAGGCACACTGTTGTCTGTGTATCACGTGTATCACAACGATTGCATGCGGAAATGCCAGACTGTCTGTCATCTACTGCCTATAGTAAGTAAGTACCTTGCGTTGTAGGACTGGGGGGGGGGGGGGGGGGGGGGGGTTCTTCAGCCTGAGGAATTAAGGCTGCCTAGCTAATGTAATCGCCGCGAACTGTGCAGGTTAGGATTTTCTTTTTCCTCCTCGACTGCCAGTGAGAATTAAGTGTAAGGTATACCAGTTCTCTCTCTCTCTCTCTCTATCTATCTCTCTGCCTCTCCCCCTCCATCTCCATCTCTCTCTCCATCTCCCTGCCTGCCTCTCTCCCTCACTCTCTTCCTCCCTCCCTCCTACTCTCCCTCCCATCCCTCTCTTTGTCCCTCCCTCCCACTCGCCTCTCTCCCTGCCTCCCTTTCTTCCTCATTTTCTCTCCCTCCCCCCTACACTCCCTCCAACTCTCCCTCATTTCCCTTTCTCCGTCTCTCTTCTTGCCTCCCTATCTCTCTCTCTCCCTCCTTCCCTCCCTCGCTCCCTATTCCCCCCTCTCTCACTCCATCCTCTCTCTGTCGTCTCTCTCTCTCTCTCTCTCTCTCTCTCATGCAATAGTAAGACCTGTGTCCATTAATGTCCAATAAGGGAACCAACATTACAGTGTCCACCCACATACTGAGGCGGGAGTGGGTGCGGAGTATCATGTCCAGATACATTTGTTTAACAACTGCAATGTTTTAGAAGATGGCGGGCGATCGTCGCAGGAGCTACGAAGTCCGTACTCCACGTGACGCTTTCAGCAGGCCACTCCGTGGAAAGAGGCCGAGCCAACTGAGATAAAATTCGGTGCAATGAAGCCGAACCTCCCATATTAAACTCTGTGCACTATCTTCGCCTGTTCTTGGAAGGCTAGAGCAACAGATACCGAACTGACCCACCCACTGGTCAAACTATCACCTACATGTCTGAGACAACGCCCAGTGCGATAGCCTGGTCGCGTACACCCCCCTGCCAGGCGGACGCGTTTCAAGGGTCATTCTTTATGGGCAGATGGCAAACGATAAGGGACACATTGGACGCCCGTATGGAGGATTTACAGATAAGTGCCAGTAGGACAGGAAGATATCGGGGATATACATCACAACCTGGGAGGTGATGGTTTCTCACCGGAACAGGTGAAGATCAGTGTCAGGAATTACCTTGAACTCGGTGAAGAGAAGCCACTGAATAAGCAGAGAGGAAAGGGTTAGACCCCTGTGTGATGATGCTGGATTGCTGGAAGAACTAACGTACGATCAGTGTTGATACTATATTGCTAGGAGAACTAATTAATGATTAGCATTAATGCTATATTGCTAGGAGAACTAATTAATCATCATTGTTGATCATGTATTGCTAGGAGAACTAACGTACGATCATTGTTGATTCTGTATTGCTATGAGAACTAATTAATGATTAGTGTTGATGTTGTATTGCTAGGAGAACTAATTTAGGATCCATGTTGATGCTTTTTTGCTAGAAGAACTAATATTGGGTTAGTGTCGATGCTGTTTTGCTAGGAGAACTAACGTAGGATCAGTGTTGGTGCTGTTTTGCTAGTAGGACTAATTTGGAATCAATGTTGATGTTATATTCCAAGGAGAACTAACGTACTATTCGTGGTGAAGCTCTTTTGCTAGGAGTACTAATATACTAGTAGTGTTGATTCTGGTTTGCAAGAAGAACTAATCAGTGTTGATGCTGTAATGCTATGAGAACTAATGTACTGTTCGCGTTAAAGCTCTTTTGCTAGGAGAACTAATGCACTGTTAGTGTTGATCCTGTTTTGCTAGAAGAACTAATGTAGGATCAGCACTGATGCTGTATTGCCAGGAGAACTAATGCATCTGCAGCGTTCCTTGAAAAAGGAAGGCTCAACACGTATCTAGAAGCAACTCAAAGAAGCTGTTGTTATTGTCTGTGTACTCAGTGAATTCTATTGTTCTCGTGATATGATGTCTGTGATATGTGTATCCTGTCCTTGCTGGCAGTTCCGTCGCGGGAGCTCTCAAACTCGTTAGGCGTACCTTCCCCTGCCGCCTAGTAGGCAGCACGACAATTTTCCATATACACCACCTTCTTCGTTTCAGGTACAATGTACGTAACGTCGCATACATAACACCACATACACAACATCACATAGATTCATCACATGCATAAATTCACACGTATAAAATCACATAGTAACATCGTATACATAACAACACATAAATTCATCACATGAATAAAATACTATACATAACATCATACTATACATGACATCACATAAATAACATCACATACGTATCATCACATAAATAAAACCACATGCATGGCATCACATAAATATCACCGCACGGATTCATCACAATATGACACCACATAATAACATCACATAAACAACACCATATACAAAATATCATATATCACATAAATAACATCACATACATTCATCGCATAATACCATTATATATATATATATATATATATATATATATATATATATATATATATATATATATATATATATATATATCTATATATATATATATATTAGATAACATTGCATGTATAACATTGCATAAATAACTTGTCATTTATAATATCATATAGATAATTGTACATGTATAACACCATATATATAACACCATATATATATAACATCATATATATCCCATCACAAAGACAAAATGACATACATAACATCACATACATACATTCACACATATAACTTCACATAAATAACATCACATATATTCCATCACAAAGATGCATAACATCCCATCCATAAATTCACACATATAACATCGTTCTCAGCAACTGTTCATGGCCTCCGGCGGTTACTCTGAGAACCGCCGCTACGTGCGATTCTCTAAATTAACCCTAACTACGCATTGTCTTGTCTGCACAATTGTCTGTCACGCCCGTGTTTGGCACTGTTTAACCAGTGCTTGTTTGAATATAATGTGTTTACATCGAAAGGATTCGGTGTGTTAACATAAGCATTAGTTGGCATGTCGTGCTATGTGCTTTCAGAATGTGTACATCTGCTGCACTCTTCTTCGATTCTTTCTTCTCTGGTATTGCTCCAAAGAATCCCTTTCTTCCTCTACGTCTTCGTTAAGTTATCTGTACTTTTGGTGCCAAAATTAAGTTCTTATAATTCTACAGGCAAATATAGAAGCCTCGTTTTTGTATGTCAGCTCTGCATCCCGTTGCCACGTCTGGCAGACTATGCCCCAATATTGCAGACATTGCTGAGGGATTTGTGCATCCTCTGGTTTCGCCCAGCAGTCCAGGCTACAGTATTTTGGACATTTCTGAAGAATGTCCGCATCTTGTGGCTACATCTGGAGTCAAGGCCACTATGTCGTGGACACTTTTGAGGGATGTCTGAATCCTACAAGTACGTCTTGCAGTCTAGGCCACAATATCGTGGGCATATTTGAAGTATTTCTGAATCGCGTGTTACACCTGACAGTCTATGAAAACTATGCCGTGGACATTTCTGAAGAGCTCGGGATAATCAACCTGACATGGGCATTCACCTGTGTTGGAGACTTGAGTGTAGTAAGGGGTGTCCTAACGGCACCTCAAATATGGATCCGATCCATCGTGATGACGTCATATCTTACTATATGAAGAGTATGGATCCAGATCCGTGACGTCAGAAACTGGATCCAGAACGGACTCATCTTTGTAATATGGCGGGCTTTTTTGGTGGGTACTTCTGATGTCACTTCCTGTTGACTACTTCCTGCCCATGGGTGGCAGTGTCTCCCGGTGCCCCCGCCCCCTCCCCCGATCGGGCCCGACCGCCCCCGGGACCGCTCGAAGACAGTGAGGAAAGCCCCGGGCGTGTGGAATATTTAAATGGGTAAGTAGACCAAATATGCACCGGGAACCCGATTTCGAGTCCCAGTGTGTGTGTGTGTGTGTGTGTGTGTGTGTGTGTGTGTGTGTGTGTGTGTGTGTGTGTGTGTGTGTGTGTGTGTGTGTGTGTGTAAGGGGTAGGCCAATGTGAGGGGCGCGAAGGAATGGGCCCCTACCCCGAATATTAGCCTTGCGGCCCCCCCCCCCCCCCCGCCCCCAGAGAGAGGCCACAAAAATTCACACCGAAATGAGAATAAGGATGTCAATGGGGCTTTGGCTAAACCAAGGGCAGTACTTGGCAATAAATACTCCAGTGAGACGTCATAGATGATCTACCAGTCACCACAAGACTGTTCTTCCGCTAAAACGATCGCTTGGTATAGTTGTCTTAGAGTTAGTGTATAGGATCAGTTCCCCCACCTCTCTCTCTCTCTCTCTCTCTCTCTCTCTCTCTCTCTCTCTCTCTCTCTCTCTCTCTCTCTCTCTTAGATATAACCCGGGGATCGGGGTTCCTCTCGACACCAATGGGGAACATCATAGTAACTAGTGCATCTGATAGTCCCTTGGGGAAACTTGTTTCTTTAAGGTACAGCCAAGCAATCGGCGCCTCTAATTGCCCATGGAAAGCAGAGCAAATTGGTTTCCGGATTTCCCTGTGTGTTTTTTTTTGCACTTGCCGTTTCTAGCTTCAGCGCGGTCATGGCGTTTATCTGTACTGTTACACGCCTCTTTGAATGCCCATGCAAATTATTCTGTGTACATACGCAGAATTCATATATTACATCCGAGAGTATTTTAGTATCAATGTTATAAGACGTAAGGTTGTGCGGCTAAGTGATATTGACTGCCATATGTTCAAACATGTTTAGTAATTTCATGCTAAACACAGCCCTTATGTTTGAAGTGTTAGAACTTCACATACTCGTGGAAGATAAATCCTGGTTATTTTATATGAAGGAACTTACATATATGTACCGATGACAGATAAGTCATGATTATTTGAAGTGATAGAACTTCACATACTCATGGCAGATAAGTGATTATTTTAAATGATGAGACTTACTTGAATCTACTCAAGGCAGATAAGTCGTGATAATTTGAAGTGTTGGAATAAGTCGCGAGTATTTGAAGTGTTGGAACCTCACATACATTTACTCATAATTACACAAATAAACATATTGACTGCCATATGTTAAAACATGTTTAGTAATTACACAGCCCTTATGTTTGAAGTGTTAGAACTTCACATACTCGTGGCAGATAAATCCTGGTTACGTGTACAGCATTAGAACCGACCAATCATTTCTCTTCTTTAAGTGTTTGTTCATATATACTCGACAACAGCTATCTCAATGGTTTGATACGAATTCTGTCCGTATTCCATAGTTGTTAGGTTCATGTGTATGATAGTTAGTTAGTCAGTTAGTTAGTCGACAGATCATCCTCGTTGCACATCGAACCATTCAGTCCATAAGTGCTCGGATCCCCTCCTCAGCAAATCCCGCAGCGTGTAGTGGCTAACGACGCCAGTTCTGTGTTGGTTTATCAATCTTCTTTGGCTTCCTGCGTAGTGTTCTTGTTTGGCCACCCCTCTTTTAATTTGCTGCTCTCGCAGTCTGGCCATTGTTGTAGATTCACAGTCATCACTTGGTTCTCGCAAAAGTCTCATGTGTATGATAGGCATGACCAATGAATACACTTTTTTGGAGTGTCCAGTTGGTCGTCCGTCGACGTACACTTGTTCCTCCAGCGAGGCGCCATCGTCATGTGGAGGCGATAGGTTCGATCCCGGTCGGTAACTATAGCTTTCAAATTTTATGTTGTCTAGTGCGTCTTCTAGTCTCTATTTCCTTCTTCTCCTTCTGTGAGCGCCAAATAATACTATGTGTGTTTATTTGTGTAACTGTCTTAGTGGCCTCAACGGCTCTCCCCGTCGATTTCTTGTGTATGCATTTACTCAATGCCAAAACTTACTTACTGCCAAAACAAAAGTCCTCGTCTACCAAGCCTGTGTCCTTAGTACTCTTCTTTATGGCAGTGAAACCTGGACAACTTACTCACGCCAAGAGAAACGTTTAAACAGCTTTCATATGCGGTGTCTGCGAAGAATACTTGGTATTAAGTGGCAAGACAAAATCACAAATACTGAAGTATTGGAAAGATCAGGTTGTGTGACGGTGTATTCCATTTTCAGTCTTCGTAGACTTAGATGGATAGGACACGTTAGGAGGATGGATGATGGTAGAATACCAAAGGATATCATTTTTGGTGAATTACAGACGGGTAGGAGATCTCAGGGTCGGCCTCTACTACGATACAAAGATGTGTGTAAGCGGGACATGATTGATACAGGCATTGATAATGCACATTGGGAGCACGTCGCCGCTGAACGTGTTGCATGGAGGGCAACTATCAGAAATGGAATAAAGACAAAGGAGATAATGATTGCAGATAAAGCACACACAGAGCGTGAGAGACGTAAGATGGTGCAAAATGGTGGAAGTGACCATGTTTTCACATGCACCTACTGTGGGCAAACATTTGCAGCAAGAATTGGCCTTACCAGCCACACTCGCCACCGCCATGGATCGTAGTTATTAAGCCTTTTTGAAGCACAATGTACCAAACTATCGTCTGTCAAGACGGAAAGGTGCCAATGATTTACTCAATGCAGATAAGCCGTGATTATTTGAAGTGAGGGAGTTTACATATATTTACACACATGTAGCCATGGAGCCATAGTTATTTGATGTGACAGAGCTTTACAAATCAAGACATTATATATTGGGGCTACTTTATCCATTACCCGCCCTTTGTTCCTTTTGTGTACAAATTACCGGTACCCAGCTTACATACTAAGTCCATCCCTGATCCCTACTCCCCCGGAAAAGGATACTGAGATAAGCAGCATATTTATTTTTTAAAATCCATTTTCTTTTCATTGTTCCACTTTTTTTTATCCTTCTATTCTTCTCATTCGGTACCATGCCTTAATATAAACACTGTAATGTCTTCCGCGCATTTATATCTTGCATCTTCTTGTATTTGTTCACTGACGAAGGTTAGTCGCCGCAACGTCCTTTGTTTCCTGTAGTTGTGTAAGGCTGCATTACTTCGCATATCTCCTACAGCGAGAACACCGTGACCGCCTGTTATATCTTGACTGCCGTATTTAGTAGTTAGTTGCATGTTCTATATGGACATCGCTGTCAACCCCAGCAATATTGTTTGGGGGATTTTGTGATTTGTTGGCAAGGTTTAAGTTCAGTAGTTTGCCATTCAATTTTAAATCAGACAGCTTAGCTTAATTTCTAACAGTGGTATGAACGTCGGTTGTTTAGCCAAAATACGACAACGTTGATTGCAACATGCTGTAAAGAATATGTAGCTTACTTTAGTTTACCATAGCGTTCTGAACGACCGACGCTCATACCATCAAAATCAACGCAAAATCACCTGCGGTTGGTTTCGAACCCTCGATCTGGTGGTATGTTGGTAACTTGAATCACCGTGCACTGACCATTCAGTCAGAGACGCCGACCATGGTAGGGTAGCGTGTGTATATGCTGTGGGCTCGGGAATAGAGGGGCCAGGCGTGCATTAAACACTGACAAGGGCATTCGACTTTCAGTTAATAAGCTAATTCAGAGAAACAAGCAGGTGGAACGTTAGTGTAGAATTGTTACCTCATTAAAGAGACGGCATCACAACATAAAGGCGTTTTTCTTTCTTTCTTTTTCTCTTCTTCCATTTACCTGAATGAAGTGTTGGGGAGAGATGTATAGATATGCCCTCTTTCTAATGCTCTTTGTAAGTTGGTATGCGGTCTCTCTCACTTCAACTCTTAATCGCATACTCTGTACTCAGTGAACCCTGTCGCTCTCTCTCTCTCTCTCTCTCTCTCTCTCTCTCTCTCTCTCTCTCTCTCTCTCTCTCTCTCTCTCTCTATCTCTCTCTCTCTCTTTATCTCTCTCTTTCCTCCTGTCTCTTTCTCTCTCTTTTTCTCTCTCACAGTCTCTCTCACTTTCTCTCTCTTTCTTTCTGTCTCTTTCTCCCTCTTCCTTTCACCCTCTCCCCATTCTGTCTGACCTCGTCTTATGCTGTGAACCTGTCCTAACATCTCTGACATTTCTCGATCTTTGTCCCTTAATCTGTAGCTCCATCTTGCCTCCATTTTAGCCTTATGGCTTTCAGTTTATCGCCTACATATCCCCGACTGTTGCAATAAATGAGTACTTGTCTATTTCAGGTAATACTCAAGCGCAGCATGACACGGGACAGTCTGAGGACAGGCCTCGAAGGAGACAGGTTAGTCTACATCCACGCCACAACTCATTCATCCTCGTCTAGGTTCTTTCAGGCACGCACAGTTGCTTCGCCTTCCTGGCCTGGCCTTGGATGCATGTGTTTGACCTCCGATTACCCTCAGCCATGCAGCCATTTCTCTCTCTCTCTCCCACCCTCCCCTCCCTGACACACACACTATCTCACTCGCTACTCTCACGCCGCTGTCTCCTTTCTCTCTTATCTATCTTCTTTAGCCCTCTCCTATCTTTTATACTCTTTCTCTTTTCTCTACTCTCTCAGACTCTCTCTGTCTCTGTCTCTCTCTCTCTTAATTTTTTATCTTGTCTACTGTCTCTCTCGCCCCCTCTTCCTCTTCCTAGTGCTCTCTCTCTCTCTCCTCTCTTTCAGTGGTTCTCAATCCTGTTTGTTCTATACCCCTATCCCCATCTCTGCTGGTCACTATTCTCCCTCTCCATCTCCTCCACACTTTTTCTTTTCTTCTTCTTCTTCTTCTTCTTCTTCTTCTTCTCTCTCTCTCTCTCTCTCTCTCTCTCTCTCTCTCTCTCTCTCTCTCTCTCTCTCTCTCTCGTCTTCTCTTTCTCTCTCTCAACTACAAACAAAAAGTGACATAAGGAGTAGCCACGAAGAAACGAAACAATTTTTTTCAAAGAAACCAAGAAAAAAAAACGATCAATGAACACCATATTTTAGTTAAGTAAGACAGTTGCAAATGCCCGACAATACACGTAAATATAATCATATTCAGAATATCCAGACAGAGAACGGACACCACACATGTCAAGGCCGCCCTTGCCTGTCAGTTAGAAGTGGACCTGGTCCTGAATGTGCCTGCAAACACAATCTGAGGCTACAGAAGAGCTTGTTGTATTGAAGTGTTTAAACAGTCAGAAATGTTCAAGTTGACTGCGACGTCCAGTAAAGACATGCAACTAACTTTTTGTTGTTGAAATTAAGCAGTTTAGTATACAAACGATAGCATCCATTGAGGTGTAGGAGAATGCCGACCATTCCTTGGACAGCCAAAGTGAATAATCTGGACATGATGAAGAAGGCTAAGTGGCAAAGTGAATAATCTGGACATGATGAAGAAGGCTAAGTGGCAAAGACAACTTATTCCAAACAGAAAGAGGCAGTCATAATTTTTGACCACATTATGAAAAGACAAAAACTGGAACTTGTGACAACCGGACAGACTTGTGGAAAGTGTGATAAAGG
Organism: Cepaea nemoralis; assembly: GCA_014155875.1. NCBI lineage: Eukaryota > Metazoa > Mollusca > Gastropoda > Stylommatophora > Helicidae > Cepaea > Cepaea nemoralis. The sequence continues at coordinate 26,782 of JACEFZ010000155.1, read as the reverse complement.
AAGACAGCGAGAGCAAATTCTTGACAGTATTGTATCATGACACGGATTGATCCATGCCGTTGGAGATCGCAAGGTGTGGAGATCGCCCATACCAGTGGGAAAGGCACTTGATGATAATGCACCTGTGCAGAATGTTCCCACTATGTTTTAAGTCCTGAGAAACTTCAATCAAAGATAAGCAGTTTGACGATGTCAATGCTCTGAAAACAACATCCACGCTTTCATTTGAAACTGGGATGGACATTTGAGGAACAACACACTAAGAAGAAGACGGTACAGAACAAAGCATTGCATAAGGCTTACTCTAAACTATTTTTTTTTTGGTTCGCATATCCTTTACAGGACATCGCTGTCAACATCAGCATCTTTCAGCTGATTGTTGATTTCTTGGCAAGATTACGCTCAGTAGTTTGTCATTGCTTTCTGAGCGACCGGCTCACATACCCCTAAGTTACCGACGCGGAGAGAACCGCTACCGATTCTCGCGCATGTCACGTTACTCACGAGAGTATATGGGATTACGGAGAAAGTACTCTAAACTGTAGAGTAAGGAATATGAGTAGGAGGTTATAATGTAAACAGAGTTGGGGGTTATAATGTAAACAATCTACTTTATGCAGATGACACAGTATTGAAGATAAACATGCACAAATAAAAATCTGCAATAACTTGTGGATATTTGTAGTAATGAGAGTGTAATTATAACATCAGATGGGCCAAGCATGACAGAGCTTATGGGCAGAATGTGTAAAGCAAAAGCGGAATTTGAGAAAATGAAAATTATCTTATACAATAAGTCACTATCCTTGAATTTAAGAAACAGAGTACTGAAATGCTATATAGAACCTGTTTTGTCTGTTTGGCAGTGGATCAATAGAAAACGTAAGAAGAACTTAGAAACAACTTGGTTTCTGAGGCGGATGTTGCGAATACCTTGGACTGCCAGAGTAATTAACAACGATTGCCTGAGATAGGCAAATGAATCTAGAACAATATATAGAGCTATAAGAAAGAGCCAAACAGCTCTCTGATTTAATCGTGTGATGTGAAAATAAGCATTGGAAAACATAGTGACCACTTGAATGGTCAGTGTGTAAAGAGGCAGAGGCCGACCGGCAGAAATAATGCTGATTTGACAGAGAAATATATGTAGAGTTGATTCAGAACACCCAGGACTGAGGAGTATGGAGAGGCCTGAAAGCTTGCGTCAGTTGGCAGGGCACAGGATAATGCCTCTCAGCCGATTGTATCAGTTTATTATATGTCAGTGCGTATGCTCCATTGCAACACCACAGTAGCCGATCATGGATATGCTGGAGGATTGATCCCATACCCACATTTCTTCATACTTTATCGTCTTTATCCTGGGGTGAAAGCTGCTAGAAGAGTGACAGTTGTATTTACATCTGAACTCTTCAAAGCACAATGTATCACTTGTTCTGTTTGGATACGACACATCCTGGGCAAGAGATCTGAACTTGGAACACAAGCCGAGGCTCCTGTCACTACACATCCTGGGCAAGAGATGTGAACTTGGAACACAAGCCGAGGCTCCTGTCACTACACATCCTGGGCAAGAGATCTGAACTTGGAACACAAGCCGAGGCTCCTGTCACTTCTGTGCTAAACGACAATCCGGGATTCAGATCATGGGCATCATCACCTCGTCTAGATAATAAATAAATAGAACGAACTGACAAGATTTATTTTCAAAGCGTTAAAAATTGGGCATGCAATCCCGCCAAAACACCTGTCCTTCTTGTTTCTCTCTTTAATATATTATTTCATCCATTGAACGAACGAACGAACTTTATTTTTAAAGGGTAACAAATTGGGCACGCAGGCCCGTCTTACATTCGGAAATAGATAGACATAGAATTTATCTACGGATGTATGTATAGATTGACAGATATGAAGCAGGGATCGGGAGAGAGGGAATCAGAAGGAATGAAAACACGAGACAAGAAATAAGAGAATATAAAGAATTAATATTAGTGGCTAGATATAAAATGGTATAGTGGGGTGTTACACATCACACCATAAAAAAAAGAAGGAAATCATAAACAACTTAGGATCTTTAAAACAAATGATTGTGAACTGCATTTCTAATCACAACCAACACAGTTAACATACAACCAGTGATACAAATGAAATACAGATCCTAGCTAAACATTAGCAACTATACAAGCAAAGCTAGACCACAAAAGCCAAACTACCCCTCCACAAACTAACCAAGCCAGAAATACAAAGTAACAAAGGAAAGAACACAAAACAAAATACCCAGGTAGTACTGTCAGGTTTAAACAGGCTTAGAGGCAGTCAAATATGTGTGTATACAAACAATATATCAATTATATCAAGTGCTCCTATTCCGACTCATACTCTTTAGTCTTCTCTGTCTTGCCATACTCACAGGGAGCCTCCGTGGCCATGTGGTCATGCAGCCTGCTCCGCACTCCGAAGTTCGTGGGTTCGATTTTGGCCTACCTCGTTCGGTTCACGAGTGCAGTTTTCTCGGAGACTCTCGGGGGTCGTCGCTGGAGCTACGGAGTTTGTGCTTTGTATGACGCTTTCGGCAGGCCGCCCGCAGAAAGAGACTGAGCCATATTGGATAAAAACCTGGTGCAATGAAGTCCAGCCGCTTGACTGTTAAACTCGTTTAAACTATGCCAACCTGACTCACAAACATGCATGTGTATTGCTCTGTACACCTCTCACAAACACCATGTGCATTTTCTCTGTACACCTCTCACAAACACGCATGTGTATTTCTCTGTACACGTTTTGGGTAACCGATTCGGTGAACTAGAGTATGCCTACCCAGCATGTGAAGGCAGGATTCGGCAGACTTCGCGGAAGAAATCATTGATGATTCAACGGGCAAGACGGAGTTTGCCTGCAAAGCGGTGTGAAACGTAATGAGCACGTCGAGGCACGTACAGCGCGCCCTGGTCATCCACTGCACCTGTATTCATCTCCAGTCGTCTTGACTTGTCTTGCCACTGGATTCAGTTGGACTCAGGCGAGAGAGTGTGGTCGACGAATTGCGCAACTTTTCCTCACTTTAATCCAATTCATCGCGCAAATCATTCTTCATCCAACAAATACACATCTTGCTCTCACCACTGTTCAGTATCATCAGCTCGATACCCAAGACAACACAGACTGAACACCACTACGAAGAGGAAATGTCAGCTCGAGCGCATTACACCTCTGTACCACGCCCATATATTATTCCACCAGATATCTTACAGCTTGGGTGCTATCCCACCGTGAAACAAAAATTTATGCCTTTTTTACAGGACGTTTCAATCAACCCCGGCCTTTATTGACTTTTCATGATTTACCAGGCGATTTTACGTTGAGTAGTTTACCATTGCTTTCTGAAGGAGAAGCCTACTTATAAGTCTAAACTAACCGGTGTGTAAAATGAACCCACTACGTAGAGGAAATGTCAGCTCGAGAGCGTTACACCTCTAGGCCACGCCGATATATAATTCCACCATTAGCACACCAGCCGCGGCCTTTATCCCTCAGGCTCAAAGACCCCTCTGCCATACACCGCAAGGTACTATATTGGCAGTAAATGACAGAAAATGACACACCAGCCATCATCACACAGTAGACTCGTCGCGCTATCGAGAGCAAGTTGTCTAATCGGAAGCCGGACACGTGCTAGAAAATGGCACGTGGCAAGAAAAACTCCACAAGACACCCGACGTTCAAAATGGGCAGCGTGGAAGCCGCCAATACTATCAAGAACATGCCAGAAGAAAACTTGTCTGCGAGCCGCAGCACAACACAGAGCCTCAAGAAACATTAAAAGAAGCTACCACTTCTACACCAGATGAAGCCGCACCCGCCGCTCAATCGTCGCCAGAGACTACAACATCAACTGAAGACAGCAGCAGCCGTGAAGTTTTCAACAGCACCAAGACCAAGGTCTACCAAAGACCTCCACATCGGAGGAAACCACAACAACTGAGGACTTCACCGGAAAACAAGCTGGGAAGAAACAGCATCTACTAGCTGCGCAAGACACCTGATGGAGTAGTGGTCTCCATCAACAAAAATCCAAGGACACAGCACTTATGCAGACGATTGCACAAGAAGAGAAGGCTGACATCAAGCTTCACCACGGCATCTTATTGGAAGCCACCCGGCACCGCACAAGCAAACGATGGGTCATTAAACGAGTCAAGACCCATCTTACCAACGACTAGATCAGGGAGGTGCTGACGAGGGAGAACAAGACACTCAAAATCACCAGTGCTGAGAGGATCATCGGCAAGAACAACATCCTCTCCACAGTCGTCATCGTAACAATGGAGGACCGAGTGATCCCTCAACTCATCATATGGGACAAGAGAGACTAAGTTCCAGAGCACTGCATACCGAGAGTGCTGCAGTGTTCTAAGTGCCAGCAGTTTTGGCACACCCGTGACATCTGAAAGAGAGGTGGAGGTATGCAGATACTGCCCTGGACCTCATCTATATTGTCAGTGCCAACATGTAATGATCGACAAGGACTTCAGGAGGCCTAACACAAACAGAAAGTGCGCCAACTGCCTCGGCAACCACGGCGCCAGGTACCTCGTCTGCCCCTGCCACCAAGGCAGCAAGGAAGTCATGAAGATCGCCATCAAATCCAACCTACCGTATAAAGAGGCTAGGAGGGCAGTACGAGGCCACCAGTCGACTCACACAAAGCGACAAAGCGACACAAACTGGAAGGCCATCTGAAGGACCTGAGATCAAAGTTCAAAAGCATGGAGGAAGAAAAAGACAACAGCCGCTCAGCTCATTCTGGACGAAAAGAAGCAAGTTCAGCAGAAAATTGAGCAGGATGTCGCTCGAATGGCTGCTATACAGGCTGAGACAGAAGAAATGTTATCAAGCATGGAGGAAGAAAAAGACAAGACGCCAGTGACACAGATAACGACAATTCAGCACATCCTGGACGAACTGAAGCAAGTTCAGCAGAAGATTGAGCAGGATGCCGCTCGAATGGCTGCTATAAAGGCTGAGACTGAAGAAAAGCTATCAAAAATACATCAAGCGAAAGACAAGACAGAAGGAACTCTACAAACGATAATAAACCTGCTCAAGACCGAGCCAGAAGCACCCAACCTGAAGATGCAAGGGCACAGACAGAAGAAGCAACAAATGAAGAAGACTACCTAGACCAAGACAGGGTGGATGGTGAGGCCATGGAACGATATCGCTCCCCACCAAGATCGAACTGGCGAACACCGAGAAGATTCGAAGGCAACCCAAGACGGGGAAACAGGAGGTACACCAGGAGAGACGACAACTAGTAAAGCTCCCTGAATGAAACAGCACCATATGATGGGGTGGATACACACTCCAAGCCTCAACAAGTGCGCGACTCTGGCCAGACATGAAAATCCTAACAAGAACGGAATGAACACAACCCATCAGAATCAACACATCAGAAGCCGGGAAGCTGACAACAAGCAGCCCAATGTACGAAAGACAAACTACAAGCTACACCATTAATACCCCAATTATAGCAAAGTCGAAAACTCGAAGACTGACAGGGGGTATTCGTACGAAAAATTGGATTGGATTGGACACCAGATATCGTAGAGCCTGTATGCTATATCAGAGATTCTGTTTCTCTTCAACCACATTCTAACAAACAAAGCCCCTTGCCATAATCCATTACCCATGCTCCTAGCGCCATGCCGAATAAAAGGATCATCATCATCATCATGTGCCTTACCGATTGACGTGGGCGATCATGCTTCTCCACTTTAGCAATCTCCAGCAGCATGTTTCACTCGTCCATGCCATGACACTTGTCTTTCAGTAGTCTTCTTTCTCTGTCATCCTCTATGAACAAGCTATACTTCACAACATGACGTTCCCCTGACTGTATTCCTCTTACCCACATCTAAAGTAATACCTGTGAACCAATCGGTCAATTCACCTACAATGACATGTAGTGGTCATCCTGCTGTGACAATGTAAAGTGTGAGGCCATCACAATTGTGTAGGCCGGAGTGCACCCGGGTAATGGTGACCAGTATTTTCTTCCCATAGCGAACGACGACAGGTCGATCCTTGTCCGACCGCGGAATGGTATCGTAAAGTCTTAAATGTTACATCATGACGTCAAATGTTATTGTTGTTCTCGGATCATAAGAGATGTATGGATGATATAATGTATTAAAGAGAGAGATCAGAATGTTAGACGGGACTGCATGCCCAATTCTGAACACCTTAGCAAATAAAGGTTGCTCGTTCGTTGGTTCATTCACCTTATACACAGCCACATCTCTCAGACATCTCAGTTTTCGTGCTTCAACAACTCTAGACACCAACAACACATGATAGCAATTAGCATTGTGTTGCCCACACCACGTGCACTACCATCGCATTTATCTTGTGGAGTTTATAAGCTCCTGATAGGACTAGGTCTTATTACCCAGAATGCGTCTCAAAAACTCCCGACCTAGTGAGTTCAGTTGAGTTGCGTTAAAAACCGATATCACAGCACTAGGGACATTGTCATACGTGCTCCGTCTACATCAGTGGTTCTCAACCTTTTTTGGCTCATGCAACCCTACACCATATGTTCAGAATGTCATCCCCCCGCCCCTTCGTATTTCCTCCCTATAAATTTCCCCAATCCTCACCCCTACATAGTGTACGTAAAAATGGAAGCTAAATGTAATAACACATACTAGAACAAGTCTAAACGTCTACATAAAACATGATTTGCGGGTCAACTTACGTTATAAAACGAATTTCAGAAG
>JACEFZ010000155.1:0-15000 GCA_014155875.1 Cepaea nemoralis | reverse complement strand
CTTGGGTGCAATCTGTCTACTAGAAGCAAACCTTAAACAAATGCATACCGAAGTGGGACACGGTGACTTCTGAGGTTCATAGCCAAGTGTAACCCAGAGTCTCGAAAGATACACAAAGAATAGGAAGAAGAGGCAGAAGATTTTACAACAGTAAACGTAAACTAAATTAACCTTTCACACGTCTTAGAGCTTAATGGGCATATGGCGCTAGATCTAAGTCCTTATTTCTATACATCAATCGGTATTCGGTACCTGGCGGGGTTAGTGTTACCCCTTCCGCTTTAACTTCTGCTACATTTTCTGGTACACATTTTTGGCTGGGTTGACCTGGGAGTCCAGGTGGATTTTATAAATGTTAACCCAGCCCGATGCAGATAAAACCCATGACCACCCCTCCGGCGAGCTAGCGACAAGCCACTACTCTACAGCCGCAACATTTTACCACAGGCTGGGTGTTATGTTTAAACCATGTTATAAATGCCCTGACCTTGCTGTGACTAATGGTGGCATTTCTTCAACAGCTTACTGCCACCAGACAGAAGTTCATGCAGAATACGGTTGCTACCACAGAAACCTCATCAACACCGGGCCCTAAGCCAACGACTGATGCAAGTAATGAGGTGGCCCCAATTAAAATTGCCAGGAAATCCACTGACTTTAGCCAACTCCTCCAGAAGTTTTCCGGATCTGAATCCAACTCTGAAAAGTCTGACACGGAAGTCGGCGCTTCCGTGGTCAGTGGAATTCCAAAGAGGAGAAGTCTTGTGAGGCGTCAGGAAGCCAAGGAAGTTATCACATCCAGTGAAGAGTCAGATGTACGAAAGACTCCAGACAGAACACAAAGTCTTAAGCTGCCTTCAAGACGAGAGGATATAAAGTCAGCGGGTCATTCTGAAAGCAATAGCAGTCTTAAATCAGCTTTGCCAGAAGCATCGACTGTTGTTGAAAAGAGTCCCAGCTTTCGTTCTGAGTTTATGACTCGAAAATGGGCTGGACGGAGCATTGATGCTTCTCACAACGAGAAAGAGACTTCACCCTTGAGAACTGTTGAGCCTTCTAAAGTTGGCGTAGGTCACGCTGAGTCTAAAGCAGATATTGGTATACCAGCTGTTTTGAGTGGACAGCACAGTCGCACAGCATTAAGCAAGAGTCAAAGTCTTTCAGTGGAGTCTGCAGATGTCCAGGGTCAAAGACAGAGGCTCTCTGCCTTAGGAGATAAATACAAAGACGCAAAGACTACTTCTCAGAGTACAGCTTTGGTGCATACTGAAGCGACTATAACAAAGCAAGATGATGCAGTTCCCTCAGCTACCATGCTGGTTGACAAAGCCAAGAGCCACAGCGGTAATTTAGATTTAATTTACAAGTATAATCAACCTCTCGCCAGTGAGAGGTTGGCTTCGCGACATGTCTTTCCTACGACTAGTTCAGAGAGCAAGCAAGAGAAACAAGCTGCTGCATTGCATATAGCAAAGGATGCTCATACTTCTGTCACAATAACAGGAAAGGTGGCAATGGATAAAGCGAAGAACCCTAATACAGTTGTAGATTTAGTTTCCAAGCATAAAGAGTCCGATATCAGTGACAAGTTAGCATCATCATCTGTTGCTTATCAGAGCAGTCTAGAGAGCAAACTAGGCAGTCGTGCTGCTGAAGTAAGCAAGCAAGTTGGTTCTTCTGTCACAACAGCAGCTATAGAGCCAATAGATAATTCGAAGAACAAGAACACAGATCCTGATTTAGTGTCCAGGCATATAGTCATCAGTGACAAGTTAGCATCATCATCACATGTTGCTTCTCAGAGAGCTTCAGATAGCAAACCTGGCATTCGTGCTGTTGAAGTAAATGTAAGCAAGCAAGTTGATGCCTCTCTCACAACAAAAGCAAAAGTGTCAATGGATAAAGCGAAGAACCCTAACACAGACATAGATTTAGTTTCCAAGCATACAGAGTTTGTCATCAATGACAAATCATCATCATCATCACATATTGCTTCTCAGAAAGGTTCAGAGAGTAAGCCTGGCAGTCATGATGCTGAAGTAAGCAAGCAAGTTGATGCTTCTGTCACAACAGCAGCAAAAGTGGCAATAGATAATACGAAGAACCCGAACGCAGAGCTAGATTTAGTTTCCAGGCATACAGTCATCAGTGACAAGTTAGCATCATCACATGTTGCTTCTCAGAGCAGTTCAGAGAGTAAACCTGTCATTCGTGTTGCTGAACTAAGCAAGCAAACCGGTGCTTCTGTCACAACAGCAGCAAAAGTGGCAATGGATACAACTAAGAATCCTAATACAGTCCTAGACGTAGTTTCCAAGCTTAAAGAGTCTGTCATCAGTGACAAGTTGCCATCGTCAAATGTTGCCTCTCAGATCAGTTTAGAGAATAAACCTGACATTCGGGCTGTTGAAGTAAATGTAAGCACACAAGTTAATACTTCCGACAAAACAGCAGAAAAAGTGCTTGTGGACAAAACGAAGAGCCCCAACACAGACATAGATTTAATTTCGAAGCAAAGTGAAATACCTATAATTGACATGTCGGCATCACAACGTGTTGCGTCTACGAACAGCTCAGAGAGCAAACTTGAACTACCTTCTGCCAAAGAGAATATAATTAAACAAGGTGATGCCACCTCGGTCACAACAATAGCAAAAACGGGAGCGGGGAAACCCAAGAACACGAACCTAGATTTAGTATCCGAGAACAATGAACTTGTCACTCCGCACAATTCAGCATCAGGGCATGTTGCTTCTGATAATAGATCAGACAGCAAGCCTAAGTCAATTGTCGCTGAAGTAAATGTCAGTAAACAAGCTGATTCTTCTGTCACAACAACAGCACAAGTATCGATCGGCACGACGAAGAACTCCGACACAAACTTGGATTTAATATCCAAGCACGGTGAATCTTCTACCAGTGACATGTCAGCATCACATGGTGTTGCCTCAACAAACAGTTCAATGAGGATACGTGATTTGAGTCCTCCTAGAGATGCTTCAGTCACACCCAGCACAGATACAGACACATCACAACACAGAGAATATCCTGTGGCAAAGCCCAGGGGTTCATTAGAACGTGAATCCAAACCAGAAACGAGTGTCACTAATGCGTCCAGCACTTATCTACAGTCCGCTGATGTCACATCAACTTTCTCTGTTTCATCGACACTGACAACATCTGTGTCTTCCCTGGGACTGCAGACATCGAATGCCAGCTCAGAAATAGCAACCAGCAGCACTGCTGAAGTTAGACGAGCATCTTCATTCAAAGAGGCCACTGTGACCAGAACAGAGTCCATGGAAAAGCGGAAAGGAATACTCAAGAGGAATACGTCATTGAACAAACACGATACTACGGAGGCAGCTGGCAGTAGCAGCTTCCCGGTGATTGATCCTCAGCTGGCCAAGATCCTCATGCAGAGAAAGCAGATGCTGGGTGATGGAGATGTCATAGATGAGGCGGAGGAGAAGAAGGATGAAGTGAGTGAACTTGTGCGGAGGCCAAGACCATTGTCTGCAGCCGAAGAAATTGAAGAGAATCTAAGGTGAGTGTTAGCATGAAGGAATGTTTGAGATTATGCATGCTTGTACCAGTAAGGCAATTAATTAACTTAGGTTTTGTTCTTCCTCTTCTTTTTTCATTCGTGTGAAATGTCTATGTAATGTTGTTGTTTTTGTTTTTTACTGCACATGCCTAAGAGTACATCACAGACCGAGCACCATCTTGTTGTGCAGATATTGGCATATTTCTATTGCGTTTGTGTGATCATCTTGAATGCTATGATTCGCCTTCTGGCTGGTTGCCTCCAATTTCAGCATCTTTTTTGCTGGGGTAGACTGTGGTCTTACTCGAGTTTAGATATGGATGTATGTACAACGGGCTTATCTGCATGTATGTTTACGGATTAATCCAGAGCAGTCTGGTTTTACGACACCATAGACTCGCCGTCGCCTATCCTCCTGTTAGTCTAAACAGTTTCGCCACATGAAGACCGGGAGTTGGACTTTTGCTGTTAGAGGTGATAAGTGCAGATATCTTGTGAGTGTTTGCCCACTGTTGTTACCAGGCTTTCATTCCCGTAGCGAACGCCGAGACCTGGCATCGAACCCTCACCCGACCGCACCCTTGTCAATATCAACGTATATGTCCAGGCCATTACGCCAACATAACCGCTGCCCAAGGTCTTATCAATGTAATTCCTGTGCTGGCCTTGACAGCTCCGATGGCCTATTTAGTAAAGTACCATAGCAGGTCGTGTCCTCAGAACAGTGAGTGCGTTGGTAAATTGTGTGTGTCTTCTACCCCCAAAAGCGTTGTTAAACACGCATTATACCAAAATGATGACACCACAGTGCGCCACATAACTCGACAGTTGCTGAGGGAAATACAAGAAAAGAGTTGTAGCTGCAGAGAGGGCATGCCTTCGAGAGCAAACTTAATACAGGATAGGGCAAGGAGTCTCGTGGCCATATGGTTACACCGCCTGTCGCGCAATTCGAAGATTGTGGGTTCCATTCCGCGCCACATCGTTCGGTTCACGAGTGCAATTTTCTCGGAGACTCCTGGGAGTCGTCGCTGGAGCTACGGAGGTCGTACTTTGTGCGACGCTTTCGGCAAGTCGCCCTGCGGAAAGAGACCAATCTAAACGAGACAAACGCGGTGCAATGAAGTCGATCCGTCTGCCTTTTGAAAACTGTTTAACTGCAGGATGAGACTTGATCAGAAATGTTAGCAGCAAGAAGCAAATTACTGCAATGCTAGCAATATATGTCTTTGATAGGCAGCAGTTCAAATGGTTTAACATGTCATCATCATCACGTGCTGTGCAAAGCGGTGTAGGCATTCAGATGTCTCACAGATCTCGGTCCTGGGTGTTCTAGATCAGTTGTGTTGATATCCCTCTATGTCATCGTCTTAGGCCCCAACGGTCTGCTATTTCCCTCGGTCTGCCTCTGCTACCTCTTATCTTTCCTGTCTTCAAGTTGTTCTCCGATGCCTCTCTGCTCTTTACATGACCAAAACACACTTTTGCCTATATTTTATTGTGTATAGCGATGGATTATCCGAGCGGCAGAAGCAGAAAACAGCTGTTTGTACACACTACACAAGGACCTGATCGAGAGACCTTCCTTAACCTAACACTGAAAGGTATAACAATGACACGGGAAAGAAGAGTCCACAGAAGACTCTAGGTCTTGCGTGATTGCCGCACTTCGTTGCTTCATTAAAATTCCACTAGCGCCTTGTTGGAGGTCAGCGTGGCTGAGGGGTTTATCGCACTCGCGCGTAAACTTTCGGTGCACTGATGACGTGGTGGCGGGTAGTGTCAGTTGGGCTTCATTGTTTAACTTCTCGTTCAGAAGGTAAAATTGCTTATAAGGACATGCATTTTCTTTTAGTGTGCTGCGAAAAGTACTGGATAATTTGAGAATCGCCACCATTGTCTTGTAACTCGTCAAAGGGAAAAATCTAAAATGGACCTCCGCCGTCTTCTACTTCTTCTTTCGTTTGCTTGAAATATGTCTATAACTGCAATGTTGTATCTTGTATGAATCTAATAGTCTTTATTAGTTCACTCAGCGGTCCATATAGTTTATCTTGTCTCTCTAGGCCTGAAGGTTCGCCCGGATATGTTGTAGTTTGGGCAGTCCTGGAGTATGTGCTCTGCTGTCTGCGACGCCAAACCACATGTGCACATGGCTGTGTCACCAATCTTGAATTTTGTATACATGTGGTTGCGTAATCTATTGTGCCCTGTTCTGAGGCGCAGAATAATGACCTGTTCTGGTCTGTCCATAACGTGGTAGTCGTCTTGAGTAAGGTTTGGTGGCCTTCTGACTGATTTGATCATTCTTTTCTTTTGGTGGAATGTAATGGGCATATCAGGTTGTTGTTCTTTTAATCCTTCCTTACGACCTCCGCCGTAAAGGACGGTACCCTCACGGTGTGGCAAACTCAGCTCTCGGGACACATTATCCAACACGTGGGAACCTCTGGGGTGCTCTTTGCCGTAGCCAGAGTAGCACATAGTAGGGTACTTTCTCACCCAAACAACTTGAAAGTGCGGTACTGTAAGGGGAGTGTAGTCAACAGCTATGTGGACGTGACACACTTAACAAAGTAGCCTAGAAAGAAGTACACAGGTGGGTCAAGGACATTGCAGAATCTTGGACATGACAATGCTTTAGGCAGGAGAACTGGCATCTTTTTGGTGGGCCGGGATAAGAGCAGCGTCTGCAAATAACCCTAAATGATTATGCTGATGATGATGATGATGATGATGATGATGATGATGATGATGATTATGATGATGATGGCGATGACAACAACGTCGATAATGATGATGATGATGATGATGATGATGATGATGATGATGATGATGATGATGATGATGATGATGGTGATGATGAGCGCATGGCCATGCCTGTCCGTGATTCATTGGGAAAGACGGTATAGGTGGTAGAATAAATGTCCTCATCTGATGCGAGTAGCTAGTTTTCTTTGTGAGCTAATTTCTTTCAAAATAACGTCACTACTCTTTTCATGTGTCCAGAGTGCTCTCATCTTTCGTTTATAAAACCACACCCCTTCATCTCCCACATACTTTCTCACCAACCTGCTGATTGTCAATGATTCACTTCCCTACATCAGGATTGACTCGATATAACCAGTCAGCAATTCATTGATGATGATGACAACTTTGTCTTGTGTTGAGATCTATTTCTTTGTGAGCTTACTTCTTTCAAGATGTCTTCACTTTATATATACCCAGGGTGCTGTAATATTTCGTCTATAAAACCACGTATATTTAGCTAAATAAACTACTGATTCACTTTATGGTGTGTGGTTTCTGCAGTATGCACCTGACGAGATGCAGCGAAATATGCTATGCAATAAATCGTGCATGTATTATTTGTCTTCGTTATTCAAATTCACTACGGGAAAACATTGTTTTGAATCAGCTGATTGTCAATGATTCGCTTCCTAACATCAGGATTGACTCGATATAGCCAATCAGCAATTCACTTGATGAAGATGACAACTTGAGTCTTATGTCGAGGTCTCTTCTCTTATCTAGCGATAAACCCCCTGTGTCTGTCACCACAGTTCAGTAGTTGCCATTATCTGTGTACATTATCTGCCGTGTGATATCACCTGCTGTCCTAGGCCAGTCCTTGATGGACCCCAGATTACTTCTGGCTTTTCACACTGTACATATGCAACAAATTATCTGGAGAAGTTACGGATAACGGGGGGGGGGGGGGGGGGGGGGGGGGGGAATGAACATAGAAATGACGCTGACGAGGAGTTTAAAAAAAAAAGAAGCACAAAACATGAAGTTATGGATAAGGTTAAAAAGGTCATACACATAGAGAAGTCATGGATAATGAAACATAAAAGTAATCTGGAGAAGTCGCAATTACGGCAATAATAATAATAATAATAATAATAATAATAATAATAATAATGGAGGGGCCATGTATTAGAGCAATACATAAACCTTGAGGGATAACGAAGATGTATTCTACAACAATAACAACAACAAAAACAGCAACCTCTACCACAAGAAAATTTTCAGATTTATTGGGAAGAAAAGAGTATTAAGAAGGGAACTGTCCATCCAGGCTTGAGGGGAAAAAAAGGGGGGGGGGGAGTTCTATATACTAGGTCAAGGAATAAAGCAGTGGGATGGGAAGTTCCCTGCCTAATACTGTTTTCCTCCGACATCCTATTATTACTAACAACTATGTTAACCTGGGTCGACTTGGGAGGCCAGGTGAATCTTCACAGTGGACATGGGGTTGGAAGCCACGACCATCGAGCCGGCGGCGGAGAGTCTAGCCACAAGAATACCGTGACTCCAGGTTAAATAGTTGGACCTTCCCATAGTCTAGGTCACTGCATAAATATGTGGTGTGGCCAGTTCCCTCCATAAACGCTTCCTCTGTTTCTCAAACAGTACGTTGGAAATTCTGAAAATTACCTTGCAGTTTATGGGACTGGATCAACCCTAGATCAACGGTGGTTGAAAAACGAAATTGTTGGGAACTGAGCGCGTGCCACTGGCTTGGGAAGTTAGTCTAATAACTACGAAACTACCCTATCTCCACTACTCTACCCTTCCCCCAGTGTTCTATAATGTCTCCGGTGCTCTACCCGGTCTCCAGTGCTCCACCATGTCTCTAGTACTCTACCCGGTCTCCAGTGCTCTAGCCTGTCTCCAGTGCCCTAGCCTGTCTCCAGTGCCCTAGCCTGTCTCCAGTGCTCTAGCCTTTCTTCAGTGCCCTAGCCTGTCTTCAGTGCTCTAGCCTGTCTCCAGTGTTCTAGCCTGTCTTCAGTGCCCTAGCCTGTCTCCAGTGTTTTAGCCTGTCTCCAGTGCTCTAGCCTGTCTTCAGTGCCCTAGCCTGTCTCCAGTGTTCTAGCCTGTCTCCAGTGCCCTAGCCTGTCTTCAGTGCTCTAGCCTGTCTCCAGTGCCCTAGCCTGTCTTCAGTGCTCTAGCCTGTCTTCGGTGCCCTAGCCTGTCTTCAGTGCCCTAGCCTGAACCCAGTCTACTCGGTTTCCAATGATCTAGCTTGTCTCCAGTGTTCTAGCCTGTCTCCTGTGCTCTGTTCTTTCTCCAATTCTCCCTGGGGTTCACTGAATGTGTAGAGACCGTGTGAATGTCACAACAAGGGTTCCTCAATGTGTACATTGTGATTTATTCTTTCTCTTCGTCTTCATCGCCCTCTTCTTGTTCTTCGTGTCACTATGATCATTCGTCTTCTACTTATTCTTGTTCAGATGGTAATTTGAAATTGGAGACGACAGTAAGCACACATTTTATCTTTCTTCTAGTCTTGTTGTCTGCTCTCCTCCCTTATCTATAGCTGTTTCATATGCTGACAGTTTTACGTGTAGCTTGGTGGTGTCTGAAATCACTCGTCTGCACTACATTTTAGTAATATATTGCGTTCTCTTTTGTAATTATTTGAAATATTTCTCTCGGTTCTCTGTTGTCCTTATAGAAGTTGTTTATTTAGGTTCTCTGTTGTCCTGTTGAAATGGTTTCTCTAGGTTATCTGTTGTCATTATTTGAATTATTTCTTTAGCTTCAACGTGTTAAAAATGAATCATTTCTTAGTCGCTACTTAGAATGCAATGACTGTTTTTCGTTTCGTATGCCAAGGGACATCATTATCTTCAATTATTGTAAGCTTATCATTACTGAATGTTTCAGTTATGTCCCCTGGTGTAGACAATTGTGCTATAGTAATTCCTGTTCTTTCATTTGCTGAGAAAAAAGTCCCGTACTCTATGTTTACATTGACGGGACGTTGTTTATTCCAGACTGGATGTTTGAAAATTATACGTTACAACAGGAGCCGACCCAAAGGTCAATGCACACATTGCATCAAAGAAACCCGGAACACGACACCGGTAACTAGGCATGTACGGAGAGTTTCTCACACTGAATGCTCAGAGTGTTGATGATTTTTTAATTGATTCAATGCCGAAGGATAATATACCGAGCTGTATGACCGCCCATTTGGGCAGAAGGTCGATACATCGCCATTCTAGGGTCATCGTGTTATTTATTTTGTTGCGTGGTATCTTCCGCAATTTCAATGCCCAGTGAATGGAAATTTACTTGTTCATTTTATTATGTAACATATTTGGTCTAAACCTACTGTTAGCTTGGCACTGAATCTGTTGTTTTATGTTAGGGTCTTATTTTAGTTTCAACACGCGATTAAAGCGTGATTCCCAATGGATTTTGCTGCTTCATAACTATCGTCACCTAGTCACATTTCTTAACTTAGGACAGGCCTTGTAAAAGGGTATCAAGATGGAGGCATCAGTGACCAGTCCTCTGCCGCTCTCAGTCCTCAACATCGAGCACTGTCCTCACCAACCCATAGGTGAGGGAGTACTACACCCTGTCCACGCTGTCTGTTATTAGTCCAGGATTGTCTCTGCTTTCCCCTTCTTCGTCTGCCCTCAGCTGTTCCCTGGAGAATTACCTTTGAGAGGGTGTCATGACGTGGCACATGCCCAAACCAGGCAAGCTTTCTACGTGTCACCACTTATAGAAGTGGTTCTTGATGGCCTACAAAGTATTTGCTTTGTCTCTAACATAGGCATGCGTTTTGTCTTTCCCTGACTATATGTGTAAACCTCCCCTAAAACATTTGTATTCCACTCTAATACTTCACATTTGTTCTGAAGTTCAAAGAGGAAAAACAAATGAAAGGCAAGAGAATCGACTTTATTGCACCGGGTTTTATCCCACATGGCTTGGTCTCTTCCTCCGGGGCGGCCTGCCGAAAGCGTCGAGGGAAGCACCAACTCCGTAGCTGAAGCAATGACCCCCAGAAGTCTCCGAGAAACTTACACCAGTGAACAGAAAGACGGAGTCAGGAAACGAACCCACAAACTTTTGTAGCACGATCCAGGAGACTTAACCTCACCGCCACGGAGGTACTTGTATTTGGACTAAAACCAGCCTGTTCCAAAACATGTCTGATTTCTGTTTGATCCTTGTTACAATTGCCTTTACCTCGACTTTACGTGTGTGACTGACAAAGCCAATTGTTTCGTGGTTGTCACAAATATTGTAATTCCTTTCTTTGGAGGAGGTATTATCAAAGACTAGGTCCAATCTTTCGGCTACTGTTCTGTATTTAATATCTTCTGATAAATGGTCATCATGATTGTTTTCACCGTTTTTTAAATGGATTCAATGCCGCACGATAATATATAGCCACACGTGGACAGAGGGACGATATATCGCCATACTGCGGCCATCGTGTTACTTGTTTTATTTCATGGTTTGAATGTTCAGTGAACGAAAAGTTACACTATAAAAAATTTTTTCCTTGTGATTGTGCACCATGTTTGGGCCAAACCTGCCTATTATTTATATTATTATTATTATTATTATTATTATTATTATTATTATTATTATTATTATTATTATTATTATTATTATTGGTTTCGTTATTCACAGAATCAGTTAAGATATTTTTCCTGTGTTTGTTTTCGCCTTGAAAAGGCTGCAAACAAAACGTGAGACTATGTATTACTGTTACCTTTGTCGAACTCACTTGTCGTATTTTAAGAAAATGCTTTTACTTTCGAGGGTAAGTGGTATAACCATTTTCAAAAATGACGAGTACATTACCTTTGGAGAGGTGAAATTCACAACGGAAGTTGCCACCGGGAAAGACAAATTTATATTCTTCTTCTTTGGCTGTCTATCTTTCATTGGGGCATAGGGACCTCAACCCACTCACCCCAAGCCTTCCTATCTTTAGCTGTCCCATGCAGCTCTGCCCATGCCCTTCCCACATTGTTCATGTCTAATTCTACTTCTCTTGACGTGAGGGGGAATGCACAGGCTGATAGGCTGGCAGAGAGTACACCTCTTGTGGTAGATTACCTATGGACAAGGGAGAGGTGGCCAGGCGTTTGTGGGACCAGGTGGGGAAAGCGTTGGAACAGACTGAGTACTCGTATGTGGAGAGTATGATATGGCGGAGGATCGGCAGGGGTTCTGGACGAATCTCAAAACTTAGAGGGGAGAGCAGGAGAACGTTCAATCAGATGGCGGTTGTAACTACTAGTAGTATAACTCTTCGCTGGCTGTGGAACGAGGATACGGAGCACGCGTGGGAATGTCCAGAGTGCAGCGATGTCGGTTCTTAGCTCATAACTCATAACTCATTCTCCATTAACTCATTCTCCATGAGTTGATAGATCTTCGTCTATTTCTTTAGGAAGACAGTCTGCTATCCGGACTCCCTGTGGCTTGCTCCGCATGAATCATGCCTCTTCTAGCGGAGCCTCCCGTCCTCTTGGTTGGCTAATCATGCCTCTTCTAGCGGAGCCTCACGTCCTCTTGGTTGGCTAATCATGCCTCTTCTAGCGGAGCCTCACGTCCTCTTGGTTGGCTAATCATGCCTCTTCTAGCGGAGCCTCCCGTCCTCTTGGTTGGCTAATCATGCCTCTTCTAGCTGAGCCTCCCGTCCTCTTGGTTGGCTAATCATGCCTCTTCTAGCGGAGCCTCCCGTCCTCTTGGTTGGCTAATCATGCCTCTTCTAGCGGAGCCTCCCGACTTCTTGGTTTGCTAATCATGCCTCTTCTAGCGGAGCCTCCCGACCTCTTGGTTTGCTAATCATGCCTCTTTTAGCGGAGCCTCCCGTCCTCTTGGTTGGCTGGGTCAGTCTGTTTTCGTTATCTTTGAACTTGTTCATGGCGGGTTGGATTAGGTGGCCACAGTTTTCCTACGGGATGAGGACGCCAGCCCCAAGCCCATTTCGTCTGTGTTGCCTCTTACGGCCTGTATGGCAAGCTACAGTGTGAGACTATTCTTTGTTATCTTAAGGATCCCGGTAACACACGAGGGGGATCTTCTTAGTCGATCTTAACGACACTCGTGGTAGGCTGCAGACTTAATATTTTCAATTAGACTCCCGTTAAATTAATATACAGGTGAAGCCCCGTTAACATACAGGTGAAGCCCCGTTAACATACAGGTGAAGCCCCGTTAACATACAGGTGAAGCCCCGTTAACATACAGGTGAAGCCCCGTTAACATACAGGTGAAGCCCCGTTATTCGCCTCTTATGGCATTCATGGAAGCTGCAGTGTTAATATTATTTGCCCCCCCCCCCCCCTTAGGATTCTAGTAAAACACGGGCTATACTATGCTCTGACCACATTTAAAATATAGGAGAACACATTGTGCTATGTTTGGTACTCAAAGGGGCTATTCACAGATCACTTGTGGACTTGGGATTGAATAATATTAAATTTCCAAATTTAATTACACACGGTGTATGGTAACTATATGGATATTCTGTGCTGTGGTCTTTCATCAGGTATTCACTGCAAAAGGCAGCCCAGAGAGGAGTGAACGCAGACGACGATGAAGGCCTGAAGAGGATCAGCGTGGCCGATAGGATTTACTCCATGCAGAACAAAATTGAGGAGGAGAAATTTGCAGCCTTGACCCCGAAGTCAAGGTCGGGTTTGTCCACCCCGCGATCCAGGCCAAGGTGAGTACTCGATCGGCGCTGTGCGTAGTTTGTGGCGCGTGTCACTAATGTACAGGTAAATTGTTGTCCTAGGTGTTGTGTGGATGCCGCTGCCTAACTGATGGTTGCTATCTCTGGTAAAAGTGTTGATGTGTGTTCTGTGTAATTGTATTGTGTGTATGCAGAGGTGTGTTGTGTGTCTTCCTACTGTTTATTTGTAGATTTTACATACAACTACTATATTCCCATGGATATTGGATTTGCTGGTAATGTATCATTAGAGATATAAACTGTTTGTTATGGCACTTGATGTATAAGCAGTATTTATAAACTTTATGCCATTGTAGAAGCGCTATTTATAAACCTTATATTATCATGGAAGCGCTATTTATAAACCTTACGACATTGTAGAAGCGTTATTTATAAACCTTATGTCATTGAAGAAGCGCTATTTATAAAACTTATGTCATTGTAGATCTTGTGTATACACTCCCATCTTATTGTCGTTGTTAGCACAACTGATTGCTCCCCAACCTTGGACTGGCGGAGTATCTAACAACGACTGCATGGAAGAGGATAATAAAACTAGAACATCATATAAACTACTATGAAAAAGAGACAGTCAGCTTTCTTTGGTTGTGTGATGAGAAGAGAGGCATTATGTAGCTATCTTATATTATACCGCACGTATAACTGCTTGGAGCGTAGCCTATACTTTAGACCAGTGGTTCTCAACCTTTTTTGGCCCATTCCCCCCTTCACCATATTTTCAGAACGCCATTCCCCCCCCCCCTTCCTATAAAAAATGTGGCCCGTTCCCCCCTTCACCGTATTTTCAGAACGTCATTCCCCCCCCCCCCTTTCATATTTCCTATCTAAAAATCCCCTCACCCCTACACAGTATACGTAAATGTGGAAGGCAAATGTAATAGCATATACTAAAACAAGTCTAGACATCCACATAAAAACATGATTTGTGGGTCTTCTTCTTCTTCTTCTTCTTCTTCTTCTTCTTCTTCTTCTTCTTCTTCTTCTTCTTCTTCTTCTTCTTCTTCTTCTTCTTCGTTCATCCGGAGTTTTTTTTCGGATGTGACTGCGTTGTGCCTGTTTACAGCAGAGCTGCGTTCTTGCGCCGTTAGGCCGACACATCCGACTTCTGCGGGCATTTGTTGACCGGGTTAACCTTCCCGGGGGTTTCTTAGGACGTTTGACTCTCACTGTTGTGGTGTTATCCCCCATCCCAGCTGGTCCATATAGAACAGCCAAAGATCCTGGTCAACCCTCAAGAGAAGGCAGGGGCAGACCATGGGCATTCCCCGCCATCCAAGGAGGCTTCCATACTTGCAGAGCCGATACATAGCGCTCTGGTACTGGGCTCACCCAAGGAATCGTCACGTCCTGCACATGGCTGCTTAGCCTCACTTCCGTATATTGGGCCTTCCGTTCACCATAGGCTGTTCTTCCGGAAACCAGAAGTATGCAGTCTGCAGATGACATCCACACAGTGAGCTTTCGATTCGGACTTTCCATGTAATGGATTTGCTAGCCAAGCAATATTCCATTTCGTGCCACTAGGACACTTTTCCACCTTTTATGAAGCCCACACAGTGGGCTTTTGATTCAGGACTTTCCACGTAATGGATTTGCTATCCAAGCAATATTCCATTTCGTGCCACTAGGACACTTTTCCACCTTTTATGAAGCCCACACAGTGGGCTTTTGATTCGGACTTTCCACGTAATGGATTTGCTATCCAAGCAATATTCCATTTCGTGCCACTAGACACTTTTCCACCTTTTATGAAGCCCACACAATGGGCTTTTGATTCGGACTTTCCACGTAATGGATTTGCTATCCAAGCAATATTCCATTTCATGCCTCTGGGTCTTCATGCACCTTTAATGTCAACCTGTATATAGTTAAAGTAATCTGCGGTCAACTTTAGCTTGTTGATATCTCCATAGAGCTTGTCCTCAAATGA
>JACEFZ010000154.1:27500-104592 GCA_014155875.1 Cepaea nemoralis | reverse complement strand
GAACGAAAAATTCCCCCCCCCCCCCCCCCCCCCCCAAAAAAAAATAAAATAAATAAATAAATAAATAAATAAGTAAATAAATAAATAAATACTAAACGTGCTGACTTCCTGTAAAGCATATGTACCTAACTTTTTAACTATTTATGTTGCCCCTGGGGTCCATACTAAGGTTTTTCTAGTTACACTATTCTCGGGTTTTCTCAATCTTAAGCATATCCAGCGAAAGGGTCTTGTCTTCACCCCTTGGTTCATTAGTATTTGTCTAGCGTTTGTTGACATGCTGCATATACACTGTTTGTTTGCACCTCATAGTTGTTATCAGTTCTTGTACACCTGCAGTTGTTAGTACATCGGAATGTTATCAGTTATGCAACACCTGCAATCAGTATCTTGGCATGTTATGAGTTCGTATAATACCTATGCCGGTCTCTCTGGCTGAGGGGTTACAACACTTTCTCCGTAATCCCGTTTATCACGCAGAGTCTCGTAGCGGAAAGGAACTGGGAGCGGTTCGACCCCCGCTGGTGACTTGCGAGATACTGAGCCGGCCGCTCAGAAAGCAATGGCAAACTACTGAGCGTAATCTTGCCAAGAAATCAATAGACAGCTGAAAGATGCTGCTGTTGACAGCGATGTCCTGTAAAGGATATGCAAAAAAAAAATAATAATACCTATAGTTGTCAAAATCTTGGCTTTTGTTTCCTTCTCTGTCCACGATGATCTCAATATGTCTTTTTTCTAGGAGATGACCATATGTAGTGGCGGACTGGGATGGCATGTGGGCCTCTTGATGAGTTTGAGTTAGTTGTATATCCTTTGTTACTAGCAGAAAGTGAGCCAAGAGTTGCAAGACCTAGTGGAAGGAGTAAACAGCCACAGTGCAGAATGTGGCTTAGATATTAACATCCAAAAAACTAAAAACTATGATAATTAGCAGTGGAAAGGAAAGGTCATCAATGAACATCACAGTAAACGGGGAGATACTAGAACAAGTAACAAGTTTCTCTTATCTTGGACATATAATAACAGATGATGGCAGAAGTGAAATAAAAATCAAAAAGAGAATAGGAATGGCCACAAATGCTTTCAACGGCATGAAATCAGTATTAACATCTAGAGAGATTAATTACGCATTAAACATGAGAATGGTCAAATGCTACGTATATTCAACGCTACTGTATGGCTCGGAAGCCTGGACATTGAACAAGCAACTAGAAAGTCGCATAGAAGCCCTGGAGATGTGGATATACAGACGAATACGTCGTATTTCATGGAAACAAAAACAATCAAATGCAGAGGTCCTAGAAAAACTGGGAATGAAGAGAGAGTTGATGAAAGAAATAAAGAGGAGACAAGTGAAATATTTTGGCCACGTTAAAAGACATGATACTCTTATAAAAACTATACGGGAAGGCTAGGTTGAGGGCAAGCGAGCAAGAGGTAGACAACGATACAAGTGGGAGGATAACATCAAGAGATGGACGAACATCAGCCTGACAGAATGTACAGTCAAGGCGAGAGACAGACTGTGTTGGAGATCCATTTCAGCCAACCTTTATTGCGGAGACGGCACCTGATTGAATGAACATATCCTTTACAGGACGTAGCAGAAAACCCCAGCATTGTTTGGCTGTTGGTCATTCATGGGCAAGTTTACGTTTAGTAGTTTGGCATAGCTTTCTAAACGACCGGCATTCATATTGCTTAAACCATTGTACCGAAACCAACGCATGGCGGTCTTCTTTCAAATCACTCGCAGCTGTGTTTCGAACCCGGTATGCAGGATTACGAATTACATTCGTAACTTCTGTCGCCACAGAGCTGGCCCCTGATGGGTATGTTATGAGTATGTTATGAGCATGTTATGGGTATGTTATGAGTATGTTATGAGCATGTTATGGGTATGTTATGAGTATGTTTATGAGCATGTTATGGGTATGTTATGAGTATGGTATGAGCATGTTATGGGTATGTTATGAGTATGTTATGACATTTTATGATTATGTTATGAGTATGTTCATCATCTCATCTCATCTCATCATGTTACTCTTGTACCTTGCGATGTCGAGGTGAAGTATAAACATCGTGAGAGTGCCCGATTATGAGCTTCATGTATCGATATTCCCATGGACTCTGCTATTCCCTCCGTCCAACGTTTACATGGTCGGCCTCTTCCTCTGTTTCCATCTGGTCTGTACATCATTGCTTGTTGTGGTATGCTGTTGACTGGTAACCTACTTGCATGGCCAAACCATTTGACTTGCTGCTTTCTAATAAAATCTAGTGCAGCTATAACCCCCATTTTGGTCCTGATTTCTTCATTTCTGATCTTATCTCTTCTTCATACGTTGAGTATTCTTCTCAGGAACCTCATTTCTGTTGTTGTGATTTTTCTTTTCTCTTTTTCTGTCATTGTCCAGGTTTGGCATTGGTAACATAGAGTTGGTAGGAAGATTGTGTTGTAGAGTGCTTTCTTAGTAGTTATATTACATTTTTGTTCTTCAGTATTGGTGCCATTTGTCCAATGAGGTTTGCCTTATTGGATCTATAATATACATACATACATATGAGTATGTTAAGAGTATGTTATGATTATTTTATGGGTATCTTATGGGTATGTTATGAGTATGTTATGAGTATGTTATGGGTATGTTATATGTATGTTATGCGTATGTTAATGGTATGTTATGAGTATGTTATGAGTATGTTTTGTGTATGTTATGATTATGTTATTGGTACGTTATGAGTATGATAAAACATGTTAGTGCCGTTTCAGCAGCGTTGCTTCCTGTAGACATGTAGACCCAGTCCGGGAGACTCCGTGACCAGGTGGTCAAGCCGTCTGCCTCGTGCTTCGAAGGTTGTGGGTTCGATTCCGGGCTATGTCTATCGGTTCACGAGTGCATTTTTCTCGTAGACTCATGAGGGTCGTCGCTGGTCGTCGTTGCTTTGTGCGATCCTTTCGGCACGCCGTCCTGCAGAAAGAGACCGAGCTATATGGGATAAAACCCGGTGCAATGAAGTCGATCCTCTCGACATTTTTAAGACCCAGTCCGCTAGTGACCGTATGGCCATAATGTCTCCCTTCCTGTGTGTGTGTGCGTGCGCGTGCATGTGTGCTTCTGTGTGTGTGTGAGTGTGTGTGTGCGTGTGTAGTTTGACCCAGACTAAAATGGGTTCCAGGAAATGACCATGAGAGTGACAAGGCCAGCGTGATATATTGACCACATCAACTAGTGAACACTCCATCCATCCATCATGTGCTATACCGGTAAGCGTGGGTGGTCATGATTCGCCATTTCACTCGATCACCAGAGTCGTGGATCAGCCCAGTGTTCCTGTCTCAACCATGCCACGAGGTCAAGCCATCCAGCTATTTACTTCTCTGTCATCCCCTTGTTCTCTCCACCTCGATCTTGCCAGTTGCCACCAAGTTCTCTCATTTCCTTCTTCTCATAACATGTCCAACAAATTTTTAGTGTATAACTTGATGTCTAATGTCTCTAATCAGTTTACGATTTGCATTTGTTTCTTGTTGGACTAGGTCTTTGGTTTTTCTGTCTGTCCATGGTTTCTTTGAATTCTCCTCAGAAACCACATTTCCAGAGCCAACAGACGTTTCTCACCTTGACTGCTCATTGTCCACGCTTCACATCCATACAAAAGTACAAGCTCCATATAGGACCTCAACACTCTTTTTCTCGTAGCAACTGACATCTTTTTATTGGTCAGAATGTTTTTAATATTGCAAAAGGCTACCTTCGCCATTGCGATTCTTGTTCTAATCTCTTCAAGGCACCTCCGATCAGATGTTATAACTGCTCCGAGATAATTGTACCGATTCACTTGTTAAAGAATATTCCCATTTACACAGGTGGGTCCATAGAATATGGGGCTAGTATGATATACCCAACAAGGCTCAAAACGTGTTAAAGGGTTCTTTACTTACTTTCACATGCACACACATACATACACGCGCGCGCATACACACACACACGCACACACACACACACAAACAGGCACGTGCATACACCCACAAGCACACACACACACACACGCGCGCGTGCGCGATGCTGTAAAGGCATGTCCAGTTTCTGTCTGCGGGCACTCAGGAGTAAATCGAATTATTTATGTTTGTAGATCCTCTTGAACACGCGGCCGGGGGCGAAGCCCAGCTGGACGGCTGGAAAATGTCGGACAAATTGGAGATGGGCGCTGCATGTTGAATAAATCAACACACACGGTAAGTGGTCAGGATCAACGTGACAAGAACACAATCCAGTATGGCAGAAAGGCTAAGACCGCTCGCTCTTAAACTTCCGGTGTGCTAATGCCAAGGTAGCGGGTTCAACTCCTACACCGGTCAGTTAGACTTAAATGATGACTACTCGTCTTTGTTAAATGATGACTACTCGTCTTTGACTTGGGGACGTAATTTACAAGTACCTCAAAAGTCGGAGTGGGTTGGCCTGATGGCGAGGGACGCTGGTAATACGGAAAGCTATTCCACAACCAAACATCAGTCCAGAGCACTGGAAGTAGTAGCAGATGTATAGGCTATTCCGTTTAAAGCGAGCGAACGCACACTATAAAAGTGACAAAATGTTTTTTGCGGTTAGAAGTCTTCCGTCAACAAATAAAAACAAACAGTTTGTACTTCTTCTTTCACCTTTGCTTCGCATTGGTGCAAATACCTTCAACCAACTCACTCCAAGTTGTACTATCCATTTCTTCTTTCACGTTTACTTCCCATTGGTGCACATACCTTCAACCAACTTAAGTGTCCAAGGCGGCTCCGTTCACATTCTCCTCATAATATTCATCTTTGTGTCTACCTTTCTTCTTCTTGTGTTCGTAGGTTTTTCATTATGTCTGTTGCCTTGTTGATTCCAGACAAAAGCGTTTCTAGTTATGTTATTCCCAGCTGTTCTCAATGCATATCATAACCCGCGCCTTTTTTCATCTCTTTAATATATTTTTGCTTGCTCCGCTGAACTAATGCGTAGTCCATACACACAACTTCTTGTAGCACCGGACTGAATTTTGCGTGTGAGTTAGCTTTTCCTATTATCCAGTGTCTCTCGCCATCAGGCGAACCCTACTCCGACTTCTCAGATATTGTGCTTTATCAAGTCAAAGACGAGAAGTCAAAATTTTAGTCCTACTGTCTGGTGTAGGGGTTGAACACCTTACCTCGGCATCAGTACGCCGGATGTTTAAGAACGCGTGTTCTTATCCTTTCGGCCATGCTGACCTGTCATTACTTATTCATTACTGCATATTCAATTAAAATCTATTTGTTTTAAATTGACTAGTTAGTTGTAAATGTTGGTTCTCAATATAAACCGTGTATACGACTAGTCTCCTATTTGTGATTTCTTGGCAAGTTTACGATCAGCAGGTTGCCATTGCTGTCTGAACGATCAGCACTCATACCTTTATACGGGAACTAATGTAAGGCGGTCTGCTTACATATCGCTTGCAGCTGTGATTACGAATTGCATCTGTAACGCCTTCACCACAGGAACACGAAAAGCAGTCTAGTTGTGTAGGCGGAAGTAACTCACTAGCATTCTTCTTATAGTCCATGCAGTGTGGCGTTGGTGGTCATGGCTGTCCACAACCTTCTGTCTAGTACTGTCAATTATTTCTGATACCGACGCTGCTCCATGCCATGATGTCACATGGTCCAGCTTTTTGCCTCGTGGCTTTCCCCTGCCTCTCCTCCCCAGCAACTTTCCTCGTTGTTATGGCATACTGATTCATCCCCTTTTCATGATATGACCAAATATTGAGGACTGGCTTCACAGTTCTCTTTCAAGATATCTTCATTACTCTGTCTATGCGTCAACGGAGTGTTCATTACTCTTCTATAAAACTCACACATCCGCAGCCGAAGAGCTCATAGGGAATAATATAACCAGTACAGTCTAGGACTAACTCGAAAGAGAGCAAAGGAAGGACAGAATATAAAAATTCACAACAAAATTGGACTTCATTTATAATCGACGCTGCAGAAGCAGGTTGAACGAGACCGAATTTATATTTTTTTTTTCATAAATACTGAGCTGTGCTGAACTTGTACAAAATTCCTAATTTGTCTGCTCATTGTCCATGATTCGCTTCCATGCATCATAATTGGTTCAATATAGCTCTTACGAACTCAAAGAATGGCAAATTCATGTTCAACACGTATAGATCACATTGATGTAACTTGCTCTGACATCATAGAATGCACAGTACCAATTTTTGCTGTAATTGTATTAAGAGGAAGACGAGAAATACTGCAGATTCATTGCACCCAATCTTCGTCGTGAAGACAGTAAGTAGTTTGAAACGTCATATGACTTATAACAGAGTAAACAGTTAGTATGATGTATTTAAGCTGAGTCCCGATTGTAGTTTCAAAAGGTTTTATTTAACGAAATAAGTCCAAATATATAAAACAGGTTACATGATGGTTTCAGAACACAATCGATGTTGACATTTCCAGATCCAGGCTGTAACTAACTTCACTAAGCACTACGTCACGGTTTGAGCGTCCTCCTAGGATGCTCAACCGTGCCTAGTCTTTGCACATCAACCCTTCCTAAACTATTAACAGAGATGGTACTCTGTTACAGTCCTCCCTTTCTTTAAGAATACCTTTCTTCAAAAGTCTTAATCCCTAACCTACTTATTCTAATTATTCTTTCGCTCACTAAAACTTTAACCCCAATATAATTTCTCTACTTCACCTTAAACTAACTCCCTCTTAACTAATGAACGTTATTTCTACACCCTTCGAGTCCAATTTTCCACTTGTCTCTTATAGCTAACCAACAGTTCATAAGGAAATCCACATGTATGTAGGTATCTATTATACATCATAATATTTCAGTCTTACAAAATCTCAGTTTTATACAACACATCACAACATACATGTGTACCTTTTCGAAATACTTCTTCTTCTCTTCATAAGCGATCCGCTTAAACCATATATACCAATATCTGATCTCAACAATTCAAAAAGCCGTACTCTTCTGATACTACCTCAAACTCCCTATCGTCATCACTAACAGTATTACCTCAACATTACTAATTCTCCACTTTAACTTTCGACCAACCTGAAATCACTCGCACACGCTAGAAAGACACAGAATCGATGCGCGCCGGAAAGTCAAAGAACTAGAACTCTTTCTCGCAAACAACCACACTCACACTTACCCCCCTATGTCGCCTTTAGGCTTTATGTAATAAAGTCTAAAACAATTACATATCTTCCAAATTTCACAGTTTGCGCTGATATCTACAGCATCAAGCATCCACCACCAAAAATATTATTCACTCCTAAATGTCTATATATTACAGACAGCACACAAATCATTACAAACATCACCTAACATAACCAAATCTCTCCTATACCTCACTTAGAATTCCCTATTAATCTCGCCGAAAACTTCAGCAACCCAGTAATGTCCATTTATTATGGGCATTTTACCTAAAACTTCCACTTATCAATTTATGCCGTTATCAACAGCAATAAAATACCTCCACTGAACTCATCACTGCTTGTAATCCACTTTATTCTTTATCAGTCCATATATCACGGACCCCCAAAACCTCATGTCATTTAATCTATGTTCGCTGTGACCACAGCACTCCACACTGACAATGTTCATTTCTCACGAACATACTTACTTCCCTTTATAAACCTTCCACTGGTTTAATCCCCCAACTACAGGACTAAAACATGGCATTCAATTCATGTTTTACTATTTGTCTTCACGCTGTCTGGCGCAGCACTTATTATAAGCGTTACCCATATCTACTTCTTCTAAAAACCATCAATCTCGTGGCGCTTATGAAATTTGCATTACATCATGGCACTAAATCCATGTTAACTTCCGACCCCATGGAGACCATGTTTTAAAATTGCCCCACATCTTCTGAATGTAACCCTGCATTCAAAATTCCCAAAGACTCTATTAACTAGTTTCTGTTTTAAAACTTCACCCAATTAAACGTCAAAAGAAAAACAATTTTACTGAAAAGTAATTATTTTTAAGGATGGTCAACGGCAACTCAATTATAAGAAACAGAATCATTATAACTGATCAAGTAACATGCCAATGTTCAAACAAGGCAAACTTAAATAACGGCATAACTCATGAATAATCGAAGATACAATCAGAACAGAACAATATCCCCCCCCCCCTTAATATTCCAATATGTTTTCATATATCCCCACAAAATGAAACAAGCATCAACTTAATCACCATATAAAATTACTTAGTGCTATGTAACATCACCAGTCTCTTTTACGGACTGGTGTTATACACATAAAAGACTGAAAACACAACCATCCTATTCTAATAATCTAATGGCAATTATTTTACAGGAGCAAATCAAGTAAAGAAAAATAATATAACATACCATACATATTCAATTAAAACCAACTGCTTATATTACCCAAACAACATTAACAACATTGGTCTCTTATACGAACCAATGAAATACATATCTATTCACACAAGTCATGCTTATTCCGCTACTCTTACAACAGTAAAAAAAAACAACAACTCAATCCTATGCCAATTATTAACCTGCATTAATCCCAACAAATATATATATCTGTTACCTACAGACTATATTCTCATCATAACTCAGAACAATATTTGTTCTCCTCAACCAAAAATCATTAATCATCAAATGACCGTACTTTCTGGAAGTCAACCATTGATTATCTCCCTTCACAACATTCCATCTTTTACAAAACTAACTCATAACACATCACAATATTTGAAATATAAACCTAAACAACCGCTGTAACCTACAGTTCCAATCACTTCATCTACTACTAGTGTGGCGGCTATCTCAATGTACTACCAGTCATCTATCTACTAAGAGAAATTGTGACTCAGCACACCAGTTGTTTCCCTTGGATTATTATAACTTTTTAAACATTACCGTTTACTACGGTATCTCCACAATGCTACAACCAGCAACGAATGTCACCAACACATCTAGCTACTAGATTTGTCAATAACTAATTATACTTTTAAGTCTCTCGTCTACCCGACGCAACAAACCTTTCATTCTCCTGTATCAGTACTTTCCAACATCTCACCACAACAACTCTAAACTATCCTCAACTCTCTCCTAGCGTTCTCATACCGCGATGATAGTCAAACCTCACTCCGATTGGGCAAACCATCTTCTCTCATTTCTCTGTATCAGGCATTCTTGCTTCCACATGTCTCTGCCAACAATACTAAATCTGTTTTATGAAACGTCATTCAAAATGTTAACTCTCTTTCTGTCACCCTGTCATAGAATTTTCATTAATTCTGTCCAACACCACACATTCCAAACAAAAGACCTCACACCTTTTCCAATCATCCTTCTCTTATACTTTCTAACTTTCGCATACTCACTACTCTATCTCTACGAAATCAGCGGTATGTTTTATCAGCGTCACCCATCAGCCACTCTTCACATATTCGCACGGCGCTCGTATTTATACTTCTCATATGCATTGACCATTGTGTACAAACAAGCTCGTTCTCATCTCACGATTATTCTCGTATCACGACAACCTGACGTGCCTATACTATTACTTCTACAAAAAAAAAAAAAAAAATTAGACACCAATTCAACATTCTATCAATTAATCACCCCAGCCTAAGCGTGTCGATCACTTCCACACACATTGACACAAGATATACCAAACGCCTCGTACATGCATGCGCTACTACTACCAATCACCTGACATCGTTCTATCCATGTACTCCACTTAGACGGCGTCTCAAAACCTCACTCCTGCTTCACTCAGCGCGACTAACACATGTTTGTCTACACCTTATACTCACGCACGGACAACCCATAACCAGACGAATTACTTCAATACTCAACATGACTTTCACAATTCGACTGCTTTCTTACTCCATTCTCAATCATCATAATCCCACTACTCTCCGTCCTACTTAATTCTCCACGTCAAACCACTCCGACAGTCAACTACTCACTCACTTTATCTTAACCTCCTCATCACTTCATAATACTTCTTCGCGCTATTTTCAGGCTATAACATCCGCACTACCCAATCGTCATCCCTATTCTATGCCTACTTTATACCCCAAGACAATACAAAACAATACTACATCAGTTCTCGACATCACACATCACTTGCAGTGATTCTCCACCGTTTTCTACTTTAATCCTCTCCACAGCAACACAACATTACCCCAAGCTCAGTTACAAAATGCTCAAATCTGCTCGTATCGGTTATTTAAATATAACCATGGTCTTATCGATTTCATGAGACTTCTAGCTTTTTCCAGCGACTCTTCAGCTGTTTGCTGTTTTTGTGTTCTACTTTCTGCTAGGCAAACATCTTTCTTTTTGAAAGTATCTTTTTCTCTCCCTCTCTCTCTTGGTATTCGTCTCCTAGCCTTCGCTACTTTTCTGTCATATCTACTGGTATCTTGTTCCAAAGAGTCACCAAAATCCGCAAGGTCTGAAAGTTCTGATTGTAGAGACGACTCAGATTCTTCAGTTCTACACCCATATATGCACAAACTTTTTTCATTTCTAGTCCTAACACTCTTTCTAATTTTCTTTCTGCTGTCTTTTGTCTTGGGTTGTCTAACCTCTGTACCAGTGTCTCTCTTTGTCACCTTCAAGTAAGTTGGATTTGATTGAGTTTCTACCAACTCGGTTTGACTTCCCTTCGTTATCTTGCTGGTTGGTTGTACCTGGACTTTCTTTTCCACTGTATCAACTTGTGTCTGTGTATTCCCTTCCACCACTTCAATCACCTGCGTCTGAGTCTCTTGGTCTATTTTCTTTACTAATACCGTCGTCTTCTTTTCTTGTTTAACAGTCAGATTCGCAACCACCTTAGGAGTAGTTGAATTTCTTTTTATATGTTCTACTCTGTCTTTCGACCCTGACTTCAAATACTGTCTCCGTCTTTGTTCAAAGCAGTCGTCACGTTTTTTTTCTAGCAGTCATAGTATTAGATGGCCAATTCCACTGCTTCCTGGAAAGGTCTCTCTCAGGCCCATCTCTGTATCTTCGTCTATTATAACCACTTCTGACCTTAGTCACATCTGGCTCAACGTAACTGTCTCTATATATAACGTTATGTTGTCTTCTGTTTTCATTAGATACTGTCTGTCTCCTATTATTCTTTACTATTTCATTGCACTCTACCTTAAATCTATAAGGCTCTTGTCTAGTCGTTCTTCTCCTTAACCCTTCTACAAAATGCTGTACTTCACCGACCGCCACCTGCAATTCTTCTAGCCATATGGACACCTTTTTCAATTTTTGGCTCAAACCTTTCATGTTCTTTGCTACGTGTCGTCTCAATAAAATAATAATTAATATAACTAATATAATATAATCAAATCTACTTTTAATGATATATCTAAACCAAATTTGCACGATTTGTCTTCAGCAAGTGCAGTTATACTTATTTATACAATACATAACGGAATAATTAAAACCATCATCCTGTAACCACAAAGGCTTGTCTAATCACACCCAGTACTTGATCGACTGAGAGGTCTCATCTATGTTATCTTGTGTTGCCATGATATCGTCCTTGCCAAAATCTAATAAGGTCGATCTAATCAATGAACAAAAATTATTACACAATTATAATAATTGTCCTAAAATCAACAATCCATACCTGTTCGTTTTATGTAATTATATAAGGATACTTGAAGCTGTAATTTCTTAGATTTCTCCAAACGACGACCTTGTCTTCTAGTTGTCCTGTCGGTTTTTGGACCCCTGGAAAGCAGTCTATGTTGGTTACATCAATCCTCAGACATCTCTGGCTTCTCTAGCGCGAGGAGTACTTCCACTTTCACCCATGGTCGGGCACCCCAGACTTGTGGCTTCTTTTCACCCGAAAAAGGGCACGTCTGGTCTTCACCCGAAAAAGGGCACGTCTGGATTTGAAACGGCTCAAGAGAAACGAAGCGATTACAATAGGTTCTCTTCTTCAGCAGGACGGCAATCCATTATGCCCACCCGTGTCCAAAAAGACCAAAGCAAGTAAATCGCATTATTCATGACATCTCGATAATCTGTAGTTTTCAAGTTGGTTGCGGCTGTTTTAATTTTGAGAGTTGAAAAATTTCTTCAATCCTGGACAGTTCCAGTAAGTAAGTGACCCTCAGACAAGCAAGGTCAATTAACGGCTGCGATAACGGCAGGTCAAAACTCACAGCATAGTGACGACAGTCAGGTCACTCCAGGTCATGATGACAAACAGCTTCCGATTCTGACAAACAGCTTACGATGGTAAGATCTAACAATTCATTCGAATATGTATGGCGGCTCCAATCGACTAGACGAAAAAATGCTTTGTGGTGGTTCTATTATAAGTTACAAGCTTTCATAAGGTGGTCTGGTCTGGATCTTTTGATACTGCTTCTAATAAGATTCAAAATTCACTCAGTAAAATCATACATTTTTGTCGCAGCAAGCCGAGAAAAGGTGTTCAATAAAAGTTCTCCGTTGTGCTGCATCTTTTCTTAGTACTTCTGCATTGTGTCCGCGACATCTAAGTCCAAGATCCTGGTTAAGCGGCAACAATTTTACTCCTATAACAGAGTAAACAGTTAGTATGATGTATTTAAGCTGAGTCCCGATTGTAGTTTCAAAAGGTTTTATTTAACGAAATAAGTCCAAATATATAAAACAGGTTACATGATGGTTTCAGAACACAATCGATGTTGACATTTCCAGATCCAGGCTGTAACTAACTTCACTAAGCACTACGTCACGGCTTGAGCGTCCTCCTAGGATGCTCACCGTGCCTAGTCTTTGCACATCAACCCTTCCTAAACTATTAACAGAGATGGTACTCTGTTACAGACTGACTGACGATCGACTGCCTAGTCGTGGTCAGTGGTCAGTTGTCCTTGACCTCTACCCCGTTCAATCTCAGAAGAGAAGTTATAAGTAGGGTCCATCCCAGCCTAGGATTAATAATCCTGACTCTTGTCGCCGGTCTTGTTTATCCCACAGAAACACATCGACCGCCATTTCTATGAAATTGTTCACATTTGCATCCTTACTGCTTTGTTATTTTTATGCTCAGTAAAATATTGATTTTTAGCGTTAGAAGTTTATTGAAATCTTGATAGTTCAATGGCAGCACTGATTTCCTCACAAATTCATTGATCTGGCTAATCAATAAATCGATATCTGGGTTTTTCTTAAACGTAATGTTTATCAACCAGAACATTTAGTGTTTCGTTTGTCAATATTCTAAGTCTTTCAAAACTAGCAAACGTCATAGGAGATGTGAGACAATGATATCTATTGGGGAAGCCTTTGAGGCCACTAAAACAGTTCATAAATAAACACACATGTTTTGTTTGGCTCTATAGAAGTATCGGAAAGAATTAAAAACTATAGGTATAGGACGCACTAGACAACATAAAAATGGAAAGCTATTGTTACCGACCGGGATTCGAACCTGTCATTTCCAAATGACGACAGCGTCCTGTGTTTAGTTGGTCATGCGTCGAAGTACACTTGTTCCTGCAGGTCGGTACCTATAGCTTTCAATTTTTATGTTGTCTAGTCTCTAATTCTTGCCCATACTTCTATGAGACCCGAACAATACATGTGTGTTTATTTATAAAATGAGACAATGATAACCGTCCATTCATTCCTCCATCCATCCATCCATCCATCCATCCATCCATCCATCCATCCATCATGTGCCATGCCAATAAGCGTGGGCGGTCATGTTTTGTCATCTCACTCGATCACCAGAGTCGTGGATCAGCACTGTGTTTCTGTCTCGACCATGCCACGTGGCCAAGCCATCCAGGTATTTACTTCTCGGTCTTCCCTTTGGTCTCTTTCCTTCTATCTTGCCAGTTGTCACCAAGTTCTCCAATTCATTTCATCTCAAAACATGCCCAAAAAAGTTTGACTGTCTACGTGTAATGTCTCTAATCAGTTTACGATCTTCATTTGTTTCATGAAGGACTTGTTCATCGGTTTTTCTGTCTGTCCATGGTATTATTTGCATTTTCCTCAGAAACCACATTTCTACACCCATCAGGTGTTTTTCAGCGTGACTGCTCGCTATCCACGCTTCACGTCCATTGATAACAATGATAACACTAAGAAGAAAACATACTGTATTATTTACAAATTCATAACGATGGTTAAAAAATAAAAAAAATAAAAAACCACGCTGCGGAGCAAGCACGACTGAGGAATTCTGATCTTCAGAAGTCGTCCCCCTTCTCCGAACATTTCTGCCCTTTTACCTTCTTGACACGCTCTGGGGACGAGCCCGCCGGGGTCATTATACCGAGCATTTTTTCCCTGCCGTGCGAGACGTTCGATCGTTGTCATTGTCCTTGTGTTGTGTTGTGTTTGTGAAAATGTCTGCTGCCAAGCCTCCCCGTCCTCGTGGAGGAGAGCCTTGGGCACCCGGTGCTTTGTGTCCTCTCTACATGCTAGCACCTGTGGCTGTGGAAAGCTACCTTCTTCCCTGGCCACTGCCTCTCAAAGACGTATACTTAAGTAAGTAAATAAAGGATCACTGATCGCCTGATGAGGAGTCTTCAGTATATGATGCTAGAGACAAGTTTAGCCCCATCACCCCCCATGGGTGATGAATGCATCCAAAACAGTTACTTCCACTTTTTTACAGGACGTTGCCATCAACACTATCTGTTACTGACTGTTTGTGATTTTCTAGGCGATTTAACATTCAGCAGTTTGCCATTGCTTTCTGAAGAGCCGACACCATATGCCATCGAAATCAACGCAAAGCGGACTGATTAAAATTTGCCCGCAGCTGATTTTGAACCCTGAACCCGGTGTGTCCGGGAATTGTGAAACAGCGTTTCACTAACCCCTTAGCCGCTAACGCCGGTAGCTGGCCTCATGTGTGTATAGACCAATCAGCACTCGATGGGTCATTCATTCATTCATTCATTCATTCATTCATTCATTCATTCAGCAGCATGTCCTTTGCAATACCTCACTCCCATAACAACCTTCAAGAAAACATCTCGTCATAAGAAAGATGTCCCGCGTCCGATACACTCATCTGGAGATTTTTTTTTTCACCCCCTCGCTTTGAACTCAAGCGTAACCCATACACACTATTTATAGTGGTGATGGACTGAATTTTGCGTATATATTAGCTTTCCCTATTAACAGTGTCCCTCGCCAAGAGGCGAGCCCACTCCGACTTCAGAGGTACTTGTAATTTACGTCTCCAAGTCAAGGACGACAGATCAACATTTTAGTCCAGGTGTCCAGTGTAGGGGTTGAACCCTTAACCTCGTCATCAGCACACCGGATGTTTAAGAACACGCGTTCTTATCCATTCGACCATGCTGATCTGCATCTGGAGATAATCTGCTACATCTTGCACCCATCTTCTCATTGGCCTTTCTCTTCTTCTCTTCCCAGGCATATACAATTCCATTATTGCTCTCCCCAGACTTTCATGGCGCTTCAAGTTGCCAAATATTTCAATATTCTTTGTTGTATCTCTCTAGTATCCAACCTTCTTCAATATTCAGCTCTTGTCGTATGGATTCATTTGTTACTTTCTGTATCCAAGATACTTTTAGAACCCAACTATAACATTAATATTCAAAGGCAGCTATACGCTCTTAAATTTGTTTAGTAAGTGTTCAGGTCTCACGGGCGTATGTTGCAAAGGGAGAAACGCATGCTCTTAAATCCACTACTACTATTTCTAATACTCTTAACTTCTAATTCTACTACCAGTACTACCACAATAACAACAACAACAACAACAAAACAACAACAACAACAACAACAACAACAACAACAACTACAGCAGCAACTACAGCAGCAACAATAACAGCAGCAACAACAACAGCAACAGCAGCAGCAACATCAGCAGCAACAGCAGCAGCAACAACAGCAGCAGCAGCAGCACCTGCAACAGCAGCAACTGCAACAGCAACAACAACTTCTTCTCCTCCTCCTCCTCCTGCTGCTGCAAGTATTGCTACTGCTACTACTACTACTACTACTACTACTACTACTACTACTACTACTACTACTACTACTACTACTACTACTAATGCTTCTACTGCTGCTGCCACTACCGCTACAACCTACCACCACCACCACAACGACTATTACTACTGATATAAACTCGATTTGAAATGAGATACAACAATGCAAATAAGACAGACAGAAAGTAAGAAAGAAAAAAAAAGGGGGGGGGGAGGGAGAAATAGACAGAAAGACATAAACAGAACGAAAGTATATTGAAGAATGTAGTAATAGTATTACAATAACATGTCATGTCATGATATAACGGCGATGATAATAATGATGATGGTTTTGGTGGAGGCGAGGGCTGTGATGATGATGATAATGATGACGATGACGATGCTAGTAGTGATGACGAAGAGAAAGATAATAATGGTGATGACGGTGGTGGTGGCGATATTTATGATGATGATGGTGGCGATGAGGTGATGATGACGACGGAGATGACACCACGATGATGATGATGATGATTATTGTAGTGAACATAATGAGTACCACAACAACAACGACAAACACCATAACCAGGACAATCACACACACCCTCCTCTTCCTCCCCTATCCGAAATCTCTAATACATTCCCTGACATTTGCATCACACAAAATGGCGGAGAGGAAAATCAAGCTAATATTCATGCGCGCATTCTAGATGTCCGTACTGGTAAATCCGCCAATAATTTAGTTCCAGATATGGCTGAGAGCCTCCTCCCTCGTCTCTTCCCTGAGACCACGCGAGGAGTTGATGTTTAGAAGATAAAACAATGATACCCAGATTCTAAATTATTTAATATAGAGCCAGAATGGAGAGCTGCGTGTATATGTTGGGATTTTGTTAGGCCGAGGAGAAAAATAGATGCTTGCTATGTTGTTGTAAGGTACTGCTGTAGTTGTATACAACGATCACACGTATACACAAACAGACCAGGGGAATCCGTGGCCATGTGGTCTGGGCGGCTGACTCGCGATACGAAGGTCTCGTGTTCGTTCACGGAATTCGTTATTTTGTTATTTTCGAGACTCCGGCAGTCGTCGCTGGGGCTAAGGATTTTGTTCGCTGGTCGATATGTTCAACTGGTTGCTCAGCAGAAAGGCGATCGAGCCAAATGGGGGTGGAACCTGGTGCAATGAGATCGATTCTCTTGCTTCTGTATATTAATTTATTTACATTAATTTGTAGTGTATCAATATCAGTAAGGCTTAACGTAGCACAATGAATTCTTCGTTGCATAACAAAAGAACATCAAATCAAAAGGTGTGAAGCCAGACAACAGCTATATGCAGGGTGACCAAAAGAGAATAGCAAACCATGACAGAACTTGGGTCGTCGACTACTAAACGCTGACTCGCAGTCAACCCCAACATTATTTTTGCTGTTTAGGATTTCTTGGCAAGTTTGCGTGCGATGGTTTGTCATTGCTTTCTGACTGATCAGCACTCATACCATTCTATGGGAACCAACGTATGGCGGTCTGCATCCAGGTCGCCCGCAGTTGTGTTTCGAGCGCGGAACGCGGAATTAAGAACTGCGTCCGTGATACCTTCGCCGTTCCACCCCCACGCCACCCCTTCCCGCTTGTCCTCCCACCGGGTGGCTTAGCCAATCCCCGAACTTCTGATGGTATTGACCTTTGGTCACACAATCCACTGATAGTCGTCTAACGCGTCGGTCGCTCCAAGCAAGGATACAGATTCAGACAAGCATCCTTAATATTTTCATGTAGTGCTGTTCATGTAGTTGTGTGTCGGTTTGTGTTTGTTTGTTCTGTGCTGACAAAGGCTTTGACTGCAGTGTCCAAATTGTTTCTTGTAATCGTGTTTTAGTAAAGCTTGCAATCTACTTTTCGTGTGTGTGTGTGTGTGTGTGAGAGAGAGAGAGAGAGAGAGAGAGAGAGAGAGAGAGAGAGAGAGAAAGAGAGAGAGAGAGAGAGAGAGAGAGTAAGAGAGAGAGATTCATTTACTAAACGCTGAGGGAGATACTTAAGAGGCGAAAGGAGGACTTATTGATTGAATGGTTCCATGTGAAAAAAGGGTAATCTGATGACTAACTATCTTGCCAGTTGTCACTGAGTGTTCCAGTTTATTTCTGCTCGTGGTGTGCCGTAAGGGTCCTGACTGCACACGTCTAATTTCTCGAATCAATTTACTGTCGTTATTTTCCCCCCAGTAGGACTTCCTATTGGTTTTTCTATTCGTTCACGGTATTCTTTGTGTGTTCCACAGAAACCACATTTCCACTGCCATTAGATGTTTGTCAATTTGTCCGCTTGGTCTAATGTTCTTTTACTTTTATCAATGATCCAACATTGCGGAATAGGCCCTCATCCACGCCATGCCAAGCCCTCCTTTCGTTTGCTATCTCCTGCAGGTCCTTCCTTGTCCTCGAAATATTATTCCTATGTTTGTAGTTTTCTTCTCCGTGTGATTTTACAATATTTCCTTTCTTCTACCACCTGTGCTCTCTGACCTCATTCATACATTGTATTAACATTTCATGTGCCAATCATTTAGATTTCCTTAGATAAAAGAAATGTATCAGATTCAGTGCCAAATTAAACGTAGGTTTTAGACCACACATAGTACACAATCAAATGAAAACGTATTATAATGTAAATTTCCATTCACTGAGCTTAGTAAAGTAGAGACAGGAATGTTTCGTGTGGAATGGCTCACCTCGCTTCAGAGGTCACAGATTGTGAGAATTATATGGATATTTCTTTTGTCCTGGCCATGCGGGAGTGCAGGGGGGATGAACAGGCTGATAGGCTGGCAGGAAATGCACCTCTTGGTGGTAGATTACCTATGGGCAAGGGGGAGGTGGTTGTGCGCCTGTGGGACAAGGTGGAGAAAGTCGGAGAAGAGATTAAGAACCCGTATGTGGAAAGAATGAAATTATGGGGGATCGTCAGAGGTTCGAGAAGAATCTCAAAACAGAGTGAAGACCAGGAGAACTGTCAGTCAGACAGCGGTGGGAACGATATTTAGTGTGACTTTTCGCTGGCTGTTGAACGAGGGGACGGAACGCGTATGGGAATGTCCTGAGTGCAGTTATGTCGGTTCTTAGCTCAACCCAACTCAACTAAAATTGCGGAAGATGCCACGAAACGAAACAAATAACACTATGAAACTAGTATGGCGACGTATTGTCTTCTTTCCAAATGAAACGCCACATTTGGCGATATACTATCTTTCGACACTCTATCAGTTAATCAACGCTCCGGACTCCTTGCAGCTTTGTCCACGGCGGGAACTCTTTCTTCTAGAAGCGCTTCCTTTCCTCTTGGTGGGCTGGTTCATTTTTGTTCTCTTTATTTAACTTGTTCGTGATTGGTTGGATTTTGTAACTGAAATATTCGACGTGATGGGATAGCCAGCCATAAGCACAGACATTCCTTAGTCGCCTCTTATGCCATGTATGATTGGGTACAGTGTTACTATTCTTACCTTCACACGCGGACCCAGGTAACACAAGGACTTTGAAGTTTGACATTGTCCATATTCTGTAATTCCCGATTCCACACTTAAGCATCCCCGCATTATTGCTGTGCACAGAAGTAACCCATTCGTCCTTCACATTCCTCTTGTAAATATTACTATTGTTTTTGTTACCTGATCAGTGCTGAAAGGATAATATATCGCCAAATGTAAACCAACAATTTGGATTGAAGGACGATATATCGTCAGACTAAGTCATAGTGTTATTTGTTTTGTTTCGTGGCATGTACAGCAATTTTACTGCTCAGTGAACGGAAATGTACGCCATAATATTTGGTCACTTAATTGTTTGCCACGTTTGGCCCAAACCTAACTTTTGTTTGTCACTCAATCAATTAATGTAAACTACTTTGCATCATATTACTTTCAAATTAATTTAATATTATTAATGTATTTTACAAACAAGTTTTAATTTTAATCACGAAGACACAAACAATAGATTGGATGATTTATTGCATGGCATATTTAGATGCGTCTCGTCAGGTACATACAGACAATGTAACCTAAAATAATTAGATAAATCCTTAAAGATAAAATATACACACACATTTTCTCACAGTAACTTGAATTGTCTACAGTGGTAATTTGAAACCGACTATCATGTCTTTTGTTTGCACAAAGTTGGTTTCTGTAAATGAATGGCAATTGCCTCTGCCACTTTTAACATATTGTCACAAGGGGAAGGTTGGCTGGGAGGAGAGGCGGTGGGAGATTCAATGTGAAGATCCTGGATAGTTTGACACCATGGCATAGGAGAAATTTGGTATCAGTAGTGCCTGGTCGCACACGAGACTAGTAGACAGTCAAGTCTAATATAATACCGACATGAGCAACACAATGGACTTTGCGGACAAAGCATCCAACTTACATCCAACTTACATCCAACTTACATACACACATACATACACAGATACAACTACTTAAAACACTCTAAATAACATAAATTTATATACATAAATAAATGTTATTCATCTGTTTCCCTGGTAAACTCCTTAAACGCTCGACGTGAAAACAATATATATATATATATATATATATATATATATATATATATATATATATATATATATATATATATATATATATATATATATATATATGTTACTCATCCATTTCCCTGTTAAATTTCTTGAAGCACTCTAAAAGACACAAATATATATATATATACATAAATAAATGTTACTCATCCGTTTCCCTTTTAAACT
Source organism: Cepaea nemoralis (assembly GCA_014155875.1). Taxonomy (NCBI): domain Eukaryota; kingdom Metazoa; phylum Mollusca; class Gastropoda; order Stylommatophora; family Helicidae; genus Cepaea; species Cepaea nemoralis. The sequence continues at coordinate 83,830 of JACEFZ010000154.1, read as the reverse complement.
ACATGAAACGCTCTACTTGAAACACACATACACACATACACACACACATAATAAATGTTACTCATCTGTCTCCTTGTTGTGGACTTGACACGTCTGTGTTTGAATACTACGTGTACGTTTATAATAATGCAAAGTTAGATCTTAGTTAATATGACTGAGCTATCGTATGACAGTAGACGGTACTACTGTCTTTATTTTAGCGCTGGCCTTAAGGTCTTAGATATGACTGAGCTACCGTATGAAAGTAAACGGCACTCCCTGCTTCTGTTATCGCCAAATGTTGGACGAAGCTCACCAAACCCGACACCCCACATTGTGCCAACGGCATGGGGTGGAGAAGGGGCGCAATTGGGAAGCTTTGAACTATGGAAAGTTATAATGCCTTTTCTGAAGCACAATGTAACAAACTATCGTCTGTCAAGACAGCAAGGTGCCAGTCAGCCCGGTTACAACGATGCGACAAGACCCGAAATGTGACTGTGATGGGAAAGCGGGGATCAAGGAATAGAAGTGCACAAGTATAAGAGACCCACAAGTCTGTGGGGAAACGTGATCGCCAACGCCACACGGCATTTACTGTAAGAAGAAGGAAGAAGACGGCAGAAGCCTATGTAGACATGTTTTGATGACGATTTAAACACAAAATTCAGTGTTCTGAGAAATCTACACGTCTGCGGGGAATGATCGACTTGATGTGGTCAACAAGTGAACGCCAAATACGTACTAATGGACGTTTTCTGTCACTTTTCCGCTTGGTCGGTCACGGGAAAAGAAAAAAAAAAAAGTAAAACACTTAAACTGAAATTGCGTCTTACTCAAACCTTCTTTGCGTTTAGAACGGTATAAACGTATTGATAGGCTGGTCTCACGCGCAGAGAACGTGCCATAATGGAGTATACCGGAAGTACGTTTACGCTGTGGGTTTTTGAATACTGCGACTTGTCGTTAGAGATTCGATTTATTCAAAAACAGTTTGACTTATTGATTGGTGAGGTATTTGGGAGAGATGGTTGGGTGATATGGGGGAGGTTGTTGGGTGATGTGTGTGTGTGGGGGGGGAGGGGGGGGGGTCAGATCGTCAGGAGGATTGTATAAGTAGGTTAATTATGTGTGGCCCGTGTTGATAAGAAAGGAGCGAAATAGATATGGAGTTGTGAAGATGTATTGATGGGAGGAGGTTGGGTATAATATGAAAATAAGAAGGGTGAGTAGGATAAAGAGGGATATGACGAGATGGAGAAAGCACAGACGGAGCTATTAAGAAGAGGAAACAGGCGAATAAGAAGATGGATATGAAGCAGAAGAAGAATATAGAGGAAGAAGATGAGAAAGAGGACGACGATGAGGAAGAAGATGAGAAAGAGGACGACGATGAGGAAGAAGATGAGAAAGAGGACGACGATGAGGAAGAAGATGAGAAAGAGGACGACGATGAGGAAGAAGAGGAGTAAGAAGACAGGACAGACAGGACAGACAGGACCGACCGACAGGACCGACCGACAGGACCGACCGACAGGACCGACCGACAGGACCTGACCGACAGGACCGACCGACAGGACCGACCGACAGGACCGACCGACAGGACCGACCGACAGGACCGACCGACAGGACCGACCGACAGGACCGACCGACAGGACCGACCGACAGGACCGACCGACAGGACCGACCGACAGGACCGACCGACAGGACCGACCGACAGGACCGACCGACAGGACCGACCGACAGGACCGACCGACAGGACCGACCGACAGGACCGACCGACAGGACCGACCGACAGGACCGACCGACAGGACCGACCGACAGGCCGACCGACCGACCGACCGACCGACCGACCGACCGACCGACCGACCGACCGACCGACCGACCGACCGACCGACCGACCGACCGACCGACCGACCGACCGACCGACCGACCGACCGACCGACCGACCGACAGACAGACAGACAGACAGAGAAGACGAAGAAGATGAATCAGACGAAGGAGACGAATAAGAATAGGAAAAACGAAAAGACGCAGACAGCAGAGAAGGCAGAAGAAGAAACAAGGAAATAAGAAAGGGGAAACAGAAGAATGGCAGCTCACTTTGAAAACCAATAACGATGAAGCGGAAGATTAGATGTCAGTCTATTGTAAACACAAAGAATTAGAGGAGGAATAAGAGATGCCAACTAATTAAGGATGCACGAACCTGGGGAGAAGACGAAGAATAATGATACAAAATAGACAAACAAGAAAAATAAAAGAAGAAGCAAATAAAGCAGATTTAAATAGAATGCGACTGATGAAAATATTATGTTAATTATTAACAAAAGAACACTCGAAAGTAGCAGTAAGGTTTTCCCTCATCACATGTTCGTGTAGTACTATTTACTTGTATGGAGACCCAATGAACAATGTTTGAGATTTCGTAGTTCAGACATCTCCCTACGACCAAGTTAAACGGAATTAGATTTTTCGAGGAGGCACCAAACGATTAAATTAGATATTAGAATACTGTCGAAAATTGTCCTCACCGAAAAACATGGGCTGTTTATTAAAGGGAGATTTCAGTGGGACATTTTTAACATATGGGTAAAGGAAAACAGGGAAGCTGTTTGTAAATTGTTTAGAACATGCAACTTTGCATTGACAAGATATGGCTATCAAACATAGACTATGTTGCATTCACCAAAGAATATCTGTATTACGGTTTTGGGAGACACGTAGACAGAGACACAGTTAAGACACCGAAAGTGATAAGGAAATGGACAATTAATAAAAGCAGAATGAAAACGAAAACAGAACTGGAAAAAACTAATTCATTAATAATAAAGCAACAGTGTAACGAAGAAACCCCGTGGGCAAAGACGAGACATATAGACAAACAGTAAGACAAATATATACAAAATAGAATGGTAGTCGAAGGAGCGGTTGGCCGGGTGGGTAAAATGTCGGATTCTGCTTCGGGAGACCCGGGTTCAAATCCTCGGTAAGGTGTGGAGTTGTTTTGTTTTTTTCTGTCGGGGGCAAAAATAAAACACTCTAACCTGCACAGTTCGCGGCAACTGTACTATCCAAGCGATCTTAATTCCTCAGGCTCAAGACACCCCCCACCCTGGCCATACACCGCAAGGTACTATGTTAGCAGTAAATGACAGACTTGTAGTCAATTACGATATGGACAAGCAAATAAACAGATAATCACACACTCAAGCCGACAAAAGTTAACAGACTTATACAATAAATAGCCAGACAGACAATCATAGTGTGAAGCCGACAGACAGGTAGGTAGTTACACAAGCAGACAAGCAAACATATATGCAAGTAAAAAGGTTAACAGACATACATCAAATAAACAGCCGGAGATAAAAACAACAATAAACAGCCGTACATAAAAAACATGCAGACAATTATCATAAGGATAATAAGACAATGACACATTCAAGTTGAAAGACAGACATACAGTTACACATGTGGACATATAAATAAATATGCAAGTAAGAAGGTTAACAGACATACACGCTATAAATTGTCAAACATAGGAAAAAACTGGGGAAAACCTCACACAAATCTACGGATCTCCACTCTAACCACCGCTGAAAAACGCAGGTTGAACGAGACCGAGTTTGGAATTTTTGTTTTTGAATCAAGCAAGCAAGCAAGTGACATAAAAGCTGGAACCCATATTTCCAAACAAGACTATGTTAATTAAATTTAACTCAGAATTACTAACTCCCACAGTTAATAAAATCTTGATTATAATTCTTAACTAGTCACAGAACGAGTTGCAGATTAATCAATTCAGCCCGTCATCAACACAAGGCGAATCTACATGTAGAATGTTCTAGGGGAGTGTTTTCTGATTGCATCTAGTCGATTACTGCACTTGATGTCTACATGTTAATTGTTGCTAATTTGTTTATACGCTTACATTGATGTTTCCTACTTGTTCTCAAACATTATTCTTCTTTTGGTGAGAGAGCTAGTGAAAGCTAACGCTAGTTGCATGTTCTCTACAGGACGTCGCAGTCAACCCATGTATGTTGGGACATTTATTAGTTTTTGGCGCTGGCTCGCGTTGAACTCAAGTGTAGTCCTCACACGTGTTACTATCTTTAGCGCACTGGACTGATTGCTGCATGTGGATTAGCTATTACTAGTGTCCCTCGCCATCAGGCCAACCCATTCCGAATTCTGAGATATTTGCAATTTATTTCCCCCAAGTCAAGGAAATACATTTTAGTCCAACTGACCATTTCGGCTTCAGTACACCGGAAGTTTATGAACGAGGGCTCTTATCCATTCACCATGCCTACCTCCTGACTGTTTCTGATTGTTTAGGCTTGGGAACTCTTCGCTGACTAATGAACAATGGGAAGGTTTACGTATAGATAAGTCCCGAATGCAGCTATGTTACTTCTTGATTTTATATTTGAAATACTGTGCAATTTTCCCAGCAGTAGTTTACAGTTGCGTTCGGAACAAAAGATCATTGTGAAAATCAAAGCAAAGAGATCTAATCCTAAATAGTCTGCTGCTGCTGACTTTGAGCCAGGTGTGCCGGCATTGTGAGAATGAGTACCCTACCTGTAAATCGCTTGATATCCGTCCAAAACTAGAACATATGCGTTTCGGTTCACTGCACAACACAGCGATACCATATTTGTTTTTTGTTGCACTACCTTACAGGACGTTGCAGTCAACATCATGATTTTTCAGATGTGTTGATGTACTAGGCAAGGTTACGCTCAGTAGTTTGCCATTGCTTTCTAAGCGAACGGCTCACATACCCCGTAAGTAATAAACGCGGCGAGAACCACTACCGATTCTCGCGCAGGTTACGTTACTCACGAGAATATACGGGATTACAGAGAAAGACGTTAACCTCTAGTTGCAGATTTTGAAATCAAGACGCAATATTGCAGAGACACAAAACAAAAAAAAATATTGCAGATATTCATAATAAAACAATATTGCAGATATACACAACAACACAACAAGACACATTACTGCCAGATATACCCCACTAAAACATAATACTGCAGATGAACACGAAAATCGTTAACAAAACTCTAAGGTACCTCTGCTCTTCAAGGCACTTGGGAAGGATTTAAATAGGACTTTAAGGTACATCTAAATTCTAAGAAAGTTGAAAAAGTCTAAATTTTAATTTAAGGTAATTTACACTCCAAGACAGTAGGGAAATTCTAAAAAAAAAAAAAAAAAAAAGACTTTAAAGTGCCTCTACATTCTAAGACAGTAAGGGAAATTCAAATTAAGACTTTAAGGCACCTTTACACTCCAAGACAGTAGGAGAAAATCCAAATAATACTTGCAGGTGCCCCTACACTCTAAGACAGCAGAGGACATTGCAAGACTGTAAAGTACCTCAAACTCCTAGACAGTCTGAGAGAGTCTAAATAAGACTTCAAGATACATCAACACTCCAAGGCAGTCGAAAAACGTCTACATTTGACTGTAAGGTATCTTTACACTCCAAGACTGTAGGGGAAATTATAAATACGACTTTAATGTACCTCTACACTTCACGACAGTCGGGAAGAGTGTAAATAAAATATTAAGGTACCGCTAAATTCAAAGAGGGTAAGGGAAATTCTAAATAAGACTAAGGTACCTCTGCACTTCAAGGCTGTAGGGCAAAGTCTAAATGAGACTTTAAGGTACATCTACACTACAAGGTAGCCGAGAAAATTCTAAATTTGACTTTAAGGTACATTTACAATCCAAGACAATAGGGCAAATTCTAAATAAGACGTAAGTTATTTAGTCGCGGTTCCAACTACACGGCAAAGAGTTGCCCCATTATGCTCCGTTCCTGTACCAGTGAATATCACACAAAATGCTCCTAACTGTCCCATGTGAATAGTGGAACAAACAAGAGTCTCGACAAACAAGCAACCCACACAGATATACTATGCATAATGCCGCTGCCAGAATGCCTACACAAAAGTCCGCCATGAAAATTACATTTCAACGTCGATGGAAGCGGTAGTCACTAGAAAACCAGCAGTCACACATTACTGAATAAGGTAACCTAGTTAGTTCAGCTATCGGCCTGCCGCCATTTTTCTGAACATGCAGTTCACGCTACAAACAATCGCAGGCAGATGTAAAAGCACTTCACACGAAATTCACAGCTCAAGTGTCGCTCCACGCACTCAACTCAGTAGCAGGGCGACGGAATCACAGTTACACTCCAAGACAGTAGAGGACATTCTAGTGAAGACTTAAAGGTACTTCTACACTTCAAGACAGTAGAGGACATTCTTGTGAAGACTTTAATGTACATCAACAACCTAGGGTTGAAGAGGGATGATAAACATAACTGTACAGTTCCTCTACACTACAAGGGCAGACTAAACACAGCTGTAAGGTTTCTCTATATTACAAGGTAGACGAGGAAAGACTACACAAGACTGTAAGGTTCGTCTACTTTCCAGGCTAGAAGAAGAAGTTCTAAAAGAACGACTTTAAAGTACCTATATAGTCTAGTATAGAACAGGAAAGATTAACAGTACGAAGCTACCTCTACACACTTTCAACTATTTGCACCTCATCTTGAAATGCATCGCTAGTGTCATGTCTATCTTTAAAAGCGTTAACGCTCTTATAACAAATATACTCGAGGGTAAGTTTGAAGGCAAGCGAGCAAGACGTAGACAATGATACAACTGGGAAGATGGACAAACAGCAATCTGACAGGATGTACAGCCAATGTGAGTGACAGGCAGTGTTGGAGATCCTTTGCAGTCAGACTTCAGTATGGAGACGGCACAGATTAATTGCTAATTATCAACATCATCATCATCCACATCATCCTCATCATTTTCATTAAGTACAAGGAACTAAATAAGACACAATTAACGAGCTCCTGGCAAGATTTTCCAATATGCTTTTTTACCAAGCTGAGGGGGTAAATAATTCAAGAAACACTCGCGGTCAATAAATCGAAATCTCCCGGTAAGGGAGTCTCCGTGAAAAAATCCAGTTGATACAGGGGAAACAATAATATTTTAGGAATTAAGGGACACAACCATGTGTTAGATTTAAAGGGGAAATATGGTGCTGTATTATAATTATTATTCTATTTGGAGGTAACAACATCTGACAATAAAATTAGGTATAATGTGGGGCAATTTGATTGTTCACAAATATTCAAGTTACAGTAACAACGGAGTGGCATAAAGTGTAATATTAATTGACAGGTCTTTGGAATGAAAGGAATTAGGAACAGTGAAATGCAAACGTATAAATTGTGAATGAAAACTGTAGAAACTCGGTCAAAGGAATATTAATCTGAGGCAGGCGATTGACCCAAGGTTGAAGGGGTAAGGGTAATGTTAGTCTACCAACAGAATATTACTGAACCCCATCTTCGTTTTGGCCTTCTTTTCCCTCTCCTCCTGAGATTATAACCCTCCATTATTATTCTCTCCAAACATTTTATGACATTTCAAATGACTAAAATATTTCAGTTTACTTTGTTTTATCATCTATAGTAGTCAACCTTCTCTCGTCATATGGATTCATGTATTTTTTTTTCTGTATCCTATTCTTAGAACCAGTCTGTAACATTTATATTCAAAGGCATTTATTTATGCGCTGTTCAGCTTGTTTTGTAAATGTCCAGGTCTCACATGAGTATGTTGCAATGGGAAAGATGAATGTTCTTAAAAATCACATTTTCGTATATTTATCTATCTGCCACACTCCACAAATTATTCAGTTGTTGTAGCTGAGAGAGAGAGAGAGAGAGAGAGAGAGAGAGAGAGAGAGAGAGAGAGAGAGAGAGAGAGAGAGAGAGAGAGAGAGAGAGAGAGAGAGAGAGAGAGAGAGAGAGAGAGAGAGACCGTTGGATAACAAATGAGAGAACCATTCCACGTGCAGCCACCAACCAGCCGAAATCTATCACATGAACGTACATTACGAGTGTGCGTATTTTGGTGCGTGTGCGCTCGTGTGTGTGTGCAGGGCCGTACCGTGCTATGATATAGAGAGGCGGCCGCATCAGGCAGCGCCGTAAGGGGGCTTCATAAGTGGGCGGCATTTTAAAAGAATAAAAACATGTAAGGGGCGGCATTTTGAATACTTGCATCATACTGAGAAAATCCACGGCACGGTCCTTTGTGTGTGTGTATGTGTGTGTGTGTGTGTGCGTGCGTGCGTGCGTGCGTGCGTGTGTGTGTGTGTGTGTTCGCAATGTGATTTCAGATCTTCATCTATTTCGCTTGCCCTGTTGCTTTCAGACAAATGACATCCTTCTTCTTCTTCTTCTGCGTTCATCCGGATTTTTTTGTGTGGATGTGACTGCGTTGTGCCTGTTTACAGCAGAGCTGCGTTCTTGCGCGTTAGGCCGACACACCCGACTTCTGCGGGCATTTGTTGACCGGGTTAACCTTCCCGGGGAAATGACATCCTACTGATACTATTCCCAGACGTTCTCAAGGCAACAATATCAGGCGTTCGTCTTTTCATTACCTCTTGATTCGCAGCTGTTTGTATTGTCTTCTCAATGAGCTCCACGCTGCTGTGTGTATTGTCCTCTCAATGAGCTCCACGTTGGTGTTTGTATTGTCCTCTCAATCAGCTCCACGTTGGTGTTTGTATGGTCCTTTCAATGAGCTCCACGTTGGTGTTTGTATTGTCCTCTCAATGAGCTCCACGTTGGTGTTTGTATTGTCCTCTCAATGAGCTCCACGCTGCTGTTTGTATTGTCCTCTCAATCAGCTCCACGCTGGAGTTTGTATTGTCCTCTCAATGAGCTCCACGCTGCTGTTTGTATTGTCCTCTCAATGAGCTCCACGCTGCTGTTTGTATTGTCCTCTCAATGAGCTCCACGCTGCTGTTTGTATTGTCCTCTCAATGAGCTCCACGTTGGTGTTTCTGTCATACCGTTTCAGCTCTACCTCCGCAGGAACCAGTTAATGAATGATTGTAGTTTATTTTGATGGGACATAATGATATAGTCAATAAATTGACGTAATATCTAGACGAGCTGTATGGTGATAGGAGACCGGAAGTAAATATTCAAAACAATGGTAAGGGTCCAATAATACTTGCAGCGGAAGTTGAAGATGTACGACATCGCATGAGGAAAGGAAAAGCACCCGGTCCAGACATTATTAAATTGGAGGAAGTTGAGGTTCTATGCGATTTTAAAATCGAAATATTGACAACATTCCTAAATAACTCTACACTGGTGGGTACATTCCCGGTGACCTAGTAAAATCCTTCTTTATAGATCTGCGTAAGAAAGCAGGTGCTTTAGAGCATTGCACAATAAGTCTTATGAGTCACATGACAAAGCTGTTACAGAGAATAATTATGAAAAGAAAAATAAACAAGATTAAACCAGAAATTAATGATGAACAGTGTGGGTTTGTAGAGGGAATGGGCAAAAGCAATGCTATTGATATATATATTCTCAGGGGGGAAAAAAAGTTCTGTACTTATACATCACAGACAACGTTAAAGCATTTAACAATGCGAAACATGAGAAATAATGCGATTAGCAAGGCAAATCGAGCATTGACGGCAAAAATCTGCGTATAATAATGAATACAGATTGATAGCAAACAGCAACCATAAGAATGAACAACCTGGTAGGAACATTTCAGTGTATACAGAAGGACGCCAGTCAAGGTTGTGTAATGTCTTCTGATTTGTTCTCATTGTACAGTGAGCGTATAATGAGATCCACTGAAAATATATCAAGGATCCTGGTTCGTGGACATAATATAAATATCTTACGTGATACTGATGACACCGTCTTGATAGCAACAAGTCAGAACGATCTATAGGAAATAGTAGATAACAGTGGTTGTAAAAAGTTAAAATATGGGCCTAAGCTTGAATAATAGAAAGACATTAGGCATGGTGATATCACAGAAACAGAATGTACCAAAATGTGTAATTACAGTACAGGACGTTATGTTGGGGCAAGTGCAGAAATTCAGATATCTATGCACATGGATAACATCAGATGGAAGATCATCACTTTATAGAGATAAATCACAGAATAGGAAAATCAAATACTGCATTCAATAAAATGAAGAACGTTTTGTGCAATAAGTCCTTATCCTTGAAAGTTAGAAACAAGAGTTCTTGCTTATTACATAGAAGCAATTTTAATATACCGCTACGAATCCTGGACAATCAGAAAACAGGCGAAAAAATTCACGGAATCCTTGGAAATGTGGTTTTATAGAAGAATGCTGAAAATTACTTGAAGAGCCTAAATGAGCAATCTGGACATTTTGAGGGCAGTTAAGACGCAAAGGCCACTTAATAATATCAGAAAGAGGTAGCCATCAGTTTTGGCCACATTATGAGAAGACAAAAACTGGAACATGTTATGACAACCGCACATGATTTTCGGAAAAAGAGCTTGCGGAAGAAAACGTGACAAAATTATTGACAGTCTTATGTCATGGTACGGAAGGTAGCCAACACATGAATTGATCCATACCGTCGGAGGTCGCAATACGTGGAGGGACGTGGTTGCCCACACCAACCGGCAAGGCACTGGATGATGATGATGTAGTTTATTAGTACAAAAGAAGCAGCGGCTGCAACAGGATATAACAATAATAATTACAAATAATTAGGTATATTTGACTCCTGCGAAAAGAAGAGACATACTAAACACAGACAGTGCACATACCTAACAATGGACTCCATACACGTGAAACGGAGTAAACATTTATTGATATATTTGTTGATTATTTCGTATATTGGATAATTTTCACTCCGTTTCACGTGTGTGGAGTCCATTGTAAGATATGTACATCGTGTCTGTGTTTAGCATGTCTAATCTGTTGGCAGGGGCAAAATATACTTAATTGTTTGTAATTCATATACTTTATTAGTAACTGCTTTAGTTGGTTTTCATGTTTCTGGTGAATACCGAATAGTGAGTTAAAGTGTAAATAACCCATAAGCCTGTTCATGTTTCTGATGAATATCAAATAGTGCATAGACCACTCGACACTAAGTGGTTGCTGTGGTCAGTTTCACGCCAGCCGGCTTTATTTCTGAAGACAAATGAGTTCACATGGAAACCATGTCGATGTTACACACTCAGACCCACCCAATGTGTGGTCACGGGGCTGGCAGGCGAGCGTTTAGCCACCTAGACCACTACAGCTCTCATACCCAATGACGGTATGTTTGCATATTTTCACATGTGAGTGTTGAGGTGAGGTGAGGTGAGGTGAGGTGAGGTGCAGTGATGTGAGGTGCGGTGAGCTGAGCTGAGGTGAAGTTAGGTGAGTTGAGTTGGGCTGGGGTGGGATTTGGTGAGTTGAGTTGAGTTGAGGTGGGGTGCGTTGAGTTGAGGTAAGGTGAGGTGAGTTGAGTTGAGTTGATTTAAGTTGAGTTGGGGTGAGGTGAGGTGAGGTGAAGTGAGTTGAGTTGAGCTGAGATGGGGTGAAGTGAATTGAGTTGAGTTGAGATAGTTGAGTTAACTGATATCACAGCACTCGGGACATTGCCATACGTGTTCCGTCCTCATATTCAACAGCCAGCGAGGAGACCCAATACTAATGGTACCGGTAGTAGTTTGATTATGAGGCCTTTCCCCTGAGCTCTGAGTGTCGGCCAGACCCTCTGGTCACTCCCTGTGGCACCCTTCTCTCCAGGTCGTGATTATCTATCCATTCTTCTGCACTATACACACGATCCAAAACCACTCACATTATCATGCACAGATACCCGACCGAGCGGTGCAGACCCAGCCAATCTGTCCGCCCGCTCGTTCCCCACCACACCAGCATGTCCTGGGTGGAACAGATCCAACAGATGCTCTCTGTCTTTGACTGTTGAATTGAAGGCTGTCACTCTGCCTGAAGCATGCATGTCTTCCTTTTCTCATCCGCTTAAGAGATATATTATGTGGTGTCGTGGCTATGGGTGCAACGTCCTCCGCTAGCTTGAGCAGACCTAAAGAGATTCGTGGCATGAACAGTGGGTTTTTGCTTACAAGATAAGAACAGGATGGCATACTCACTTTCTTCACGGCAGCAGGCGTGTATAGAAAGAGTCAAGTAACAACTGTCTTGTATAGAAAGCGTTAAGTAACAACTCGCTTGTATAGAAAGAGTTAAGTAATAAAGAGCTTGTATAGAAATTGGTAAGAAACAACAGGCTTGTATGGAAAGAGTTAAGTAACAATTGTCTTGTATAGAAAGATTTAAGTAACAACTGGCTTGTATAGAAAGAATTAAGTAACAACTGGCTAGTATAGAAAGAGTTAAGTAACAACTGTCTTGTATAGAAAGCGTTAAGTAACAACTGACTTGTATAGAAAGAGTTAAGTAACAACTGACTTGTATAGAAAGAGTTAAGTAACAATTGTCTTGTATAGAAAGCGTTAAGTAACAACTGACTTGTATAGAAAGAGTTAAGTAACAACTGTCTTGTATAGAAAGCGTTAAGTAACAACTGACTTGTATAGAAAGAGTTAAGTAACAACTGACTTGTATAGAAAGAGTTAAGTAACAACTGTCTTGTATAGAAAGAGTTAAGTAACAACTGACTTGTATAGAAAGCGTTAAGTAACAACTGTCTTGTATAGAAAGCGTTAAGTAACAACTGTCTTGTATAGAAAGAGTTAAGTAACAACTGACTTGTATAGAAAGCGTTAAGTAACAACTGTCTTGTATAGAAAGCGTTAAGTAACAACTGACTTGTATAGAAAGAGTTAAGTAACAACTGTCTTGTATAGAAAGCGTTAAGTAACAACTGTCTTGTATAGAAAGAGTTAAGTAACAACTGACTTGTATAGAAAGAGTTAAGTAACAACTGACTTGTATAGAAAGAGTTAAGTAACAACTGTCTTGTATAGAAAGCGTTAAGTAACAACTGACTTGTATAGAAAGCGTTAAGTAACAACTGACTTGTATAGAAAGAGTTAAGTAACAACTGACTTGTATAGAAAGAGTTAAGTAACAATTGTCTTGTATAGAAAGCGTTAAGTAACAACTGACTTGTATAGAAAGAGTTAAGTAACAACTGTCTTGTATAGAAAGCGTTAAGTAACAACTGACTTGTATAGAAAGAGTTAAGTAACAACTGACTTGTATAGAAAGAGTTAAGTAACAACTGTCTTGTATAGAAAGCGTTAAGTAACAACTGGCTTGTATAGAAAGCGTTAAGTAACAACTGACTTGTATAGAAAGAGTTAAGTAACAACTGACTTGTATAGAAAGAGTTAAGTAACAACTGACTTGTATAGAAAGCGTTAAGTAACAACTGTCTTGTATAGAAAGCGTTAAGTAACAACTGACTTGTATAGAAAGAGTTAAGTAACAACTGACTTGTATAGAAAGCGTTAAGTAACAACTGGCTTGTATAGAAAGCGTTAAGTAACAACTGACTTGTATAGAAAGAGTTAAGTAACAACTGACTTGTATAGAAAGCGTTAAGTAACAACTGGCTTGTATAGAAAGCGTTAAGTAACAACTGTCTTGTATAGAAAGCGTTAAGTAACAACTGACTTGTATAGAAAGAGTTAAGTAACAACTGACTTGTATAGAAAGCGTTAAGTAACAACTGGCTTGTATAGAAAGCGTTAAGTAACAACTGACTTGTATAGAAAGAGTTAAGTAACAACTGACTTGTATAGAAAGCGTTAAGTAACAACTGGCTTGTATAGAAAGCGTTAAGTAACAACTGACTTGTATAGAAAGAGTTAAGTAACAACTGTCTTGTATAGAAAGCGTTAAGTAACAACTGTCTTGTATAGAAAGCGTTAAGTAACAACTGACTTGTATAGAAAGAGTTAAGTAACAACTGACTTGTATAGAAAGCGTTAAGTAACAACTCGCTTGTATAAAAAGAGTTAAGTAATAAAGAACTTGTATAGAAATCGGAAAGAAACAACAGGCTTGTAAAGAAAGAGTTAAGTAACAATTGTCTTGTATCGAAAGATTTAAGTAACAACTGGCTTGTATAGAAAGAGTTAAGTAACAACTGGCTTGTATAGAGAGATTTAAGTAACAACTGGCTTGTATAGAAAGCGTTAAGTAACAACTGGCTTGTACAGAAAGAGTAAAGTAACAATTGACTTGTATAGAAAACGTTAAGTAACAACTGTCTTGTATAGAAAGAGTTAAGTAACAAGGGGTTTGTATAGAAAGAGTTAAGTAACAACAGTCTCGTATAGAAAGAGTTAAGTAACAGCTGGATTGTATAAAAAGTGTTAAGCAACAGCTGGTATGTACATGAATAGTTAAATCGAAGATTAGAGGAAAGATATATATATATATATATATATATATATATATATATATATATATATATATATATATATATATATATATATATATATATATATATATATAATATATATACAGAAAGGTTGAATGGAAGAACCTCAAATACTACACAAAAGGACGAGAAAGTGAACGAGAGCGGAGGACAAAGATAATGTGTTAGGAAGGATAATAATAGGACAACAGAGAAGAGTAGAGAAACGTGAAATAGAGGAGGCAGAGAGAGAGAGAGAGAGAGAGAGAGAGAGAGAGAGAGAGAGAGAGAGAGAGAGAGAGAGAGAGAGAGAGAGAGAGGCGTGGGGAGACGGAGAGAGACAAAGAGATAGAGGGACTTTTAACAGAAAGACAGCCAGAAAATAACCGAGGCAAAATAAGAAAGAGAAACGGAAAGATAGTGACATTTAAAAAGATTAAATGAGAGATTGAGTGACAGATAAAAATCCATAGCCCAATAATGCACGTTAAAAAATACACTCTATCCGCAAAACGACAGATCATAAATAGGATATTCACACTAACCCCGTGCTACCAATGTCAAACTTGGACATTATCCGAATCCACTTATGAAAAATCAACACCCGTGGGATGAGAAGCTTGAGGAGAACTGTCCAATTAATTATCCGAGACCGAATAAGAAATGACGTTAACAGACAGTGGGATCAACACCTTGTGCCACATATGTTGAAAGGCATAAGATCAAATGATTTAGCCATCTCGTTAGAATGCACCACCATAAACTACCAGCACTGGCGCTACATAAAAGAGGTTCTGCTACGAGAACAAGAGGACACCCGAGAAGGAATTGGATTGACGACATCAAACACAATGTACCCGGGAAGGTTAACCCGGTCAACACATGCCCGCAGAAGTCGGATGTGTCGGCCTAACGGCGCAAGAACGCAGCTCTGCTGTAAACAGGCACAACGCAATCATATCCGAAGAAAACTCCGATGAACGCAGAAGAAGAAGAAACACATTGTACAATCACACGGAATGACACTATCTAGTGCCACTCACCGGGCGCTGGGGCATCAACTTTTCCTCCCTATAATGCTGAACGGCAAAAGTGGAAGATGAGGAGGACGACTGATGACTGATGATGATGATAATGATGATTGATTGTGATGATTGATGATAATGATGATGAAGGTTGATACTGGGGATTGATGATGATTGATTAGAGATGATGATGGATGATAGTGATTATGGTGGATGATAGTGATGATGATGATAGATAATTATTGATGGTTGATTGTGATCATTGATGATCATGATTGATGATGTTGAGGATGATTGATGATTATGAATGATGATGAAGATGATTGATATTGATGATGCGATTGATGACGACAACGATGTCGGTGACCATGAAGAAATACATCAGCCAAATTCACCCCACCAACAATTGTACAGAATGACATGAAACTGATCTCACCACTGCTTTTATAAGAACATTATCACAGAGATATCAGTGCGAATGAGCATGTAGAGAACAGGAAGAGAGACATAAATACACTTCCATTCATACTCCACCATTTTGACGTTAACCTTTCAAGTGCCTATGTTGAGCCAAAGTGGAAATTGGCAAACGACTACCCGACTACTTGAGGTGTTGGTGAAATCGTGGGAAAAAGAAATCGTGTGATCGATTTGATTGATTCGCTTCCATACATTGACTGGACCAGGTGAAATAGCTATAGGTCTTCTACACAGGGTTTCCGTTAAGCTGCAGTGCTGTTGAAAACTTTGAAATACCCAGTGCTAGAGAGCTGTGTGGCCACTGAAACAAAATAATACAGCAGATAGCACGTATCGGTTAGAAAGCGATGGCAAACTACATAACGTTAAAGGTTAGTTGCATATCTTTTACAGGACGTAAAATTGAACTCTAGGATTTGTTTTTTTTTTTTTTTGGTGCTGTTTGTGATTCCTCGGCAAGTTTACGTCCAGTAGTTTGCAATTGCTTTCTGAACGACCGGCAATCAAACTGTCATTTACTGCCAATATAGTACCTTGCGGTGTATGGCAGTGGGGTCTTTGAGCCTGAGGAATTAAGGCCGCCTGGCTAGTGCAGTCGCCGCGAACTGTGTAGATTAGGATTTTCTTGTTGCCCCCGACAGAAAAAAAAATCCCACACCTTACCGAGGGATCGAACCCGGGTCTCACGAAGGAGAGTCCGGCGTTCTAGCCACTCGGCCAACCGCTCAATCAGAAAACTGTACGAAAACCAACGCAAGGCGGTCTGCTTCCAAATCGCCCGCAGCTGTGTTTCTAACACGGCATGCGAGATTACAAATTGCATTCATAACCACTTCAAGGAAAGGAAATACATCTAATACTTAGTTGCTTAACGCTGATCTGCTGGTTAAATTTCGTGTATTCTAATCCTTATCAAAGAAGCGATGTTGTTTATTGGCCTGGTCTCCAAGGTCGACTCAGCTAATAATGAGTACTAGGAACTGTTTTGGGAAGCAAAGACGGCAAACTTATTCATCCTCATCTCTTTCGCATTTTCATCCTCTTTTACTTCGTCTCAGGTGTCTTCTTTCTCTTCTCTCTAGCGTTTTTTTTTTTCTCTCCCACTTCTCTACTGTCTTCATCGTCGGGCTGGTCAGTTTTCCCCATTTATTATGTCACATTTATTATGTGACATTTATAATGTGACATTTATTATAATGTGACATTTATCATAATGAGACAATTATTATGTGACAGTTATTATGTGACCTGACTGGTTCTCAGTGGAAACGGGAGTGAAACAGGGTTGTGTCTTGTCACCGATGCTCTTTGGAATAGCTATCGATCGAGTCATGCGAAATGCACAAACAACACAAATAGGGGTATCCATTGGGTTGAAAAAATTCTAGAAGACCTGGACTTTGCCGACGAAATAGTGCTTTTGAGTTCAACACACCCAGATGCCCAAGAGAAAATAAACCATCTCCAAAATGTTTCAGGACAAATTGGTCTCCAAATTAACACCAAAAAAACAAAAACTATTGATCTTACCAACAGTTCAGACGACACCAAATTAAGCAACCATGTTCTTGAAAAAGTCAACAGCTTCACATACCTAGGAAGTGAAATGACATCTACAGGGGACTCATCACCAGAAATATTATCTAGAATCTCACTGGCATCTGGTGCCTTCAATAAACTGTTAAACATCTGGAAGTCAAAGTCACTCAGCCAACATACGAAACTTAAAATCTTCAATTCTTGTGTGATTCCAGTGCTAACGTATGGATGTTGGAGAGTTGGAAATCAACGGCAGCTTAAGATAAACAATTTGACAATTTTGAGAACAAATGTCTTAGAAGAATTCTAAACATCCAGTGGACAGATTTCAAAACCAATGCGCAAATAAGACAAGAGACTAAGCAAGATATAGTATCCAATTTCATAAGAAGACGCCGTTGGAACTACATCGGCCATGTACTCAGAATGGACAAGACAAGACTCCCCTACCAAGCCCTCATATGGTCACCAGTAGGGAAAAGAAAACGGGGAAGACCAAGAGAGACCCTGCGTAGAACCATCATCTGAGAAGGCTCATTCAACGGCCAAGTGAACATCCAAGATCTACAACAGGTAGCAGCCAACCGCCAGACATGGAGAGACAAGACTTCTGCCCTATGCGCCGACTTAGGCTCAAGAGGAAGGACTAACTAACTAACTATTATGTGACATTTATTATAGCCAAATATTCCAGTTACCCAGACACCGTTTATGATTCAGATTTCTTCCATGCTCAGGTATTGTAACATTTCAATACTTTACTTCTTCACGGTCCACTATGTTCAAAGAACTGTTCTATAACATTTCAGAATGTAACATCTCAGCCACGGCTACCCCTGTTCTTTCTAAACCACTGAGAATAGTGGTGTAGTCTAAATATTACAGTTTCTGAGACGAGGGATACGCGTAGTTGTGAAATCTGAAACGTAAATTTGAAATCTAAAACGTAGATGTGAAATCTAAAGCGTAGATGTAAAATCTAAAATGTAGATGTGAAATTAAAAACGTAGATGTGAAGTTAAAAACGTAGATGCGAAATCTACTATGTAGGTGTTAAATCTAAAACTTAGATGTGAAATATAAAACGTAGGTGTGAAATCTAAATCCATCCATCCATCATGTGCCATGCCGATAAGCGTGGGCGGTCATGTTTTGCCATCTCACTCGATCACCAGAGTCATGGATCAGCTCCGTGTTCTTGTCTCGACCATGCCACATGGCCAAGCCATCCAGGTATTTACTTCTCGGTCTTCCCCTAATATATACAATCCTAAATAGTAAATGTGAAATCGAAATAGTAAATGTGAAATCGAAAAAGTAAATGTGAAATCGAAAGCGTAGATGTGAAATCTAAGTCGTAGGTGTAAAATCTAAAACGTAGATGTGAAATATAAATAGTAAATGTGAAGTCTAAAATGTAGATGTGAAATCTAATATGTGTATATGAAATCTAAGACGTAGATGTCAAACCTAATCCGTAAGTGTGAAATCTAAAACGTAGATGTGAAATATAAATAGTAAATGTGAAGTCTAAAACGGTGCCAGAGGTTTTTCACCACTCTGTGTTTATGAGACCTTAATGTTGAGAGTTATCGTTCCTGAATCGGACCGTTATTATTTCAAGTCATTATATAAGATTGATCGCAGCCATCTTTGTGATTTATATTCTGGGTTAAAATTAAATTCGGCGGTCTAGTAATGTCATTTAAGCGATCACGATTATTCTCAACGGTGTAATGTTTATAGTTTAATATTTTTAAATTTAAGACAGGCAATATTTCCGTGTGCAACTAATTTAAACAGTATTTAGAAATATAATATAAGGAAAACGAGAGGGGTAGATAGAATGCATGGTTGAAAAAACGAAAGACAGAAAAGAAAGACGCGTACGGAAGAAGAGGAAGCGGTCCATCAAAGAATTTTGGGCACACCACATTAATGAAACCCTGGGTAAGGATCTGAGGCATAAGAGCTGGCAACTGATCAAGAATCTTGTCGGCAGGTTGTGATAAGAGCAATGGTTTGTTGCATATCCTTTGCAGAACGTCGTAGTCGACTCCAGAATTTTTCGGCTGTTTGTGATTTTTGGCAAGTTTATGCTCACTAGTTTACCATTGTTTTCTGAACGACCGTCACTAATATCATTGTATTAAGACCAATGCAAGGCGGCCTGCTTCACATCGCCCCAAAGAGGTGTTTCGAACGAGATATGACGGATTACTAATTGCCTCGGCTTCGCCACAGAGCCGGTTGATGTTATGTAAAGGACGTGTTAAATGGTGATGATAAATTATGTATGTGAACACTGCTGTTGTTCATGCTTTCCCACTAATGGTTATATTTCAGTTGTTACCTTGTACAATATTCTAGTTCATTAACGCATAAAGCTCGACACGACAATATATTATGTCGACGTTTCAAAGTGATCTATGGAGCGGAGCTTCTATTTAATGTTTTCTGTTGTTGTGTTATAGTTAAAAGCAAGGTTGCATATCCTTTTCAACAACGCATGTTGAACAAAACACAGAAGAAGACCCAACGGCAAATCGCACTATTAAAGAACTTTTGTTTGCGGATGATCAAGCGTAAATAGCAAAACCAGAAGCAGAATTACAAAACCACATGAATAGTCTAAAGCGAGGTATGTAAGGCACATAAGATGAAAATTAGCATCAGTAAAACAGAGGTAATGACTAACCAAAGAAGAAAACACAACAAAGATTCATCTAAAAGAACACCCCATGAAACACGCAAAGAGCTTCAAATAATTAGGAAGTATAATATCATCAAAATGGCAAAACAGATGCAATAAGGCAAACCAACTCATTGGACAAATGACAAAAATACTACAGAACAAACACGTATCAATAGTTACTAAGAAAGCACCCGAAAACACAAATTTCCTACCAATTATATGCTAGTTAGTTAGTTAGTCGCTGTTCCAACATCACAGCAACGGGTCGTTCCCATTATGCTCCGTTCATGTGCTAGGTGAATATCATGTAATATGTTCCTCACTGCCCCAGGTGAAAAGTGGAAAAGACAGGAGTCTCGACAAACAACAGGAACACTGTTCATAATGCCGCGGCCAGAATGTCACCACAAAAGTCCTCTAGGAAACACAGTTCATCCTTGATGAAAGTGGCAGTCACTTTCCCAAGCAGATGTTCACCTACGAAGTATCGATATTTCTAGATATTGTTGTTCAGTTTCTAGATGTTTTCTAGCCAGCCACGCCATTTTTCCTCCAAAATGCAGTTCACGCATTATAAACAAAATAAACTCGAGCAGATGTAAAAAAAAAAAATAAAATCATTTCACAGTACATAATTCCGTTGTCAGAATGCCAACACAAAAGTCCTCCACGAAAATACAGTTCATTATCGATGGAAACAGCAGTCACTGCCAAATCTGGACGATGAAAGAAAAAGAGAAAAGAAATGAAATAATCCCTGAGAACAATACTCAAAACCTCGAGAGAAAATAAGCAATGATGAAATTAGGACTTATGTGGGGGTTATAGCAGCGCTAGATTTTATCAGAAGACTGCAAGTTAAATGGTTTGGCCATATAACTAGATTAGCAACTAATAGTGTACCACAACAAGCAATGGTGTGCAGGCCAAACAGAACCAGAATAGAGGCCGACATATAAACGATGGACAGAGAGAATAACAGAGCCCATTGGAAACTCAATATATGAAGCCCATAAACGGGCACTCTCCCGCTGTTCATGCTTCACCTCTGCAATGCAAGGTACGGAGGAGCAAGCTGAGATAGGTGGGTATATCCTTTCCAGGACGCTGCGTTCAACCCTGCGTTGATCATTCAGACAGTTTTACGTTCCGTTTCGAAGGGATTAAGGACGCAGTTCATAATCCCGCATACCAGCATACGAAACACAGCGGTGTTGATCTTTTATGAATTGGTATGGGTGCCGGTCGTTCAGAAAGCAATAGCAAACTACTGAAAGTAAACTTGCCCAGGAATCACCAACAGCCAAACAATGCTGGGGTTGACGGCTACATCTTGTAAAGGATATGCAACAGCATTACTTTAGCTTGGCATTGCTTTCTGAAAGAGAAGTAAATTTTTAAGTCCAGGAAGTAAGTGTAAGGAAGGTAAAGGAGGAATGTGATATTGGAGGAACATCCAAGCTGCTTGGTTATGCAGATGATATAGATATTATAGGGCAAAGTGAACAAAAGACATTAGAAATATTGACTCACTTAAAGGAAAAAGCCCAACAGATGGGGCTGGTTATCAACCAAGATAAGACAGAATATATGGTAATTTCAAGAGACGGAATGGCTAAAAACTCTGGCCACATACAGATAGATAATATGACCATTAAAAGAACGGAAACATACAAATACCTGGGTACAATCTTCAACTGCTCCAACATCATAAGGGAAGAAATACAAACTAGAATCAACTCTGGAAATAAGATATACTATGCACTACAACATCTACTAAAATCAAAGGCGCTATCTCGTAACACCAAAATCACAATATACAAAACACTGATCAGACCAGTTGTGCTGTATGGCTCTGAAACCTGGAGTACAACGAAAGGAGACGAAGCCTTGTTACAAACCTTTGAGAACAAAATTTTAAGACGCATCTTTGGACCCATTAGGGATACACAAAGTGGAGAGTGGAAAAGAAGAAGTAACAAAGACATTTATGATTTGTTTAAGTCCCCGCTAATCACTGGTATCATGAAGGCTAATAGACTACAATGGCTGGGGCATATAGAAAGAATGGAAGATAATAGGGAAACAAAACTCGCTTACACTCAGGAAATAAATGACCGTAGACCCCGAGGTAGACCAAGAAGGCGGTGGAGAGATAATATACACACAGACCTACAAGCACTTGGAATCAACGACTGGCAAGAGAAGGTCCACCAGAGAGACGAATGGAGACAGATTGTATTTGCAGCAAAGAACCTCAATGGCTCGGAATGCTGAAGAAGAAGAAGAAGAAGAAGAAGAAGAAGAAGAAGAAGAAGAAGAAGAAGAAGTAAGTCTATTACCCCGCCATCAGAGCAGAGGAATTTTAAAAGTGAACTTTCGTAACCTTTCTGCCATGCTAACCAATTGTAAAATGGTTATACATGTTTAATATCCCTCGTATGTCAGTATAATTTTGAAACGCATCGAAAGAAATAATCACCATTACTAACATTAATTACAATTAAGATATGTGAACACAGAAACCACAAGCAATCAGTTGCACGATTTATTGCCTGGTATATTTCGCTGCATCTCGTCAGGTGCTTACTGCAGAGTTGTATATCATATGAAGCGAGTCTTGAAAAAGGAGAGCCTGGCATATGAGACTACGACCTCCAGCATGAGAATGGAGGTGGAGGCAGTAACAGCGATATTCTGGTGGCTAGAGGAGACTACTGCAACACACGTTGTATTCATTACGGATTCAAAGAGTATGCTTAGCAAGGTGGAGAAAGGAATGTTTCGTGTGGAATGGCTCTCGTCGCTTCAGAGGTCACAGATCGTGAGAATTGTATGGATAATTTGCCCTGGCCATGCGGGTGTACGAGGGAATGAACAGGCTGATAGGCTAGCAGGGAGGGCACCTCTTGGTGGTATTTTGCCTATGGACAAGGGGGAGGTGGTCGTGCGCTTGTGGGACCAGGTGGAGAAGGCGGAGGAACAGATCGAGAACCCATAAGTGGAAAGAATGAGATTGTGGGGGATCGGCAGGGGTCTGGAAGAATCTCAAAACTGAGAGGGAACACCAGGAGAAATTTTAATCAGATAGCGGTGGGAACGATTAATAGTATGATTCTTCGTTGGCTGTTGAACGAGGGGACGGAGCACGTATGGTAATGTCCTGAGTGCAGTGATGTCGGTTCTTAACTCATCTTAACAACTCAACTCATATTATATGAAGTGAATAATGCTCAAGCCGAAACAATTAAAACTCTTAGTCACATGTATTGTTCGAACATCTGTTACCCTCACGGTAATTTCAAATTTAACACGAACTCTTTCTATTCGCACAAAACCGTCTGGAATCACCTAATTGCTAACGCTTCACTATATTTTATTTCAGTATATTTACTTCATTACACGAGATGGTATCAAATGGAAACCTCAAAAGAGTGAGAAAAATTATAATAACCATGCCATTGTCTTGTAACCTGTCAATATTGTTGTTAAGGATGTCAAGATTGTTAAGCAAGTGACATAACGGCGCAGACGAACGGTGACGTCATAAGGACAGTTTAAAGATGGCCGATCCACTTTTGGCATGCAATGAAGAGAAGAAGAGCAGTGTCCTGTGTCTTTTTTATTTATTTTATTAATCAGTGACTACTTTCAGCGTGTACCACATTCCCCCGTACTCACCAGACCTAGCCCCAAGTAATGTTTACCTGCTTGGATAACTACAAGAGTAATCGGGAAGAAAATATTTGTTCCGGTCCAATAAAGAGTTATAGCAAGTGATGCATGAGAGGTTACACACGCGACTATGAGCATTTTTTTTTCTGCAAGAATCAAAGCACTTTATCGGCGCTGGAAGGCTTGTAATGAATGCAGTGGTGACTAATCGAAAAATGATACGTTTGTTCGTTATTCTTTCAGAAAATATTCACCCAAAACACACACACACACACACACACACACACACACACACAATTTATGTTTTCATGTGAGGGCACCTTGTGTATCGTATGAAGTGAATAATAGTTTAGCTGACACAATGAAACTAAATATTCACAGGTATTGTTCAAATGTGGAACTTCTGTTATCCACCCTGTAATTTCAAATATAACAGGAACTCTTTCTGTTTGCACAAAACCAGCTGAAACTATCGCCTCACTTTATTTTATTTCATTATATTTCACTACATACTATAGACAGGGTCGCATCACTTCCATCACAATGTAAAAACAACAAACAAAGAAACAAACAGCCATTCCATCTGCTCAAAATATACAATAACCGCTCAATATATTCGCTATAAATTTCACAAATGTGTTTTAATATAACACCGGGCCGTCCCTAAGAACAAGAAAGTTTCAGACACAACAAATCCATACAGGATGCAAAAATAACGAATTTTTCCAGCTCTGGTCACAATTTCTCTAGCGTCAAATTTTAACATTCCAAAACAAGTGTCTCCAATTTGGTTGCAAAAGGCCAACCGGGCAAGCGTGCGTGATGTCGCTCAGAAAGCTAAATGGTATTTCGAGGATGAGGCTGCCAGTTTTTTTGGCCCAGACAATCACTCGCTTAACGAACAGCAATCGAGTTTGGCCCAGGGATGGGATGAGACCGTTAGCGTCCAATTCCTGGGGACAGTCCCTGTGTATTGACCTTAGTAGCGAGGGATTTTGGTCTATAACTGCCCCTCTAAACACCCAGATCATCCCTGATGACATGGCCATTTTCTGTACTAGTTTTTTTGGTCTTCTGTCATTGTCGCAACCTGGCAAGAGTGGTGCGTGTGTGTGTTATTTGTCAGGCAAGTTGACGCAACGGTGTTTGATACCCATCCCACTTGTTTGTTTTATATTGTCATATCTGTCAGACTGTGTCTGTCTGTCTGTTTTGTTGTCTTCTTATATTACCATCTGCCTGTTTGTTCATATGTCTGGTTGTCCATTGCCATCCCATTTCCTTGTTTTCTGTTGTTATATATGTCAGAAATTGAATAAATTGTGGAATGGGACAAGTAGAACTGCGAAAATTAGATTTATAAGAGCATCCATCTTTCCCATTGCAATATACCCCTGTGAGACATGGAAACTTAATAAACAGCGCATAAAAGAACAAATGCACCCATACCAGAAGAGCTGAATATTGTACAAGGTTGACTACTAAAGCGATAAAACAAGAGAAACTTTAAAAATGTGGTCACTTGAAACGTCATGAAAGTATGGAGAGAACAATCATGGAATTATGCCCGGGAAGAGAAGAAGAGGAAGGTCAAAGAGAAGATGGGTGAAAGATGAGACAGATGATCTCCAGATGGGTGTGTCGGACGCGGAACATCTTGCATATGACCGAGATTTCCGGAAGGTTGTTAAGGGAGGGAAGATTTGCAACGGACATGCTACGGAGTGAATGAATAAATATATGTCAGATTGCGCCGGTCTGTCTGTCTGCTAGTCCGTCTACCTGTATTGCCATTGACCTGTCTGTCACATGTCTGTCTGCCCAATCTCCCCCCCCCCCCCCGCCCTACCCGGCTCTCAGCCTGTATACCCGCCTAGTTCAGTCTTTCGCCATGCTCACCTGCCCGTCCTTCTGACTGCATTCTCACTAGTCTGTCTGCTTGATCTCCTGTTCGGAAGTCTGCCTGCTTACGTGCCAGACTAGCTGGCTGCGTAACCCCTCCCCCCCCCTCCCCCCCCATTGTTCATCTGTATGTCTGGCTGACTGATCGCCATGCTGTCCGTTTCCTACCTATCAGCACTGTATACCTATCAGTCTGTTTGTCTGTCTTTTAGACTCGTCCCCATTGTGTTGATATAGATATTTCATTCGTTTTCTCAACTGTTGCTTTTCTCTGTCTGTCTAAGTCTACCCATTTCTCCGTCCAGAAATATACCTCTCTCTCTCTCTCTCTCTCTCTCTCTCTCTCTCTCTCTCTCTCTCTCTCTCTCTCTCTCTCTCTCTCTCTCTCTCTCTCTCTCTCATTCATTCACACATACACATATATGTCCATTGTTTCTCATTCCTCTTTCACCTCAATCTGTTGCTGCTGCAAAGACTACTGCCTCTTCGGTGCTTTATTTCCGCCTAACTTCTTACCTCCTGTATCGTCAATATGTTTATCTCACTTGCATGCACTGACGTCATTCCTCTGTGTCTCGTAAACTAAACTACAGAGTGTATTTTTAATGACTGCGCAGTGTTTGAAAATATTGCCGGTCCAAGTTTTGTATTCACCCTCTATATAGTTCGTGCAACATAATAGGTAAATACAAAACTTGGACCGGCAATATTTTCAAACACAGCACAGTCATTAAAAAATACACCATGTACGCTGGTTATATTAAATGTCAATGCGTTGCGGAAAGGAACAGTGACGGAGGGCAAGGTTCTTGGAAGATGTGTCAGCGGTCAGCTAGTACGAAGCTGGACAATAAAGTCACACTGGCCGTGACAATACATGAGGCAAGGGAACTGGGAAGGAATCAAGAGTTTTAGGTGGGTCATGATGAGAGCCACGTTCTGCGATGGAGCTGCTACGTGATGATGATGACGTAATTCCTATCCTCTCTTTCTCAGACTACCTCACTCTCGCTCTTTCTAAACTCTATACAACTCTCTCCCTCCTCCTCCCCCTCCCTCCAGCCCCCGTTCCATCTCCCGCCCCCGTTCCCTCCAGCCCCCGTTCCCTCACGCTCCCTCTCACACCTGCCCCTTTTCCCTCCCGCCCCATCTCTCTATAATTGTTTCTCTCACTTCACCTCTCTTTCTCTACAACTTTCTCTCTCTCTACAATTTTCTCTCTCTCTGTCTCTCTCTCTGTCTCTCTCTCTCTCTCTCTCTCTCTCTCTCTCTCTCTCTCTCTCTCTCTCTCTCTCTCTCTCTCTCTCTCTCTACACTGCTGTCTCTAGAGCTGTGTTGAAAGAGCGGTGTGTGGACCCCTCATTCTAGACCCCCCTTTCAAGACCGTTCTCTCTACCCGCTCTCTCCACACCACTCTCTCTATATTACTCTCTCTATACCACTCTCTCTCTCTCTCTCTCTACACCGCTCTCTCTACGCCACTCTCTCTATACACCTCTTTCTAGACCCCTCTTTCTAGACCCCTCTTTCTAGACCCTCTTTCTAGATCCCTCTTTCTAGACCCCTCTTTCTAGACCGCTCTCTCTCTCTCTACACTTCTACACTTCTCTCTACAACTCTCTTTACACCTCTCTCTAGAGATCACTCGGCTGCTCTCTCGACCGGTCACTCGACTGCTCTCTCGACGGCTCTCTTGACGCTCCCTCTCTCTACCTCTTTCTACCACTCTCTCTACCCCTCTCTACCTATCTCTCTAACTCTTTCTTCACCTCACTCTCTTTCTACCTCTCTCTCTACCTTTCAATACGGCTCTCTCTCTCCTCTTTCTACGACTCTCTATACCACTCTCCCTACTTCTCTCTCTCTCTACCACACTCTCTACCCGCTCTTTCTATCTCAAGCTCTTTCTCTCTATCGCTCTCGCTATCTCTCTCCCCTCTCTCTCTCTCTCTCTCTCTCAATCTCTCTCTCTCTCTCTCTCTCTCTCTCTCTCTCTCTCTCTCTCTCTCTCTCTCTCTCTCTCTCTCTCTCTGTACCCCTCACCATTTCACAAGTTTTGACCAGAATCCCTGGCCAGTTAGCGCCCAAATTCAGTTACTCTATCACTGAATCTGCCCTTTCATATGACCTCCCGCTGGACTTGATCTTCACGGAAAGTGACCCCACCAGCGAATGTCCTCTTTAGCTTTGATGCCACCATAAAGAGGGAAACAGTTTATCTCCCCTTGTCCGTGTTGCAAACGGGAAGTACCAAAGTCAGATCTCCAGGCAGAAACGACCTTTCTTGTCTGTCTTCTATTCCTTAGTCCGATGTTGTCAACAATGTCGATATAGTTGTTTTATGTGTCTCCTGAACTGCTACTGTCCTCTCGCTCCCACTCTCTCTTCCTTTCTCTCTCTCACTCGCTGTCTCCCCTCTCTTCCTTTCTCTCTATCACACTCTCTAACACACTCTCTCTCTTTCTCTCTCTCTCTCTCTCTCTCTCTCTCTCTCTCTCTCTCTCTCTCTCTCTCTCTCTCTCTCTCTCTCTCTCTCTCTAGAAACATTTGGGAATGTTCTTTCTTGTATATCTCAGCCATTCTTCTTTTTAATAAGGCCAAACTAATTCACAAAATCCTATTTCAAAATGCCCCAAGCTACCTTTGGCCATTGTTTGAATATAACGCACGACATAGCGAACGACTAAATATACTTCATGTCCCTAAACCTAGGATAGACTTGTATAAAACAAGCTTAGCATACTCTGCCACTCAGTTGTGGAACAATCTTCCACAAGAAATCAAAGACACCACCAATCATTATACATACATTCGCAACCTGTTTGAACACTACCCCAGTACAGACTACATTCCCCCATAAACAAAAACACAAAAAGACAATAATAATGGTAATTTATCTCCCATATGTATGGCACGTTACACCCTCCTTAGGTATTTATAATGCCCATGTTAAACACTGCCTCAGTGAGTCATTTGTTACTGATTATTTTTCATGCGTTTTAATGCTATTGTTCTTTTGTTGTCAAAATTTGCTTCATAAGTGATGTTGAATGAAAGAATGTATGACAGGAAATAGAAAAGAAGGGCAGAATGTCAGACGGGCCTGCGTGCACAATTCTTAACCCTTTGAAAATAAAGACTTTCGTTCGTTCGTGTTTCATTATATATTGTGATATCCTGATGTAGATGCTGTAATCGCTGCTGATGTTGTTAATTCCATTGCCCTTGCTCTGTTGTAAGCAGGAAGTACCGAACGTCAGGTCTTCTCCAGAAATATTTGGGATTTTGTAACTCTCAGCCACTCTAGCTGTTTTATTGTATACTGTGATATCTGCTGGTGCCCCATCTTTAAGGGCCGATTTAATGCATGATAAAGCAGATGTGGTGAAGGCCCTCTGGGAGCATGTGAACAATACAGAAGAACAGATAGACTATCATGGTCTAGAGAGAATGCGGCAGCAAGGGGTGGTTAGGGGAATGTGGTCGACAGTCACTCAGAGGTAAAGCAAGACGGATATATAATCAGATTGCTACGAGCACCATTAATATTGGAGCTCTTTGCTGACTGTTGAAGATGAGGCCGGGCGCAGTAATGTTGGTTCTTGACTTAACTCATACTGTGATATCTTGATAAAGTCAAGACCTTTCTTGTCTGTCTTCTTTTTTTTTTGTCTGTCTTCCAGTCCATCTAAACGAATTGTTAATGAAGTCAGGTCAAGCACATTCAGTAGTCGAGATCAAGAGAGGAGATAACACAATCAAACCCGCATGGAAACACTGAGAGGAAATACTTCAGCACTGAGCACGCATAGGAAGGACCAAACAACAGTGACAATGTTGGAAAGAACATGATATGACAAGAAAGACAAGACAAGACAAGACAAGACAAGACAAGACAAGACAAGACAAGACAAGATAAGACAAGACAAGACAAGACAAGGCAAGACAAGACAAGACAAGACAAGACAAGACAAGACAAGACAAGACAAGACAAGACAAGACAAGGCAAGGCAAAGCAAGACAAGACAAGAAAAGGCAAGGCAAGGCAAGGCAACGCAAGACAAGACAAGGCAAGGCAAGGCAAGACAAGACAAGACAAGACATGGCATAACATGATATAATTTAGTCTTTTTGCAAGTTGTGTAGAGACATATTAATTACACTGTCTAATTTTTTGAAGTCGCGATAATTCATACAGGACAAAATATTGCAGATATAGACGCTTTTTAAAGGAAAGAAATGAGAAGAAGAATACGCCATTTTCTGAAACAGACTGGACAAAAGTTGAGTTGAGTTGAACTGATCCAACAACCAACATCACTGCATTCAAGACATTCTCATACACGCTCCGTTCCCTTGTTCAACAGCCAGCGAAGAGTCATACTACTATGATTCCCACCGCTGTATGATTAAAAGTTCTCCTGGTCTTCCCACTCAGTTTTGAGATTCTTCCAGAACCCCTGCCAATCCTCCGCAATTTCATACTTTCCACATATGGGTTCTCAATCTGTTCTCCCACCTTCTCCACCTGGTCCCACAGGCGCACGACACCTCTCCCTTGTCCTCTACACCAAGATGTGCATTCTCATGCGAGCCTATCAGTCTGTTCATTCCCCCCGCACTTCCGCATGGCAAGAGCAAACAATCCATGCAATTCTCACAAACTGTGACCCCTGGAGCGAGGATAGCAAAAGTAATATAGAGAAACCAAAAAACAAAAACAAAAACACAAAGAGAAGAGAATTAGAGACAGAAATGAATAGTATAGGGAGAATACTCAGAGAGTTGCAGTAGAAGCCAAACAGAGGGCTGCAAGTCGTGAACTGGTTGAGGGGCTATCATCTAACGGAGGACAAATAGCAAAGGCATGTCGTGATTGTAACTCAGTCACAAAGTATGATGAGAAAGGTGAAGACACGCACCTCGTGATTGTAACAGACTCACAAAGTATGCTGAGAAAGATGAAGACTGGTATGTCGTGATTGTAACTCACTCACAAAGTGTGACGACACAGGTGAAGACAAGCATGCTTTGGGCAGAGTGGCAGACTTCCATTCAACAATCAAACACAGAGAGCATATTTTGGATTTCCTTCCCCCTGAGGACACTCTGGTGTGGAGGGAAACGAGCAGGTGGATAAAGTGTCTGCCCCCTCTTGTGGAGTATTGGTGCATGATAAGGCAGATGTGCTTGAGGTATTTGGAATTGTATGCATAGTTCAGAAGAACGGGTAGAGCATCATGTCTTAGAGAGAATGGTGTTGTAGTGAGTCACAAGAGAATCTGGTCGACACTCAAACCTCAAACGAAGAGACGGACACATAATCAGACAGCTACTGGTACCATTAGTATTGGGTCTCTTCGCTGGCTGTTACAGGTGAGAACTGATCACGTAAGGGAATTTCCCGAGGGATATGATTTCGGTTCTTCACTTAACTCAGCTAATTAAGCCGGGATAAAAGGCGGAAGAAGTGTATCATGTTTCCCAAACCAACAGCGGTAGCAGGTGAGATCCGTAGTAATTGTAACCAGAACACAACAAAACAAGATGTTCTGTAGAGCGTGTCGCATCATGAACACTTTGAAACATCGGCCTGAAATGATATCTTCTGGGCCTTTAAAAGTAAAGCATTTTCTCTTTTACCCTATGGTGTAGAAGTACCTTACTAACTAAAAAGGTAAACGACCATTTCACACGCCTTAACAAATTCAGTGCCAAATAAAAGGTAGGTTTGGAGAAGGAATAACAATATTTTGGCAATATATAATACCATGGCAGATACGGGAAGTGGCTTGAGGCGAATAATCATCCCATGACACTTAATAAGTTAAGATTCATCGAGCATACGGTGCTGGACCCATACCTGTATAGACCAAGCCGCACTCGGCGGGTGACGGGAATAATATCCCGCCGGCCGCCTTTACTTCAAAAGACATTCCTGGTATTCAAATTAGGCTGAGTCAACCTGGGAGCACAGGCCATTTTTGTTTAAAACTCGGATTCGCCCAACTGCGATTCAAACGCATGAGCTCCGGGTCGCAGGCGAGTGTGCAGCCACACCGCTACGACGGGTCCTTGAGTACTTCAGAAGGACCAAACTGATTCGCTGCCGTGCGCCACTTTATCGGCTTCATTGAACTACCCTAACCTGCCATGAGCCGGTTAATCAGCTCAGTGTTTACGGTGTATCATTTGTTTCATTTTCCGTATCTTGCGCAGTTTTAGTGCCCGGTAAATAACAATTTACACCGGAAAAAGATATGTATTTCCAACATGGTGAACACATCGAGTGTAGTTTCTCGGATTATTTTTATTTTTATTATTAAACTGTGGTTAATTTTCTGATACAAATTGCTGAAACAAACGAGAACGATTTACAAGCCATGAGTACGGTATAACATACAAGACTCACCGTCTGCAAGCGCCCTGAGAATCACCTCGGCTGCGAGAGTACGCCACCTGCATCACACTGCAATGTTGTGGGGTAGATTACCGACTACAACATTCAGTTTAAGAGTGTACTTTTCTCGGTAACTCCCGGGTGTTGCTCATAATCATCATTTGTCATGCCGGTAAACGTGGGCGTTCAAGTTTTTCCATCTCACTCGATCACCAGATTCGTGAATCAGCTCAGTGTTCTTGTCTCGACCATACCACGTGGCTAAGCCACCCATGTATTTACTTCTCTGCCCTCCCCTTGTTCTCTTTCATCAAGTTCTCTAATTTATTTCTTCTCATAATGTGACCAAGCAATTGTGACTGTCTACGTCTAATTTCTCTAATCACTTTACGGTTTTCATTTGTTTATTATAGGACTTTTCTGTCTGTCCATGGTATTCTTTGCATTTCCCTCAAAAACCACATTTCCATAGCCATCAGATTTTTTTTTCAGATTGTCTGCTCATTCTCCACGCTTCACATCCATACAAAAGTACAGGCTCTATGTAGCACCTCAACATTCTTTTTATCGTTGCATATGACATCTTTTTAGTGGTCAGCATGTTTTTCATCTTGCATTATATAATACTAATTGTCGTTGCTGGAGCTACGGAGTTCGTGCTCCGTGCGACGCTTTTGGGAAGTCGCCCTGCGGAAATAGACCAAACCACGTAGGATAACACTCGATGCACTGAAGTCGAGCATTTGCCTTTTAAACTCTTTTAAAGCCATTCTGCATGCGTCCTGCCAGATTGCCTAGGCGTCAGTCTCTCCATAGATCTCCGTCCTTATTGTTCTGAATCAACTCTATTGATGCTGAAATGTTTCGGTGACTCCTGTGAGTCGTCGCTAAAAGCTACGGAGTTCGTGCTTTGTGCTACGCTTTCCGCGCTGCGGAAAGAGACTGAGCCATAGGGGATAAAACCCGGTGCGATGAAGTCGACCTTGTCGACTTTTAAGCGACTTTATTTTTTATTTATGTCGAGGTAGCGAGTTCAGTCCGTACACCGGGCAGTTGTAGTAAAATGTTGACTTCTCGCCCTTGCCTTGGGGATGTAAATTACAAGTACCTCAGATGTCGGAGTGGGTTCACGTGGTGACGAGGGACATTGGTAAAAGGAAAGCTAATGCACATGCAAACATCAGTCCAGTTCAATAGACGTAGTAACACATGAATGTACTATGTTTGAGTTCACAGCGAGCGAGCGCAAAAAAATCCTCCATGCTATCGTCTAGTATAATTCCTCTCGGCTTGCCTCTGTCTCTTGTGCTGTTGATGTTTCCGGTTGTCACGGTGTTTTCCAGTGCCTCTCTTTTCATAGCATGGCCAAAGAACATCGTTATACGTGTATTTGTACATACGTGTATCAGTCGTTAGTCATGGTTCAAACTTCACGGCAAAAGGTCACCCTCTAATGCTCCGTTTCTGCGCCAGTGAATATTACACAACATGCTCCTAACTGTCCCATGCGAATAGTGTAACAGACATCAGTCTCGATACGTCAACAGTATACACAGACAGATATGCATAAGGCCGCTGCCAGAATGTCAACACAACAGTCCGCTACTAAAATTACAGTAAATGGAAACGGCAGTCACTAGAAAGCGCTCGCAGGCGTGCGTGTGTGTATATGGGTGTGTCTGTGTGGGTCTATGTGTGGGTTTGGATGTGTATGTGTGTGTGGTTGTGGTTGTGGGCGTGGTTCTGTGTGTGTATATGTGTGTATAATGTTCTACTACCACTAACCTATATCCAGGCAATCGTTCGTTAAGACACTAGACATTTTTCATAAATGCCGTCTTTGCTTGACCTTGTTAAGTTAATCTCTATCACATATCTTCCATCTGGGGCAGACTGATGAGTAACTAAGAAACTAACTAAGTGACTAAGTACTAAGCGATTAACAAAGTAACTAACCAAATGACTAGCACTGAGTGACTAAGTACTAAGCGATTAACAAAGTAACTAACCAAATGACTAGCTAAGTCACTAAGCACTAAATAGGTGACTAACTAATTGACTAAGTACTAACTAAGTGACTAACTAAGCAACATAATAAACCGATCAAAACAAAACAAAACAATTCAATACTTACAGAAAGTCGAAAGTCTCCTCCAAACAAACTATAGTGGAATTAGAAGGAAGGCGGTGATCCTAGCAACATCCGCCGCACGTAATCCTGGGCTGCTATCCAATGATTCAACACATTCAGAGCCATGTAAAATGTCCGGTTGTTAAAACAAGTGTCTCAGAAACAACCAAAGCCATGAAGGAACAAGAGGACAATTCCACTATATAAATGAGAACTTTGGTTCTTTTGGGGGCTGGAGAAATGTTGAAAGTGGTCGTATTCCGATAATAGTCGCTTGTTGAGCCTTACATGGTCGCATTCTGAAACAGATAAATTATCTTATTATAACCAACAGAAACATTTACGGTGTAATTCTCACCAGGGGTGAATTCACAAACAGTGTGAAATATGAAGTTGTAATTTGCATACGATACACTTTAAATAGTACCAGACAGACAAGATTAGTTAGTCGTTAGTAGCGTTCCAACTTCACGGCAGAGGGTCGCCCCATAATGATCCGTTCCTGTACCAGTAAACATCACACAACATTCTCCTCACTGTCCTATGTGAAAAGTTGAACATACAGCAGTCCCAACAACCCAACAGCAAGCATACATGCATAAGACCGCTGCCAGAATGCCAACACAACAGTCCGTCACTAACATTAGATTTTATCGTCGATGGAAGTGGTGGTCACTAGAAAACCAGCAGTTATACACACGTCACTGCATAAGGTAAATCCAACTACTTCAGCAAGCGTCGTCCTCCATTTTTCTGATCATGCAGTTCACACCACGGACAGATATAAAAGCATTTCAGATTACATCCACAGCTCACAGTGTCGCTTCACACACTTAAACTGCGTAGCTGGGCAAATGAACCATGTACAACCAGTCCAACACAAGGAAAATGCGTAAGCAAACAATAGCCTAAGCAAAAACACCACAGAGACCTCAACAACTCAATAGCCTATAGACATGCAAAGAACTGCCGCATAGAACTGTGTGCTCTGTTTACTAAACCAGGTTTTCACTTTACTTTCAACGTCGGCGTCATTCGCGAAATGTCTCCCACTAAGGTGGGTTTTCAGTGGACCAAAAAGTTGGACATCACTAGGGGCTAAGTTGGGGCTGTAAAGTGAATGTTACAGAACTTCCCACATTAGTTGGTTAATTGTCTCCTAAGTTAATCGTCCCGTATGTGATCTGGCATTGTCATGAAGAAGCAACACTTCTCTAATCAGCCGTCCTGGACGTTTTCTCCGAATTGCATCATGACGCATCGATAGAACTTCACATTACGATTCAGAATTCACATTGTCACCTTTCTTCTAATCATCTCCTCCACCCGCTGCACCGATGCTTCTGTTGCAATCTCAACAGGATGACCAGATCGGATTTCATCAACAATTTTAGAGCGTACTTGAGAAAATTTTTTGCCCAGCTATGCACCGCTTTACGGGACAAACATTTGTCAGCATAAACAGGACGTATTTCCTTATGAATATCCTTTGCAGGCTGTCCTTTTGCCCACACACACAAAAAAAAGCACAACAGCATGTTACTCTTCGATTGTACACTCCGTAAGTACAGTCGCCATTTTGTTTATGCGCTGCGCATGCGAATGAGACATCTAGCGCCACCTGACGAACGGGAATATAAAGTTCGATGTTTCTGTCACCTAATGACATCTGTAGAAAACACTAATTACATTTACCTGCCATCCCACAGAACTGTGTGACTTACTTATTGACTCGCCCTCGTAGTTAAAACTTTGCATCAAATTTAGAAGTTTCAACTCCAATGTTAAATCAATATTCCTAGGAACACGGAGAACCATAAACATTTACAAATAAACTATAAACATTCATTAATTGTGCAAAATGGTGGGAATAAAATGGTGTGCCGGAATAACATTTGTAGAGTTCGTGTAGAAAAATACAGAAATGTCAGTGAACCACGAAGTGAAGAAAATACACTAGGTCTAGATAAAGACACACACTGAGAAAACCTGAGGACAATATAACTAGACACTTTCTTGTCTTGAACCCACATGGTAGACGAAATATAGGGAATAGCGAAATACTTCTAACACAATTGGGAATTCGATTTCGATTTTACCATTACCCCTACCCCGTTCAACTTCAATGAGAAGTTATAGTTAGGGTCCATCACACGAATGTGATAGTTGTTCATATGGGGTAATTGAATTGGGAAATAGAATTACAGAACGACAGGACGCCTTCGTGTGATTTGGTTGGGGGGGGGGGGGGGGCATTTGTCCCAGTTGGGGAGGGGGGGGGGGGCGGATAAAGGAAGGACAGAAGAAATGGAGGGAAAGAAAGAAGCGAAGCAGGAAGGGAAGGAGTGGTAGAGCGAAGGAGGTTTGGATCAAACGAAGGAAGTGTGGAGCGAAGGGCAGAGGGCAGGCAGGTAGGCAATCAGTCAGGTAGGCAGGCAAGTGGGCGGGAAGGAAGGAAGGGGGAGGCAGGCAGGCAGGCAGGCAGGCAGGCAGGCAGGCAGGCAGGCAGGAAGGAAGGAAGGAAGGAAGGAAGGAAGGAAGGAAGGAAGGAAGGAAGGAAGGAGAGCAGTAAAGCTGTAAAAATATCATGAGTCACTTAACGAAAACGAGAGATGGAATTGACACGCTTCACAAGAACGCAATCAGAAGTGGCAAAATTGACGTTCCGGCAAAAGCCTTGTACAGTTATATTAGCGTCCGTTTGTTGTTTGTATGCGAAGAAATCCTCTAGAAGCAACGTCCATTTTATTATTTGTGAAGGCTGCACTTGATCATTCCTGTTGCATGGAGTCAGCTGAGTTCACATCAGAACGGGACCACAATGCAGTTTGAGAATATCTGCTAAAGACGATTTCACACGAGGTACAAAGGCACTGTATATTTAACAACGGTTACAAATTCCAACAATCAAGAACCAACATTCAGAAATCTCGCCGTAGAACTATACTTTACGGGTGTCGGCGAACAGCAATTTACTTCCAGAGTAAATGTGACTATAGAGTCAAGTACCGGATATGCATTGTTAGGCGTCCTTGTTGTTATTTGTATTGATTTTAAAATATCGTATTCTTCTTCTTAGCTTACAAATGACTTTGAATATAAATGTTATAGATGGGTTCTAAGAATGTCTTGGATACAGAAAAGAATAAACTAATCCATACGACAAGATCTGGATATTGAAAAATGTTGGTTACTAAAGACGATAAAGGCGAAGATAGCCTTTTGCGAGATGAAAAACATACTGACCAATACAACGATATCAATTGAAACGAGAAAAAGAGTGTTGAAGTGCTACATAGAATCTGTACTTTTGTATGGAAGCAAAGCGTGGACAGTGAGCAGTCAAGCTGAAAAACAGCTGATGGCTGTGGAAATGTGGTTTCTGAGGAAAATGCAAAGAATACCATGGACAGACAGAAAAACCAAAGAACAAGTCTTTCAAGAAACAAATGAAGATCGTAAACTGATTAAAGTCATTAGCCGTAGACAGTCAAAATTTTTTGGGCATATTATAAGAAGAGATGACTTGGAGAACTTGGTGACAACTGGCAAGATCGAAGGGAAGAGACCAGGGGGAAGACCGAGAAGTAAATACCTGGATGGCTTGGCCAAGTGGCAAGGCCGAGACAAGAACATTGAGCTGATCCACGACTCTGGTAATCGTGTGAAACGGCGAGTCATGACCGTCCACGCTTACCGGCATGGCACATGATGGATGGATACCACGTAGGAAATACATCTGCGTGCGATTCGGGAGCAGACGGCTTTGCGTTTTTAATGACAATTTCACGCTCAGTAGTTTGCCATTACTTTCTGAACGAGAAGTAAACATTGAAGTTTAAATTAAGTGTATGGTATGAACCCCCCACCCCGCCGTCAATACACCGAAGTTATGAACAGGGCAATTAAACTCAGGGGCTACGTAGACCTCTACCTTTTACACTAGGACTACCTTTTACATCAGGGCTTCCCTTTACACTAGGGAAACCTTTTACACCAGGACTACCTTTTACACTAGGACTACCTTTTACATCAGGGCTACCTTTTACACCAGGACTACCTTTTACACTAGGACAACCTTTTACACCAGGACTACCTTTTACACTATGACTACCTTTTACACCAGGACTACCTTTTTACACCAGGACTACCTTTTACGCTAGGACTACCTTTTACATCAGGCTACCTTTTACACCAGGACTACCTTTTACACTAGGACAAACTTTTACACCAGGACTACCTTTTACACCTGGACTACCTTTTACACCTGGACTACCTGTCACAGCAGGGCTACCTTTTACACCAGAATCACCTTTTACACCAGGACCTACCTTTTACACCATGACCTACTTTTTACACCAGGACCTACCTTTTAACCAGGTCCTACCTTTTACACCAGGTCCTACCTTTTACACGAGGACTAACTATCACACCAGGACTACCTTTTACACCAGGACCTACCTTTTACACGAAGACATACCTTTTACACCAGGACTAAATTTTACACCCGGACTACCTTTTACACCAGGACCTCCTTTTAAACCAAGACCTACCTTTAATACCAGGACTACCTATTACAGTAGGAATACCGTTTACACCAGAACTACCTTTTACACTAGGACTACCTATTACACTAGGACTACCTTTTACGTCAAGACCTACCTTTTACACCAGGACTACCTTTTACACCAGGACTACTTTTTGCACCAGGACCTACCTTTTACACCAGGACTAACTATTACACCATGAATACCTTTTACACTAAGACTACCTTTTACACCAAGACCTGCCTTTTATACTAGGACTACCTATTACACTATGACTACCTTTTACACCATGACTACCTTTTACACTAGGACTACCTATTACACTAGGACTACCTATTACACCAAGATCTAACTTTTACACCAGGACTACTTTTTACACCAGGATTACCTTTTACACTAGGACCTACCTTTCACACCAGGACTAACTATTACACTAGGACTACCTATTACCCTAGGACTACCTTATACACCAAGACCTACCTTTCACACCAGGACTAACTATTACACCAGGACTACCTATTACACTAGGACTACCTTATACACCAAGACCTACCTTTCACACCAGGACTAACTATTACACCAGGACTACCTATTACACTAGGACTACCTTATACACCAAGACCTACCTTTCACACCAGGACCTACCTTTTACACCAGGACCTACTTTTTACACCAAGACCTACCTTTTACACCAGGACTACCTATTACACTAGGACTACCTGTCACAGCAGGGCTACCTTTTATACTAGGTCAAAATTTTACACCAGGTCTGTCTTTTACACCAGGACTACTTGTTACACTAGGATCACCTATTACACTTTGACTACCTATTACACTACGATGGGAAGGGCCAAATGTAAGACGGGCCTGCGTGCCCAATTTGTTACCCTTTGAAAATAACGTCCGTCCGTTCGTTCGTTCGTTCGTTCGTTCGACTACTTATTAACTAGGACTACTTATTAAACTAGAGCCATCTTATACACTAGGGCTATCTTTTACACTAGGACTTACATTTATATTAGGACTACCTTTTACACCAGGACTACCTATTACACTAGGGCTACATTTATATTAGGACTACCTTTTACACCAGGACTACCTATTACACTAGGGCTACATTTAGACTTGGACTACCATTTACACATGACTATCTTGTACACCAGGACTATCTATTTTACTAGGACTAACTATTACACCAAGATTGCCTACTACACCAGGACTACATATTACACTAGGACTATCTGTTACATGTCTTCTACGTATTGCACTATTACAGATTGACTATTACAATTTGACTACCTATACACATTGACTAATTATTCCATGCTGACTACTTTTAACATACTGACTACCTTTTACATATTGACTACCCTGTATATGCTGAGTACCTACTACATGCTGATTACCTATTACAAGTTCAGTATCTATTACATAATATCTACTTATTACTTAGCGGCTCCGTGGTACATGCAGAGTACTTATTACATACTGACGACGCATTACATCTTGATTTTTTTTAGCATATCCTTTACAGGACTTAGCTGTCAACACCAGCATCTTTCAGCTGTATGTCGATCTCTTGGCAAGATTACGCTCAGTAGTTTGCCATTGCTTTCTGAGCGGCCGGCTCACATACCCCGTAAGTTACCGATGCGATTCGAACCACTGCTGATTTGAACCGTCATCACGTTACCTGACGAGAGTATACGAGATTACGGAGAAAAGTCATAACCTCTAAGCCACGAGTTTACCTATTACATATTGATTACTTATTACACACTGACAACATATTACACACTGACTACTTATTATATGCTGACTCGCTATTACACATTGACCACTGACTAAATATTGACAAATTTTGCGTGGTCTCGAGGTTTGGTGTCCGCCTCGAGTGCTGGAGGTCCCGAGTTCAAACTCCGGTGAGGACCGGGATTTTTTCACGTGGACTTCTAGTAATGAAATTTCCCCTGGTCTCTGAGTAGTGAGATCGGACGCCCGTGTGTATTGTTGCGCACGTAACAATTCCCTTGGCAGTTGGAAATCGAAAACGAGTAGCCTAATGGCGCTGCTCGGGCAAAATTTCGAGTTAAAAATCTACCCAAAGTATTTCAGGACCCTCGCCGGTGCTACGGTATTCGTGCACTGAGCTGAGTTTCTCCAGACTCAGGTTTGAGTTAGAAGGAGAACGGAGCACTTATGGGTTAAACCGTGTGCCGTGATGTTGATCCATCGCCTAAACTAAACTAAACTAAACTAAACTAAACTAAACTGACAAACTGTTACACAATGACCGCCTAATATGCGTTGGCTACCTATTAAAAATTGACTACCTACTAAATATTGACTATTTATTACATAATGACTTC
The DNA here is from genome assembly GCA_014155875.1 of Cepaea nemoralis. Taxonomy (NCBI): domain Eukaryota; kingdom Metazoa; phylum Mollusca; class Gastropoda; order Stylommatophora; family Helicidae; genus Cepaea; species Cepaea nemoralis. The sequence continues at coordinate 42,820 of JACEFZ010000154.1, read as the reverse complement.
TTACTGCACGTTGATTGCTTACTATACACTGACTACCTATTACACATTGCCTGTTACGCATTATCTATAAACTTCATGCTGGCTATCCATTATATGATGACTACGTATGGTACATTGACAACTTTTTCCATATTGACTACCTATTCCACGGTGATTGTTGACTGCCTATGTGATATTGACTACCTACTCCATGTCGAATACCATATTCCATATTGACTAACCTGATGTCAGGTCTTAGTCAGATATGACTGAGCTACCGTATGACAGTAGATGGTACTACCTGCTTCTGTTAGCGCCGAATGTTGGGCGGTGCTTACCAAACCCGACACCCTACATTGTGCCAACGGCTTCGGTCGGAGGAGCGCAATTGGGAGGGTACAAGCCTTATCCTGGTGTGAGGAAATGCAACCTTAAGACTAAATGTCATAACAGGGCAGACCAGGCCCTAAGCCTTGGTTGGTAACTGGTCTAGGATCGAAGCTCCGACAAGCGGACAATTAGAGAATTGCTTTGCTGATCCGGCAGCTTCTGCAGCTTGTCTGGTTCCAGATGTAGGGGTGTTACCTTTCCTGTGATGCATGGGCAACACATGGTCTCTACATTCAGCCCAGGCTTTGTGTTATGGAGAGATAACCCCCATTTTACAAACTATCGTCTGTCAAGATGGCAAGGTGGCAGTCATTGACTACCTATTCCATACTGACTACCTATTCCATACTGACTACCTATTCCATACTGACTACCTATTCCATACTGACTACCTTATTCCATACTGACTACCTATTCCATATTGATTACCTATTCCATAGTGACTACCTATTCCATATTGACTACCTATTCCATATTGACTATTTATTCCATATTGACTACTTATTCCATATTGACTTCTTATTCCATATTGACTTCTTATTCCATATTGACGACTTATTCCATATTGACGACCTATTCCATATTGACTACTTATTCCATATTGACTACTTAATCCATATTGACTACCTAGTCAATATTGACTACTTATTCCATATTGACGACCTGTTTCATATTGACTAACTATTCAATATTGACTACCTATTCCATATTGACTACCTATTCCATATTGACTACCTATTCCATTTTGACTACCTATTCCATATTGACAATTTATTCCACACTGACAACCTATTCCACGGTGATTGTTGATTACCTATATCATACTGACTACCTATTCCAAGTTGACTACCTTCTCCATGTTGATTACCTATTCCATATTGACTACCTGCTCAATGTTGAATACCTATTCTAATGAAACATATACACTGAAATTCTCACCATTTCAGAAATATCTGAGAAACAAGCAACAACCTCTTTCCACCGACGTTCATTATTGCAGACAGACCATAGCATTACCGACATCTGAAAGCTAATACGACAACTGGTAATTGAATCTCAGTGCACTAAATTCAGTATTGCCTCGGCAGCTTCTGTTCAGATTATGCTAACTGAAGCGAATTGCAACACAGCGTGGGTTGAAGCGACCGGGATCTAAATTGAAAGATACCAAAGTTCAAACAATGAATAAAAACATATGACACGTGTCTATGGGTGGGCGTCCGACGTAATCTCTTAATGAGTCTCTACGTGAGCTGGAAGTGACGTAACAGCTGCACGATGTACAGAGCGCGCGCGCGCGTACACACACACATACACACACACACACGCACGCATACACGCGCACAAAATATTGAGGTTAAAGGTAGCCAAGACAGGGTATTGAAGGAATAATATAGGCAGTTAGACAAGGTTTTGAGGGGAACATGAAGGTAGTCAGGCTAGCTATGGACAGGAACATAAAGGTAGTCAGACTAGCTATGGATAGGAACATAAAGGTAGTGAGACTAGCTATGGATAGGAACATAAAGGTAGTGAGACTAGCTATGGATAGGAATATAAAGGTAGTCAGACATGGTATGGGCGGGATATATAGGTTATCTGACTAGCTATGGATAGGAACGTAAAGGTAGTCAGTCTAGCTATGGACGGCAATATAAAGTTAGTCAGACAAGCTATGGATAGGAACATAAAGGACGTCAGAAAAGGTATGGACGGGAACATAAACGTAGTCAGACAAGCTATGGATAGGAACATAAAGGTAGTCAGACATGGTATGGACGGGGATATATAGGTTATCTGACTAGCTATGGACGGGAATATATAGGTTATCTGACTAGCTATGGACGGGAATATATAGGTTATCTGACTAGCTATGGACGGGAATATATAGGTTATCTGACTAGCTATGGACGGGAATATATAGGTTATCTGACTAGCTATGGACGGGAATATATAGGTTATCTGACTAGCTATGGACGGGAATATAAAGTTAGTCAGACTAGCTATGGATAGGAACGTAAAGGTAGTCAGACTAGCTATGGATAGGAATATAAAGGTAGTCAGACAAGGTAAGAACGGGAATATATAGGTTATCTGACTAGCTATGGACGGGAATATAAAGTTAATCAGACTAGCTATTGATAGGAACATAAAGGTAGTCAGACTAGCTATGGATAGGAACATAAAGGTAGTCAGACTAGCTATGGATAGGAACATAAAGGTAGTCAGACATGGTATGGAAGGGGATATATAGGTTATCTGACTAGCTATGGGCGGGAGTATATAGGTTATCTGACTAGCTATGGACGGGAATATAAAGTTAATCAGACTAGCTATTGATAGGAACATAAAGGTAGTCAGACTAGCTATGGATAGGAACATAAAGGTAGTCAGACATGGTATGGACGGGAATATATAGGTTATCTGACTGGCTATGGACGGATTGTTAGAAAAGTTATGGACGGGAACATAAAGGTAGTCAGTCTTGCTATGGATAGGAACATAAAGTTAATCAGACTAACTATGGACAGAACATAAAGGTAGTCAGAAATGGTATGGAGGGGAACATAAAAAGTAGTCAGACATGGTATGGACGGGAATATGCAGGCAGTCAGGCTTGGTATGGGCGGGAACATAAAGGTTGTCAGACAAGGTATCGAAGAGAGTATGCAAGTGGTCAGATTATATATTAACGGGAAAATATAGGTAGTTAGACTAAGTATGGACGCGAACAAATTGAGTCAGAAAAGGTAAGGACAAGGGGCAGTCAGACTAGACATAGAAGGGAACATAAAAGTGGTAGAACAAGACATCGACGGGAACATAATGATAGTCAAACAATGCACGGACGGGACCCAAGCAAGCACACATGGGAACTTCAAATAAATCAAGCAAGAGATGAACGGGAACATAAGGAAAGTCAAATACGGGATCAATGGCAATATAAAGGAAATCAAGCATGAGGTCAAAGGGAACATGCAAAAAGACAAATATTGAATGAAAGTTAACATAAAATAAGTCAAAAAAAGGGATGAACAGGAACGTGATGGAAGTCAAACAACGGGTGAACAGGAACATAGAGGAAGTTAACAAAAGATTAAAAGGAACTTACAGGAAGCCACACAAGATAGGGACTGGAACCTACAGGAAGCCACCAAGATATGTGGACGGGAACCTACAGGCAGCCACACAAGATATTGACGGGAACCTGCAAGGTATGAAATACAGGAAGGCACACAAGATAGATATGAACGGGAACTTACAGGCAGTCACACAAGGTATGGACGGGAACCTACAAGCTGTGAATGGGAACCTACATGGAAGCCACACAAGATATGGACGGGAACCTATAGAAAGCCATACAAGATATGGACGGGAACCTATAGAAAGCCATACAAGATATGGACGGGAACCTCCTAAGGAAGCCATACAAGGTAAGGACGGAAATATAAATTCACCAAACAAGTCGACGGAGTGGATAATAATCTTTGCCAATTGGCCTTTTGCAAATCTTGGAACATTCCACGTTGGCCTGGGAATCAATCACCCAATATCAGGTGCCGTCTCCTCAAAGAAGATTGGCTCCAATCGATCTCCAACACACTCTGTCTCTACCGCTGAGTGTACATTCTGTCAGATTGATATTCGTCCACCTCTTGATGTTATCTTCCCACTGGTATCGTTATCTGCCTCTTGCTCGCTTGCCCTCAACCTTATCCTCCAGTGTGGTGTTAGTGCCGATTTTATTATGCTGAAAGCACATTTAGCCATTCCTATTCTCTTTTTTATTTCTGTTTCACTTCTGCCATCATCTGTTATTACATGTCCAAGATAGGAAAAACTTGTTACTTGTTCTAGTATCTGCCCGTTTACTGTGATGTTCATTGATGACCTTTCCTTTTCACTGCTAATTATCATAGTTTTTGTTTTGTTTTTTTGGATGTTAATATCTAACCTACATTCTGCACTATGCCTGTTTACTTGTTCCACTAGGTCTTGTAACTCTTGCTCACTGTCTTCTAGTAACACGGTATTGACAGCATACCTAAGATTGTTTATGATTCCTCCAATGTACCTGGGCTTCGACTCAGACTAAATTGGACACCGGAATACCTTCTGGGAAGTAAAGGCCCACGTGGTATCAGTCACACCAAACATCGCTTCCCAGTGGGTTAAACATATGGAGCTAGCATCATTCGTTCAATATACAAGAGGCTTCTCATAAGTCTTTAGCCTGACCATGAAGGAGTAGGCGGAGAAAATTGAAATTTGGCATATGTATAGCTCATTCAATTTGTAATGGACATATGAATTATTAAATTCCCTCCTCAACTGGTTTTCCCTATATGGTGTATGGCACAACACACCCTATTGACCAGATCTGCACATCCAATGGTTTCTCAGAACAATGGAGAAATCAGACGCCAGGATTGTGATAAAATTCTTGATGTTACAGGGAAAAACACCTACAGAAATACACAGGGAGATGGAGCCAGTGCTTGAGAAAGTCTGTCCTTCGTATGCTTCAATAAAACATTGATGTTTGCAGTTTAAGTGTGGCCGTTCCCACGTTGCTTTGAGACTTATGAGAAGCCCCTTGTACAAGCGGGCTTCAAATGAAAACCTTACATGTTTTTGATGGGGGGGGGGGGGGGGGGGGGTTATATATTCTGAAAAAGTACAGACACAAATGTATTAGTTTTCGATGTAGTCACCACTGCGTTCAATGCAAGCCCTCCGACGCCGATAAAGTGCTTGGATTCCTGTAGAAAAAAAGATTCTCTTGGTCGCATCTCCTGTACCTCTTCATCGGACCGAAAAGTATGTCATAGAAGTCACGTCGTTTTGAAAATTCCTACTCCACTCATTCACAGGCATGCATTACCATACTGGACCTTCATTCGCCGAGGAATTTCTAAAGGGTCCACCCCTTTACTGAACAAAAATCAGATAACAGAACTCTGCTCCTCTTTAGTGTATGTCAAAAGTGGGGCGGCCATCTTTAAACTGTCATTATGACGTCATCGTGTCGGTCTGCACCGTTATGTCCGTACTCAATACTCTTGACACCCTTAACAACAGTACTGACGTCTTATTGTATTGGCGTGGTTATTTGTATTTTTTAATCACACTTTAAAGGTTTTAATTTGAAGCCCACTTGTACCTTTTGGCGTGAGAGCCGATTCTTATTTGTACTTCTTTAGTACTTGGATGTCGGCGGCTTTGGCTTAATGGTTACTGCACGTAATTTTATAATTCTCTGATATACTTTCTCGAGAGTTCTAAATCAGCCTCAGTAATCAGCCTCATAAGTCAGCCTCATGAATCAGCCTCAGGAATCAGGCTCAGGTGATTTGTGAGCAGATCGCTTTGCGTTGATTTCGATGTTATGAGTGACAATCATTCAAAAAGCACTGGCAAAATTACAATTGCTTGGTAAATACCGAACAGCCGAGAAATGTTGGCGTTGGAGCCTCGACTCGGTCTGTCGGAGAATCATCACATGCGTTCACTGTCCCCGAGCCACACTCGCGGGCTAACAGCAACAACAATAATAAATTTAGGGACAAAAGAAAAAAAAAAACAAGATTAAAGTTGGAATTATTAAAGAACTGGAGGAGACAACTCTGGGAGATTTCCTGAAACCTGTCTGCGAAACGGAAGTCCAGTTACCTGCTCTTGCATAATACAAAGTTGTCCGTCAAACATTACATACCAGCAATGAGGCATTAGATCGATAATCTTGCATAATGAAAGCTTCGCCAAGAATTTCTAGACGCAAACAGGTATATGAGAACACAGGACAGTAAATGTGAACGCAGTTTGCCAGTGGACATTATGACAGTAGATGTCAACACATTATGCCAGTGGACATTATGACAGTAGATGTCAACACATTATGCCAGTGGACATTATGACAGTAGATGTCAACACATTATGCCAGTGGACATTATGACAGTAGATGTCAACACATGATGCCAGTGGACATTATGACAGTAGATGTCAACACATTATGCCAGTGGACATTATGACAGTAGATGTCAACACATTATGCCAGTGGACATTATGACAGTAGATGTCAACACATTATGCCAGTGGACATTATGACAGTAGATGTCAACACATTTTGCCAGTGGACTTTATGACAGTAGATGTCAACACATATGCGAGTAGGCATTATGACAGTAGATGTCAACACATAGCGACAGTAAATGTGAACACATTGCGACATTAGCTTGAACACATTGCGACAGTACAGTACTTGTGAACACATTGCGACAGTACTTGTGAACACATTGCGACAGTACTTGTGAACACATTGCGACAGTACTTGTGAACACATTGCGACAGTACTTGTGAACACATTGCGACAGTACATTGAACTAATTATGACAATAGATGTGAACACATTGCGACATTAGATTGAACACATTATGACAGTAGATATGAACATTATATAACAATATGTATGAACAAATTATTAAAGTAGATATGTACGCAGTATGTCAGATAGATATGAACACTATATTACAGTAGGTATGAACACTATATGGCAGGTAGATATGAAGACATTATCGCAGGTAGATATGAACACTATATAACATGTATATATGAATACTGTTTTGTGGTGCTCTCTGGACAACAACATTGTGAGAGCTGATGTCCCAAGCCTCGCGATAGATGGTAGAAACGTCAACAGAGAGAACAAACTGAAGTATCTGGGAATCACATTTGACAGGAGTCTGTCCTTCAAGGACCATGTGGAGACGGTTGTGACAAGATCTCAAAAGGGACTCAATGCACTTAAAACTATGGCTGCAATGGACACAGAGCAGAGAATGCTCTTCACACTATACCAGCACTTGATCCTCTCAGTGATTGATTATGGACTAGGACTGCTCACTGTCTCAAAGAGTCAGCTGGTGAAGTTAGAGCGCATACAGAACGAAGCTATGCGGGTCATTCTGAGTTGCACCAGAGACACCCCAGTGGTGTGTATGCATTACATCCTTGGTGTCCCGACTGTTGTAGGTAGGCTCAAGGTGATGCAGGCGAAGGCATACCTCAGAGTAGCTGCAGACACAGATCACCCTTTGCATGAGGCGCTGGACGCAGTTAAGGGTCAGCGACTGATAAGAGGGAAATCATGGATGGCTCAGGCGGAGGATACGATCAGACATGTGTGCATCTTGGAGAATATTAGGCGAGGAGAGGAGTGGGTCAGAGTGCCAGCGGAGTAGTCAGACTTGTGCAGAGTTATAATCACATTGAGCTGGGAGTGCAGGGAGTGGCCAGCAGGAGCCACAGGAGTGGAAATCCAGCAACTAATTCAGGACTAATGCTCGCTCGGGTGATGCGATTATATACACAGATGGTTCGGTGCTGAGAGGTAGGAGAAGTGCCAGGGGGTTCATAGCAAAAGCTAATGGCCGACGTTTGGTGCAGGAGAGTCTGGCTTATGATACCACAACATCCTAGCTTAAGAATGGAGGTGTAGACGATCAGTGCAGCCTTCCGCTGGCTGGAGAATACGATACACACACACATCGTGGTTGTAACTGACTCACAAAGCATGCTGAGGAAGGTGAGGACAGGCATGCTTCGTGCAGAGTGGCTTGCTTCGCATCGGAGGTCACGGGTGGCAAGCATCACCCTGGATCTTTTCTCCGGTGCATGCCGATGTGCTGGGGAATGAACAGGCGGACAGATTGGCTGGCTCTGCAAAACTTGGTGAAGTATTGATGCATGACAAAGCAGACGTGGTTGCGACCTTGTGGGAGCACGTGTACACCTCGGAGGAGAAAATGGATCACCATGGTCTGGCAAGAATGAGGCAGCGAGGAGTGACGAGGGGATCTGGCCGACGTTCGACGTTCGACGCTAAGAGGAAAGGCGAGACGGACATATAATCAGATTGCTACTGGTACTATTAGTGTTGGAACTCTTCGCTGGCTGCTGAGGATGGGGACGGAGCGCCTATGGGAATGCCCCGAATGCTGTGATGTCGGTTCCTATATCAATCAATCACTCAATCTATATATGAACTTTCTTCGTAACCCAGAATACTCTCGTGGTTGACGTGAGCGCACCAGAATTGGAAGCGGTTCGAGTCGCGCCAGTGAATTATAAGAGTATGGAGCCGGTCGCTCAGAAAACAATGGCAAACTATTGAGCGTAATCTTGCCAAGAAATCAACAATCAACTGAAAGAAGCTGATGTTGACAGCGATGTCCTGTAAAGGATATGCAAAACACTTTTTTATGTGACCGGTAGATATGAACGCTATATGGCAGGTAGATATGAACACTATATAATAGATAAATATGAACGCTATATGGCAGGTAGATATAAATGCTATATGGCAGGTGTATGTGGACACTATATGGCAGGTAGATATGGACACTATATGGCAGGTATATATGAACACTATATGGCAGGTAGATATGAACACTATATGGCAGGTAGATATGAACACTATATGGCAGGTATATATGAACACTATATGGCAGGTAGATATGAACATTATATGGCAGGTATATATGAACACTATATGGCAGGTAGATGTGAACACTATATGGCAGGTAGATGTGAACACTATAAAATTTTTTTTTTTTTTTTTTTTTTTTTTTTTTTTTTTTTTTTTTTTTTTTTTTTAAAAAAAAAAAAAAAAAAAAAAAAAAAAAAAAAAAAAAAAAAAAAAAAAAAAAAAAAAAAAAAAGGAAATAAATTTTAAAAACCCGGGGCCTATATGGCAGGTAATATAAATTTTCCCCTTTTTATAGGGCAGGTGATTGAAACACTATATGGCAGGTAATTTTTCATTAAGGGGGGCCGGGTAAATTTTGGGAAACTTTGGGCCAAGAATGTTAGGGCAGGGAAGGGCAATATGGAGGTTTTTGACCTTTGAGGAGATTTTACAAGGCCCCGATAATGAACATTTTTTTCGTTAATGAACTTTGGCGGGAATTTTTTGATTTTATCCGTATAAGTAAAATAATATTTAAAAACATTTTTAAAAGAAAATTTGACTTTTTGCCAGAAATTAAACTTTAGGGGGGTGATTGCCACTAATGGGGTGGATTTCCCTTGGCAGTTTCCCTGTCCTAAACTCGACTGGCCAGCAAGCCGGCAAGGGGGCGGGGGGGGGGGGGTGGGGGGGGGGGGGGGGGGGGGGGGGGGGGGAAAAAACGTACGAAAATCGGATTGCAAAATGGAAACGAAGGGATTTAAAACATCATCATAGTGCCGTGCCCTAAGGTGGAGGTAATGTTTCCCTCAGTTCCCTTTTTTCTTTCTCGACTGCCACCCACCAAAACCCCCCCCGGAAATATTGGGAAGGCGTATTTTTTTTTTTCTTTCATAAACGGACCGCTTTGTCAACTTTGCGTGCCCGAAACCTGATAAGTTCGAAACTGATCACTTCGTTTCTTTTCGAATCCGCATCCATTTTTAAAACTTTTTCTGTTTTGCGGGGAATTTTGCCAGGCCCCGGTTTGTAATCCCTTTTCATAAACTTTAAAACCGGTTTTGCGAAAGGGTTGCGTTTCCATGAAAAGTCCGTTTGGATCGGGTTTAGTTTTCCCTGATTATTGTCCTGATAGTTGGTGTTGTTTGGGAAATGTTTGGTTTTGTTTTGGTGGTGGGTTTGTGTATCGGTTTGGTGTACTTTATGAGTTTAGATAGGGTTTTCCTGATAATTGTGGGTGAGGGGGAAAAAATGGTTTTTGGTTTGTGGTTTGTTCCATCGCTTTGTGGACAGACAGAAAAAAACGGAAAACCAAAAAACCCAACGGCCGGGAGGGCAGGAAACAAACAACGGGAAAAACAAAGAAAAAAAGCCAGACGAAGCCCACGACAGCAGGACAGACAGACAGACAGACAGACAGACAGACAGACAGACAGACAGACAGACAGACAGACAGACAGACAGACAGACAGACAGACAGACAGACAGACAGACAGACAGACAGACAGACAGACAGACAGACAGACAGACAGACAGACAGACAGACAGACAGACAGACAGACAGACAGACAGACAGACAGACAGACAGACAGACAGACAGACAGACAGACAGACAGACAGACAGACAGACAGACAGACAGACAGACAGACAGACAGACAGACAGACAGACAGACAGACAGACAGACAGACAGACAGACAGACAGACAGACAGACAGACAGACAGACAGACAGACAGACAGACAGACAGACAGACAGACAGACAGACAGACAGACAGACAGACAGACAGACAGACAGACAGACAGACAGACAGACAGACAGACAGACAGACAGACAGACAGACAGACAGACAGACAGACAGACAGACAGACAGACAGACAGACAGACAGACAGACAGACAGACAGACAGACAGACAGACAGACAGACAGACAGACAGACAGACAGACAGACAGACAGACAGACAGACAGACAGACAGACAGACAGACAGACAGACAGACAGACAGACAGACAGACAGACAGACAGACAGACAGACAGACAGACAGACAGACAGACAGACAGACAGACAGACAGACAGACAGACAGACAGACAGACAGACAGACAGACAGAACAACAGACAGACAGACAGACAGACAGACAGACAGACAGACAGACAGACGGACGGACGGGCGGGCGGGCGGGCGGGCGGGCGGGCGGACGGACGGACAGACAGAGACAGACAGACAGACAGACAGACAGACAGACAGACAGACAGACAGACAGACAGACAGACAATCAGAACAACAGACAGACAGACAGACAGAACAACAGACAGACAGACAGACAGACAGACAGACAGACAGACGGACGGACGGACGGACGGACGGGCGGGCGGGTGGGCGGGCGGGCGGACGGACGGACAGACAGAGACAGACAGACAGACAGACAGACAGACAGACAGACAGATGGGCGGGCGGGCGGGCGGGCGGACGGACGGACGGACAGCGACACAGACAGACAGATAGACAGACAGACAGACAGACAGGAAAGAAAGAGGGACGAATGGAGAAAGGAAGGAAGGAAAAAAGGAAGGGAGGAAGGCAGGCAGGAAGGAAGGAAGGTATGCAGGCAGGCAGACAGGCAGGCAGGAAGAAAGGCAGGCACGTAGGCAGGCCGGCCGTACGGAAGGACGGACGGACGGACGGACGGAAGGAAGGAAGGAAGGAAGGAAGGAAGGTTATAATATAATAACTATGATCACCCTATGATTATAAAAAAGAAAGCAACAATAAACATACAATGCCAATATTAAGATTATCCAACGAGCAGAACAAAGAAAACTACAGCAAGGACATCATGTCAACGTTATGATCATTAAAGGCACGGACAACAAACAGTTGTAATATAATCACTGAGACCACTGAGAGTATAACATGCCATTCTGTGTGAGCAACAAATGTGTGATCAGAGCGGTGGATCAATACAATAAACATCACAGAGCGGCGGCAAGGATCAACAACGACACACGTGAATACCTTCGTGGAGGTAGGTGAAGTTTGTTGACAGGCTGCAGGCCCAGCACCTATTTCAACTGTGCTAAGAGATATGGATAGACTAGACAAAACAAAACAAGACCAGACCAGACCAGAGCAGACTAGAGCAGACTAGACCATACCAGACCCGACCCGACCAGACCAGACCCGACCCGACACGACCAGACCAAAACCGACCCGACCAAACCCGACCCAACCAGACCCGACCCGACCCGACTCGACCCGACCCGACCCGACCAGTCCAGACCAGACCAGACCCGACCCGACTCGATCCGACCAAACCCGACCCGATCCGACGAGACCAGACCCGATCCGACCCCACCCAACCATACCCAATCAAACCCGACCAGACCCGACCCGACCATACCCTATCAAACCCGACGAGACCCGACCAGACTCGACCTGACCAGATCAAACCCGACTCGACCCGACCCGACCCGACCAACAGACAAGACAGTACAAAACAGACAGACAAGACCGACGCCCAAGACAGACCGACAGGCAACTGATTAGATGAGCGGGTAGATGAGCTTGTGGTGAAAGAATCGACATCTCTGTACTCGGAACATCCCCACACATGCTCAGTTCCACTGTTCAAACATCAGACAAAGAGTTCCTGTGGTGACTACTCCATGAGAAATGTGATTAACAATCCACTTCGTTTTTCCCTCAACACTGAGTATTGTGCAACCATCCACTCACTTCACTCTGGGCCAGTCCATTCAGGATATGGGTATAAATAAATAATAATAGAGTATTATGTATTATTAGAAATAGAAAGACATTATGTCTTTAGGTTGCATTTCCTCGCAATAGAATAAGGCGTGTACCCTCAGAATTGCACTTCTCCGCCCAAGGCCGTTGGGGACACATCCTAAACCAGTCGCTGGTCAAGGCTTACGGCCTGGTCTGCCATGCCTTAACATGCCGGTGTATGCTTGTATGTTTTCTCATATCTTACTTTCTTCTATTTGTATGACTAGCTGTTTTCTCATATCTTACTTTCTTATATTTGTATGACTGGCTGTTTTCTCATATCTTACTTTCTTATATTTGTATGACTCGTTGTGTTCTCATATCGCACTTTCTTATATTTGTTTATAACTTTTATCCCTCCAGTGGGGTATATGTCTTCATCCAGCTCACTCCAATCACGTGCCAACTCCTGGGAGTCCCCGTGGTCAAGTGGTTACGCTGCCTGCTTCTCGTTCCGAAGGTTGTGGGTTCGATTCCGGACTACATAATTCGCTTCACGAGTGCAGTTTTCTCGTAGACTCCTGAGAGTCGTCTCTGGAACTACTGAGCCCTGCGGAAAGAGACTTAGCCGTTTGGATAAAGACCGGTGCAATGAAGTCGAGTTTCTTGTCGTTTACAAGATTTTTACTACAGCTCTCAATATACTTAAGTACAGGACCATGTTTCCTACAGCTCTCACTATAGTTAAGTACATTACCATGTTTCCTACAGCTCTCACTATAGTTAAGTAAAGGACCATGTTTCCTACAGCTCTCAATATAGTTAAGTACAAGCCCATGTTTCCTACAGCTCTCACTATAGTTAAGTACAGGACCATGTTTCCTACAGCTCTCACGATAGTTAAGTACAGGACCATGTTTCCTACAGCTCTCACTATAGTTAAGTACAGGACCATGTTTCCTACAGCTCTCACTACAGTTAAGTACAAGACCATTTTGAGGGTTTTAAATCCCGTTCTGCATATGGTGCCGGACGCATATTTTCATAGACCAATCGGTACTCTTCGGCACCAATCGGCACCAATTGGCACCAATCGGCACCAATCGGCGCTCATCGGCACCAATCGGCACTCATCGGCACCAATTGGACGTAGGCAGTCAATTTTGTAGGCATATTGTGAGAAGAAATAAACTGGAGAACTTGGTGACAACAGGCAAGATCGAAGGGAAGAGATCAAGGGGAAGAGCGAGAAGTAAATACCTGCGTGGCGTGGCCCCGTGGCATGGTGGAGACAGAAACACAGAGCTGATCCTCGACTCTGGTGATCGAGTGAAATGGCAAAACATGACCGCCCACGCTTATCGGCATTGCACATGATGGATGGAATCGACACTCATTAAGTGATGACGTCAGCACAAGGTTGGCCGCCTTTATTTCCAAACACATGTCCTAGTACCCACCTCAGGTCGGGTCGACCTATGACCCCGATCATTTGTTTTCAGATTCGATCCCCTGACGACCGGGCATGCATGCGTAGTTGTAGCCATTACGCTTCTACGGCTCCAACTTCGCACCATGTCGTGTGTATATTATTCAACTCCTATAATTCTTTCTCCGTGCGTTGTGTATGTATCCCTCTATGTAGAGAAACCAATGGGAAAGTCCTACAAGAGGCAGATGGAAATCGTAAACTGATTAGAGCAGTGGTTCTCAACCGTTGGGGAATTCCCCCCCCCCCCCCCCCAGGCCACCCTAAAGTTCTCCCTTGGTGAAGTGGTGCATTGGCCAAATAAAGGTTGCGAACCACTGAATTAGCCCGCGTTATTTGAAGAAATAAATTAGAAAACTTGGTGACAATTTGCAAGATTGTGGAAAAAAGAACAAGGGGAAGGCAGAGAAGTAAATATAAATGACTAAATTAAGATTATTTCAAGATCGCGTTAATACAAGAACCGAATTCTTGATATATTTTTTCCTTCCATTCTTTACGGTTCTGTACTTCTCGCCTTTCTGAGATTCGTTTTATAACGCAAGTAGACCCGTAAATCACTTTTTATGTAGACGTCTAGACTTGTTCTAGTATGTGGTATTAAATTTAGTTTCCATCTTTACTTATACTGTGTAGGGGAGAGGGGTGAATTTATAGGCAGTAAATGCGAAAAGGGGGGGGGGGGTGGATGATATTCTGAACATATGGTGAAGTGGTGCATTGGCCAAAAAAAGGTTGCGAACCACTGAATTAGCCCGCGTTGTTAGAAGAAATAAACTAGAGAACTTGGTAACAATTTGCTAGATTGAGGAAAAAGAACAAGGGGAAGGCAGAGAAGTAAATACCTGGATGGCTTGGCCGCGTGGCGTGATCAAGACAAGAACACGGAGCTAATCCACGACTCTGGTCATCGTGGCCAAGAGATTATATTCTCGTATATAATAATATGTTTTGTTTGCATATCCTTTATTGGTCATCGCAGTCTACACCAGAATATCTGCCGTTGTGATCTCTTGGCAAGTTTACGTTAAGTAGTTTGCCATTGCTTTCTGAAAAACCGCACCGATACCAACGCAAAACCAACGCAACGCGGTTTGCTGCCAAATCGCGCGGAGCTGTGATTCGAACGTGGGTATACGGGATTACTAACCGTGTCCGTAAACACAAGAGCCACGGAGTCGGGAATAATAATAATAATAATAATAATAATAATAATAATAATAATAATAATAATAATAATAATAATAATAATAATAATAATACAAAA